>MNCI01006791.1:776616-940906 GCA_015680685.1 Gnetum montanum | reverse complement strand
TCTGTAAATTCTGCTTCATATTTGATATGGGTGGAAGCTACCTGCTGCTCGAGCTCTGACCTCGGGTGCCCTGTTGTTAACATGGCCAAGTTGGCATATCGAAGGTTTTCCAACTCTATGTATTCAGTTAAGTCCTGGATCTGCAGTTCCCAGTTCTTAATTTCCTCTTGGTGGGCGTAGGCATAAGTGTCCAATATGGATCCCCAATCAATGTGCTGGGCATTGATGCTGTTGATTTGAGCTTTGGCCATATGGATCTCCTTCTCCAGGATTTGTTTGTACATCCCCACCTGATCACGGAAATGCTCCTTCAGCTTCTCATGTCGTTTAGCCTCATTCTACCATGCGCTAATTTCGATGGCTGATTTTTGTCGAATAGCGTGTACCTCCTCCATTGAGAGAGTTTGATTTTCTCTAGCTAAAAGGCTTACATCTCGGTTGAACCAAATGAATTGTTCTCGCAATTGATGAAAGTGTTCATCGAGAACATTCTTTTGTTTCTCCACAAAAATCAACTGAAGATTATCTGCAACCAACTGCTTATTCTCTTCTTGTAAGGCCCTGAGTGCCTTAAGATGCACGTGAGTTTGCGCTTGAGCTGTGGAGGCATCCCAAGTGGCCATCTCCTTTTCTTCTGCCACCTTCTTATTTTTTGCAATTAGTTTTGTTAGTTGCTCGGTTCTAAAATTGTCTAGCTGGTCTACGGGAACCACTTACAAAGGATCCCATAGTGCTGCTTGTAAGGTTACGAGCTACTCTTGTAGTTTCTGCACTTCAGCTTCAGCATGCTCTGCCCTTACTTCAGATAGGACCAGCTTTCCCTTTGTGGAAATGAGGTCTGATTGAATTACCGTTACATCCTGGGGGATGTCAAACAAAGACGTCAAAACTTGTCCTATTTGAAGCAATCTGTCCAATGCATCCTCATGTTCCGCAGGAGTCATTGAGGTTCAAGCAATAGTTTGAGCATCCCGTGCTCCTAAAAGATCTGCCGATGGTACAACAGGCACGTTAAAGGACTCTTTGATGTGATCAGCGACCACTTCAGCAGCGCTTGCAACATCTTGGTGTTGCATGATCACCACAGTGGCCCCTTCACCAGTCTCTAACTACACTTGAAAAGATGCCATGTGTCCAGAGATCTGTTGTGACCACTTGCTTTCCCCTCCTCCTGTTTGCATTGATAACTCACCCTGTGTACGATCTACTGAAATCGTAGGCTGGTTGGCATCATCGATGACGTGGAATAGGTTTGCATCATCACGACTTCCCCAACTAACCATCTCGGTGATGGCCCTAAGATGGCTCATCGACGGTCTATAGTCTTGCGACAATGGTGGATCCTGGCCTGTGTTGGGTCCTACTTCTTGTTGTTGGCTGGGACCTGTGGCTGGAGGCTAACTGGGTCCTACAAGTTGAATTGCAGGTGATCTAGTCATTTACACTTCTTCTTCTTCATCTGGTCCCAACCCTTCGCCAGTTCTCTTTCGTGGAGCTGGCACCTTTAATAATTCAGCATAAGAAGCATTTTGGGCCTTTCGAAGGATGTCATTTGTATATCCCCGAATACCAGCCCGTTGGCATAGTTTTCTGATAAGGCAGGGAAAAGGGAGTGCCATTTTCCCTAACTTTCGTTCTTTGAATCACCTTAGGATCTCCATCAAATATAGATGGGAAAGGTTAGCGTTAGCCTTTCCCATAAACACTGCACATCCTCTTGCCGCATATGTTGATATTCTTTTCAAACCTTTTTTGGGGAAGAGGTGATAGGTTCCGATTTTGAAATAAACTCGCTCTTCCGTCGTTAGCTCACCAAAAGCTTTATCTTTGCCATAAGCCTTCTCTAACCAATCCTTTCACACATCAGGGTTTGATCAGGTGGATAACCAAGCAACATGGGGGCCTGAATTCGGAAGGTTTAACACTTCCGAAATTGCTTGTGCAGAAAAATCTATTGTCACACCACTGATGTTAACCGTGGTGCCTTACTCCTTATTGTGCCAGAATATGTACATTTCACCTAAGTACCAGGCATCGTTTTCAGAGAGGACAAGCCATAAGGGAGACCCTTTAAGGTGATCCCTAACAGCCTCAGGAGTGAACTCTGCGAAGGATTCGAAGTTAAGTTCCACAATCACCGAAGCAATTTTGGACTTCATATGGATAGCCTGAACACATTCTAGGGACAACGTGAGTTGTTGTCCTGGTTCAGGCGCAGTAGCAACTCCTCCTTCTGCCTACCCAGATCATCTGGTAGGAGGTTCTTCTTGATGGATACTGAATGAGTGCACCTCCTGTTCGGTATGTTATCTGGTAGGACCTTGCCTTCTACCTCTCTTAGGTTGTTTTGCTCCACCTTGGGTAGGACCCTTCTGCTGTGAACGTTTCGGGGCCATCTACAATCACACGGACCAAACGTTAGTAAGGTTATTTTCAAATTCAAGTTATACCTTACTACATGCCTTTAATTGAAGATCTTGTGTTATCATGTGATCATGCCCAAAAATTATGATGATGGGTCCTATAACTTAGGTGGGTTTCATTGTTAATCTCCCTGTATATTTAAGGTCATATGATTTTTTGGCACAATTTTTCTAAGTGTTAGTATTAATTACCCTAATTGATGTCCTTTGGGCAATGACAAATTTCAAAAAAGTTAGGCACTTTTCGGCAAGTGTCTCTCCCCCACAACTGAACTGAACACTCTGGGTTCAAGCAGGTTCAAACGAAATTAAAATCGGAGCACCAGCATGCAAAATATGAGTGAAAAAGCAAGGGTCACGCAATCGCAAGTCGCAAAGAAAAAAAATTCAAAAATTCCCCCCGCGTAAATGGCCAAATGATGCTTAGTGTTGCGGCGGGGGTTTCTATTTATAGGTAAATAGGACGCGATATCTCATCCCAACTAAGGTGAGACACATGAAAAAGACCAAATTTTTAATGATTTTCTTGAAATTGATGGTGTAAATTGAGGACATTGTCAAGGATTAATATATGCAAGGGTAATTATATGAATTCAAGAGGCACTTTGAAGGATAATGATGTGAATTTAGCAATTAAAAATTTGGCGGTTATGAAGAAAAGGGAATGTAATGGTACATTGGAACGTTTAAATTCTGAGGGATAATAATAGGGAAAGGAAATTATGAAAAACTAAGCTGAGGGTAAAAAATTGTGTGTTCTAGCTAGAGAATTAATGAAGATTACAACAAAATTACACAAGTGGGTCCTCCCCAAAGCAGGTTTCAACCTATTATGCCCTTGTGTAATCACACTTAAAGTGTCCGTGGGCACTAGAAGGGTTAAATGTAATCTGCACTAACTCCACAAAACACACACATGTAAATAACACCGGAATGAGATGAAAATTTTATGCTACACGGGACACAAGTTACAATTACACGAACAGTGAGATGAGATGGAGTATAGAAAGTGATCAAAGAGATTGGGACATGAGGTAACTAACCCAGGGTATAATGAATCCTGTGTGAAAAGCATGATTAAGGTGTCATTAACCCATTGTTCCAAGATCAAGACCAAGTCCATTCTTCTAATAAGTGACATCGCATTGTTTCATCCAATGGTGAACAACTATGAGAGTACCATGACAACAAGGCGTACGATCACTTGGCATTTAGTGCAAGGGAGGAGTGATTTTTGTTTTATGGCACTTTTCTTTTTCTTTCTTTTTCTTTTTTCACTTTACTGAATCCAGAGAAGCTGCCAACCTTCAGGCATGGGTGCATGTCTTTCCAGTGGAACCCCCTAGAACAGCTTTTGATTTTCAAGTGCCCTTTTGATTACTCTTACTCCCATTTTTCATTAGATCTACAAGGATCTTAGTACAACCATATTGCATGATAACTCCCACAGATGTCACCAAAGAGAATCCACAAGTCCCCTTGATGTCACACCCTAATCATTCCCTCTTGGTCCATCCTTCTTCATTCTGGGTACAATGAACACAAAATTAATTTTAAGTTTTAGAAATTTCAAGAATATCACTGTACCCTCGAACAGAACCTCTTTATTTATAGAGTGGATGAGTGGGTGTAGTGGGCTCACTGTTTCAAATAATTGATCACTCATGACTTAATAACATAAAACACATCTCAACCAACGATCCACATGAGTGTTTTATTCGTAGATGAGATTACTTACAAAAACATGAAAATACAAACACACAAAAAGATAAAACAAAAAATTGAAAAATGAAAAACTGGAAAACAAAAAGTTGTAAAATTAAAGAAAATTAAAAACATTTATTAATCCTGCTTGTTACTGAAATGGGGGATATCCCCCATAACTAAACGGTTGAGTATGGCTAGGATTAATAAATGAAGAATGAGGATCCATGCATATTGGAATTATTGACACCGGTCCAAACTTATCCCCTTCGATTTTACGCACTTTGTAATAAACACAGTGGGGCACTTCATACGATGTAGTTCCCGGATAACGAGTTGACCCACTATGATGGTTAGGACCGTTAGATGGTATGCAAGGATTGGACTGATGCCTCCCATGGTTGTGTTCATTGGGCCTTGTGGTTGTTGGAGTGTTAGTTGGTGGCCCTGATGAAGGTACATGAGGCGCTGGGTTCGAAGGTAAGGATGCACCACATTGTTGGACTTGTGCTGGGTTGGAAGATGCAGTGGCCTCAGAGTTATGTTGTCCCTTCCTACGGCCGTGTTTAAAGAAAGGACGTCTTTGATGTTGAGGAGGCTCTTCACTGTAGTTAGTAGCAGCAACACAAGTGTTGTTCGTGGGTTGCGGTGGTACAAACACCTTAGGAACAGTTGGTGGCATTGTGGAAGGAGGGAAAGGATAAGAATGTTGAAAGTTAGGAGGAGGATAAGGTGCACAAGGTGGTGGTTGTGTTGGAGGTATGGGTTGATGGTATTGTGAAGAATGGTATTGTGGTGAGATAAAGTGTGGTGGCCCAGTTGAAGAAACAGGATGTTGAACGTTATAAGCATTTGGATTCGGAAAATGTGAAGGGTGCCTCCAGTCTAAGGGTGGATTCCCCCACGACTGGGATTGTTGCCACTGTGGTCTAACACAGTATCTCTGTACGAACTCTGGATGTAACGTGTTTCCCCAATGCTCATGTAGATGTAACAGTATTGGGCATTGGCCTTTGGGGTGATCGTACAGGCATATGTTGCATTCATATGTATGATTGGCAGTTGAGCGCTTATTCCCTTCATTCCTTCTTTCCGAATGTCTATGATTTCGCCCTGCTTCTTGGGTTGTGAAAACTCTATCTCCAATGTTGTTGACATATTCTCCACACTTTTGATTCATCCATTCCAACATCTTATTGATCTTTGCCTCGGCTTCTTCTAACAATTGTTGTATTGGCAAAGATGATGTTTCCACCTTGGAATTTGTTGATCTCTCCTTGTTATGATCATGGACCTTTGTTGAGTTAATATTTTGGTCCCGTTGATGTTTTTCAACACTCTCCCATGTAGCTATTTCTCCTTCTTCTTTTGCTACCCGCTTAATAAGCTCTTGGATTTGATGGGTTCGTAGGTTGTATAGTTGACCTCGGGCATACGTTCCTAAGGTCTCTCTTGTTTCATTACGTAGCCCATCAATGATATGGTACATTAGCCTTTCCTCGGAAAACCCATGGCCTGGACAGTTGTTTAACAGTGAATAATATCTTTCTAAGGCCATGTCCAAGGGTTCATGTTTTTCTTGTTTCCATCCTTGGATTTGTTTCCTCAAGGCTGACACTCTTGCGTAGGTTTGATATTTTTCGTTAAAGACCTCTACCATTGTTGACCAGCGTCGTATTGAATTTGGTTTTAACGATCTATACCATACTTTAGCTTGGTCAACGAGTGTCATAGGAAAGAGCTTCAGTTTTTGCCAACTGTTATCAATGTTATTCCATGTGCAGGCATCGTAGAAGGCTAGTAAATGTTGATGCGGATCTAAGTCATAGCCTCCTGAAAATTTGGGAAAGTTGTTTAAATCGAGCCTGGGTAGTCGGCTCTCTTTACGATGCCTACGTGAGATTCGAACAGCCTCTTGTATTTGCGTTAAGCTTGTAGTGGCCAGTGGGGGTTCATCGTCATCGGGTAAGTTATGCTTTCGTGTGTTACGATGACGTTGTTTTTGTTCATTCTTATAGGAAACTCCCACTTCAGGTTGTATACTCCAATCTTCATCGTCATATAGCTCATTGGTTCTCCAATGAACTTCCTCACTAAGTGTGGCGTTATTATCATCTTGTAGGAGAGGCATTGTTGTGTGTGAATTTATGTGACTTTTTATAATTTCTTCTTTTTAAGAGATATATCGTTAAGTTCTTTACAATGACCTTGTATGATATAACTAATCTAGATAACTAGCAACATCCCTGGCAACGGCGCCAATGATGAGTGGCGAGGTACCCCTACACTCAACCATACGAAATGAGCATCGCACGTGCGATCCGGTCGAACTCCGCAAATGGACTAGTTGTGGCACCTAGACAGTTATCCTTAGGTCGTAGTTCATTGTCTTCCCACCTGGACTAGCATTGCATATGTCACATATGGTTTAGTCTAGATGAGGTGTATGATGTGTTCCTAATCTATGCTACTCCTGAAACAATGGAAAATAATATTAACTAAACTAAGCTAAGAGGGAAAGGGTAAGAAATTCTAATCTAGCCTAAGTGCGACGAGCAACCGATTCCTTGATCAACCGTACACATCTTGGACTTCGTGCACGACTACCACTGGGACTACCAAGCGTAGGCCTAGGTACACCACTGGGATTACCAAGCGCAGATCCCAAATACGCCACTGGGTGACCAAGAGTAGATCCTGGATACGCCACTAGGCTACCAAGTAGTCACACTTAAATGCTTGTAATCAAGTCGTACTCGTTCTACTTCTAGGAGTTTAAGGGTGAGAGACTAATCGTGATGAGTAACCGATTCCTTGACTAGCCGTACACATCCGTAGATGCTCGTAATCAAGTCGTACTCACACCGCACTATGAAAGAAATAAATAACAAAAAATAAACTAAGTGAATGCTGAAATGATGAAGTAATCTCGATCTTTATTGCTAGTCATGTGCGTGTCCAAGTATGGCACACTCGAATAAAGACACTGTACAATTACATTCACCACACTGCGGGTAAGACATGGGAAAAAATCTAACTCTGGAGGGATCAAACTGCCAGAGCTTTGCTACTCTAAAACTGGGATCTTGAACAAGGGAGAGCCGCATCTTATTTATAGATATGGCGGTGGACTGCGATATCGCATACGCGATATCATAGGGAAGACACAATATCGCGTACGCGATATCGCGGGGGGATGCGATATCGCGGTGGAGACGATATCGCATACGCGATATCGTGACCTATGCAAATCGCATCTCATTAATTTTCTTGTTAAACTTAGTATTGTTTGGGATCTTTGCAATTCATGAGGTCTTGGATTTTGGATTACAATGAATCACCTCACCACATTATTCAAAAGAAGTTAGGATACTAGCTAGCATATTATTACATTAAAATATTATAATAGAAATAAAAGAAAAATCCTATAGGATGCTGATTAGGTCAACTATCTTATATGATGTTGAATGTTGGACTATGAAAAATAAATTTTAATAACAAATAAGTAGAGAAAAATGTGAATTCTCAAATGAATGTAAATATTATTAGCTAATTTATTCAAAAATATATAGATTAGGACATTGTCAAAAATTTAAAAAAAAATTGACTACATGTAGCCAACATGATAGTTAGAACATAAAAGGTACTTTAAGTCACAATACAAATATTAGAGAGGGTGCCAAAATTGTATGACTTCATCTACTCTTTGATATATAGCTAGTGTGATATAGTTATAAAATTTAAGTAGACTATGATAATATCTTAGATCAACATATCTCTTAGAATCAAATCTATAACTACAAACATAAGCTACATGATCTAATTAATTAGGAAATTCATCATTGACATAATATGAATATTAGAGGAAGACTTGGAGTGATATTTATCACAAATAAACTATACAAATAACATCTAAGATGCTTGATGAGTCATCCTTTTGGGACCCTGACATCAAATATGTGATGTTGGAACCCCAATGTTGTGTACTTGATGTTGGGGCTAATAAGCAACATTAGGTTCCTGTCTTTGCCTCATCTGAACCTCACCTATAAATACTACACTTGAGCTTCTAGATGGGATAGCTTAGAAAGTAGTAATAGATAGTTTTAGTTTTCAGTTTCTTCTTTCTAGTCTGTTATTCTTAGTGCATGTCCACAGTGTGATGCTTGTAATTGTACAAAACCTTGTTTAAGTGTGACATACTTGGACACATTACATGACTAGCAATAAAGATCGAGATTACTTTCATCATTGCAGCATCCACTTAGATTGCTTTTAATTGTTAATCATTGATTATTTTCCTTAGTTAAATATTTCCATTTATTGTCATTTATTATTCTTGTTATTAAGCGGAATGTGTACACCATAATCACGAACATGTAAATGTAACTACTTGGTAACGCAGAGGTGTATCATTTCACACAACCAGTGACATACACTTGGAAATCCTAGAAGTAGCTTCATGAAGTCCAAGATGTGTACAAATGGTTAAGAGTGGATACCATCGCCATAGGCTAATTTAGACTTTTTTTCCATTATCCATTAGTTAATCCATTTATCTTTTTCTATCACCAAGAGTAGCATAGAATTAGGAATCACATCATATGTCTCACTTGGACTAAACCATACGTGACAAAGATACCACTAGTCTAAGTGGAAAGATAGCAAACTACGATCAAAGTACAATAATCTAGATGCCACAACTAGTCCCATCATTCGACCAGATCATGCATGAACACTTGTGATTCATATGGTTGAGCATAGGGGTACCTCACTACTCATCATTGGTGCCATTTTCGGGGATAGTGCTAGTTATCTATATTTTTTATATCATACAAGATCATTGTAAAAGGTCTTAACGATATATCTTTCAAAAAATATTAAATCACACACACCATAAACCAAGAAAAATGTCTCTCCCACATGGAAATGATAATGCACTATATAGTAAACACATTCATTAGAAAACTAATGAGATATACAATGAAGAAGATTGGAGTGATCAACCTTATGTAGGGATTTCTTATGATCATGACCATCCTAACAACACTCAAAGACTACATTCACCTAAGCCAGATAATCTTGGAGGAGATGACATGTGTCCTAGACTAGGGAAGGCCTCAAGGCCTAAGACCTCCTCAAAACTAAGAAATGATAAATCAAGCAACCCTGAGGGATACTCTAGGAGCCTTGACAATTCTTTCAATTCCTCATGTTCCTTTCTCCCTTCAACATTTACTTTTGATGAAGATGAACATAGGTATAGAAATAGAGCTCCACTAAAGGGTTAGACTAAAAATTGAAATTGAACCCATGGGAAAAGTCAAAGAGGACATTATGAATATAGAAATTTCCTTTGTGACTTGTTTGATGATGATTAATACCTGATGGTCACTAAGAGCCTAATGCATATCATAGAGGCTTTTAAGATATCTCATAGGCATCATAAATAGAGCTGTTTACCAAATCTTGACCTGAATAATCTTCCTAAATTTGCAAGAGTCTACGATTCAGATCTGCAACATCACTTACAAGCCTTCCATGATGCATGTGCTTACTATAACATTGAAAGTGGATGGCGAAAGCTTAAGCTCTTTCCTAGGACACTAATTGATAGAGCCCAATTGCGATATAGATCATTGAGATTAAACTCCATCCAACGATGGTTTGTAATGTTGGAACTCTTCAACAAGAAATACCAAACCTATGCAAGAGTGTCTTATTTGAGGAGACAAATCCAAGAGTGGAAACAAGAATAACATGAACCCTTGGACATGGCCTTAGATAGATATTATACCTTGCTGAATAGATGCCTAGGCCATGGTTTCTCTAAGAAAGAGCAACTTTACCACATCACAGATGGGCTTCATAATGAAACAAGGGTGACCCTTGGGATGTATGCCCTAGGGAAACTATATGAGCTCCAAGCCCATCAAATTAAAGAGCTAATAGAGCATGTGGTGAAAGAAGAAGGAGAGATGTGCAAGTGGGAGAATGTTGAGAAACATCAATGGGACCCAACCCTTCAATCAAAGGAGGTCAAAATTTATGGTAAGGAGAATGAAACTACCTTTGATAAGGTGATCCTACAATGGACTTTGATGATAAAGGAGTCTCTTGATGATCTAGAAGTGAAGTTTAATAGGATATCCAAATGGATAAATGATAGAATCATGACTCTTGTTGAGGCAGTTACAAAGAAGCTGATGCAACACAAGCTAGGTGATCATAATAAACAAAGGACACATAACCAAAAAATAGTTATGAACACTTTTCAGAAAAAAAAGAATAGTGGCTAACGAAAATGAGGCTAAAGACTCCACTATAGACAAAGATGATGGATGTGACCTATGCACATATGATCATCTAAAGGGCCAATGCCCCATATTGTTGCATCTACAAGAGTATTGGGTAGGTGCCTTAAATCCAAAATTCATGTAAAAGCACATGCCCAAGAGACTTCCTCTCCCATAAGGTAATTTCAGACAACCCCACAACCAATTGTACCATCCTAGGGGGATTTATTACTAGCCTCAACAGGACCATCAACCATGATGGCAACAACCATAGCCACTGAAACCTCATGGATATTATGTTCAACACCCTATTTCTCCAACTAGTTCGGTGTCCTCTACTTCTAATCATCACTACCACTCTCTTGAGTACCACCAATACATGACATCCCTTGAAGGATCACCACCTAAATCCTCTTACCATCCAACTTAGCCTCGATATCCTCATGATTCACCTCCTCCAATGCCATCACCAGTAATTTAGGAAGGTTCAGCACCATAGTATCAACGAATGAGTGCCACTTGCACTGCAAATGTGCATAGACATGCTAACACCAATGGGCCCCAACCGCAATGTTAGAAAGGTCCCTTTTGGAGGAAAGGTCATAAATTGAAACAAACCATGCATGAACCCACTGCATCGACCAAGCTCACACAATGCCAATCTAGTGCACCACCTTCCCTAACTCAACCAACATCCTTCTATCATACACTAGGGTCACTATCCATCGGTACTCTAATCCCACATCTAACCAATGAATCTACAAGCATGGGGAGACAAATAAATCCATGCATACCACCTCATAATCAAGGGTGCAATTGTGGACTAGTCATCCATTATGCTAACAAACCTCATATTTTGACCCACCATACATATAATAACTAGGTGTGTGAGCAACAATTTGTCTACCCAGCCACTACACCCCTAACAGGCATGAAGGGTTCCCAATGTTTCACACATGCATGGATCCTTTTCATCCACTTATTAATCCTAGCCATGAACAAGTGTTTAGTCATAGGGGGTAACCCCCCATTCTAATCTCTAGGATTTTTAAGTGCTTTTTATTTTTTTGTTTTTTTCTAACTTCTTATCATTTTTCCTATTTCTTTTACTTTTTCCTAGTTATATCTTTCATTTTCCTTTGTAATCTCACTCGTGAATAAGATGATTGTGTTGCCCATTAAGGTAAGGTTTTTCTCTATGTTATCAAGTCATAATGGACTAATTATTTGGACATTAAGACCACAACGTCCATCCACCCATTCCATTAATAAGAGGTTTGTGCTCTAGTCATCATGGTAATCTTTTTCATCCTTGAAACTTCAATAACTTTATAATCATTGTGTCCAGGCAGAAGAGTGCACAACCAAGAGGGAATGTAAAGGGTGTGACATCAAGGGGATTTTTGGATTCTCTTTAGGTTCTCCTATGAGTTCTATCATGTTGATGAGGTTGTAACCATATCCTTGTAGATGTAACAAAAATGGGAGTAAGAGAAACTTAAAATGGCACTGAATAAGCTTCTGTGGATCCCATTGGAAAGACATGTATTCATGCCTGAAGGTTGGTGGCTTCATAGAACAAAAAAAACACAAAAAAACAACAATAATTATGCCATAATAATGCTCTTCCCTTGAACAAAATGCCAAGTGATGTTACTCCTTACGACTTTGACAGTCTTATGGTTGTTCATTGATGGGATGAAACAATTTGGTGTCACTAAAATATTGTATGGACTTGGTTTGAAGCTTGGATAGAAGGACACATGGTTATTTAAACATTAATAACACACAAGGTTCCATTGTGACCATGGTACAACACTTCGTGTCCCAATCTTTGTGATCCCTTCTACAATCCATCTCATCTCATTATCTAGATGCTCATAACTTGTGGTTTTGTGTAACATGGGGTTTTTATCTCATTTTAGTGAAATTAACATGTGTGTTTTTTTTCATAGGTATGTGTTACATTCAACTCCTTTAGTGCCTATGGACATTCTAGGCGTGGTTCCACGAGGGCATCATAGGCTAGAGCTTGCTTTGGGAAGGACCCACTTGTGTAACTTTTGTAACTTGTACTTGTTTAATGTGACCACATCATTTTTCACCTTTCATGTGCTCAATTTGTCACATTTTATTATCTTCCTTATCATGAAACTCAAATATCCCACAATTAAGCCTTTATACCCTTTTTCTTGCTCATTCTAGCACTTTTTGCGTTGACAAATTCACCTTATCCTCCTTTTGGTACCTCCAACTTAATTTTCCACTTACCCACAATGCAAAATTTAACTTTTAACCTTTCAATCACACCTAGGGCTTTAGTTTGCATGTTCTTTAGCCCCATAAAAATCATAATTTTTGGACCTTGATGTCATGTACCTGACGTCGGATCCAACCCAACATCAGGTCACAAAACCAATATAAATATGACCCCGATGGCACTTAGAATTTCATTTCCATCATTTGCTACTAGGGGAGTTGTTGAAATTATTTTTGCAACTTAGAGCTTTGCACCTCCATCTTCCACTTGTGATATCTAGCTCTCTAATGCTTTGATTTACATACCATTCGAATCTATCTAGACCTGGTATGTTCAACTTAGTCATGGAGGGGTGCTTGCATGCAAAATTTACATTAATATGTTAAAATTTTCTATCATTCAGAAGGTATTATAAGGGTAAGGATGTTAGAAACCTTAGGAATTACCATGAAAAATCACTAACGGTAATGCTACAAGTCCAATTTTTCTAACCCTCAAGTCCATAACCATTATTTTATGCCACATATAACAAAAAAAGAACTAGTTTCAATGGATTGTAAGAAAAGATAAACACTTTTTGGGAGATTTTTCTTGAACATTTTCCTAACCCTGAAATCATATGCATTATGAGCTTAAATAATTAAGGTTATGAGTATAGTATAAGTTGATTAATGATAATAAACACACCTTGATAACACTTGGTTTTTGCTTGATTGTAGATGGCCCTGAAAAGAGTTGCGCAAGGTGAACCCTCGTAGAAAGCCACCAAGCATCCACATGGTGGCTATGGCCAACAAGGAGAACAAGTGAAACATGCTGAGTAGGAGGCCTAGTCTTTCAGTATCCATCAAGAGGCCCTTGCTACTAGGCAATCAACCCAAGGTAAGGTAGTAGAAGTACCAGCTCTTGAACAGTAATAATGTCTCATGTTGCCCCTTGACTGCCTTGCTACCACATTAAAATAGTCCATGTTGGCTTCAGTTATTGTCAAAATGAACTTTGGTCCGTTTGTGAAATTCACTTTAGAAGTGGTGCAGACGTAACTCAAAGTGTTTCCATTGTGGTTGATCTTGTCTAACAGTAGTGAATGGTACTTGGGTGAAGTTTATCAATTCTAGCACAATAAGGACAAAGGTACCACTGTCAATATCTATGGGGTGAATGTCTCTTACGTAGTTAAAGATATGGCTGTAGCTCTCAACCTGCCCAATGAAGGAACCAAGGTTGATCACTTATCCACTAGATTTAACCTTGAAACAAAGAAATTATGGCTGAGGCAAGCATACAACAAAGAATATAAATCATACCATGAGATGATGTTGAAAGAGAGAAGTTACTTCAAGATTGGGACATATCACTTGTTTCCCACCAAAGGGCTCAATTGAATTTCCACCTATGTGGCTAGGTGAAGCACCATTTCAATGGAAAAATTTTTAGTTAACCTTCCCTATTACTACTTCATGGAAATTCAAAGGTGGTTTGAAGAAATGAAGTCAAGGAGACCAACATTCCCATTTTCCTATCTGATCAAAAAGTTGTGCAAGTGCATGGTAATCTTAGGATATACCAATGATATCCTTTAGAAGGTTTAACATGCCTCCTTTGTAGAGCTCTTAAAAATCACAGCACTAAGAAAAGATTTTGGTGAGGAGCAAGAAGTTGAAAAAGAGGCAAAACCAAGAACCAAAATGCAACAAGAGCCGAAGCAACATCCACAAGCACAAGCTTTGCTACCACCACTATCATAATATTATATACCATTGATGAGCCACTTGTAAAGAATCGCTAAGACCATCAGCTGGGGAAGCAGGGATGAGGCCAATCTCTTTCGAGTTATAGATGATGTTGTACAAGCCACCGTATCAACCAATCCAATAAGGGGGAGATCTCAATTCAGTCAAGAGGAGGGGGATCCCAATGGTCATGCTATCTCTCTAGGATTATTGCATCCTTTCAAGTCACATTGGAAATAGGAGAAGGCATAACAATCATGGTGCTAAAACACAAGGATGTAGTAGGCACAACAGAGGTGATCACTAATCACATCAAGGAATTGTTAAATGTTCTTGTGGTGCCTCTGACCAATCTGGCAGGAACTAGGGACATACAAATGCTGATTGGGATCTCGATGACTCCTGCAGTGCATGAGGATGTGCTTGATAATTTTTTATGGATAGGTCAAGTGATGACCACTTTATTCGACATCCCTAGAAATGTGACTACAGCTCAATCAAACCTCCTCACTACCAAAGCAAAGTTGGTCATGGTAGAAGTTAGGGTATAACATGCAGAAGCTAAGGTGTAGAGGTTGTAAAAAGAGTTGGCTACCCTACAAGCTAAATGATGGGATCCTACTTGTTTCATCATAAATGATGGGATCCTACTTGTTTCATCACATCGAACCAACTAGAGCAGTTTCGGATGGAGGAGTTTACCAAGCTTGAAAATGAGAGAGAAAATGTAGAGCAAAAGAAGGAGATGGCAGTTTGGAATGCCTCCAATGTAGATGTGCAAACTCATGCATATAAAAAGGTACTAACTACTATTCAAGAAGAAAACAAGCAGCTCGCTATAGAGAATGCCTGGTTGACCATGGTGGAAAAGCAAAAGAACATCTTAAAAGAGAGTATCCACTAGTTGAGAGAATAACTAGTAAGAATCAACCAAGATATGAGTAGATTGGCTTGACAAAAGAGAATCATCTCCATGGAGGAGGTACATGCTATTCATTAAAAGATAGCAATCAAGATTAGCACATGGAAAAACGATGCCAAGAAACATTAAAAGTTGAAGGAACACTTCCATGACCAAGTTGGCATGTATAAGGAAATTAATGAAAAGGAAATCAAGATGGACAAAGCCCACATTAGCTCCTTGGCAGAACAGAATTTTGAATGGTAGGCCATCTTGGATAGTTATGCCATGGTTCAACAAGTGGAAGTTAAAAACAAAGATCTATAGATAGAGGATTTAAAAGAATACATGGTGTTGGCTAACCTTAAATATGCCAACCTTACCATATTAATAGTAGGTCATCCCAAAAGTGAGTTGGAGAAAAAAGTGGCAACCACCTATGCACTTTATTAAAAAGATTTTGTAGATCAGAAAGATGCTCTACAAAAGTTACAAGTAGCAAACTTAGAATTGGAGATGGTCAAAGCTATCTATCAGGGATAGAAAGATGTAACCTTGAACCTAGCTTAGAGATTGATAGATTATAATGAGCTAAGGGATAAAGCTGGGGCTTTTGAGGAGGAATAATAGTAGTTCACAGCATGAGACATAAAAGAAAATCAAATGTTTCCACAACTACCATGTCCTTAGGATGTACTGGCACCAGCACACATTGACATAGTAGCCTAGATGGTGCATGACCCAAGGATAGTGGAGGAAAAATTGTAGGCCTTTCTCAATTGTTACAAATTTTAGCAACCTAATAATAAAGGGAAATGGCCAATGGAAGAGCCACTACCTCTAGGCACCACATGAGCTTCCCAGTCTTGTTTCAATTTTATTTTGTAATAATATGTCCCATTTTTTTACAATACCACTGCAACATGCCAAGAGTCAATTATTTTATCCATTGTTTAAGTCAATCAATAATCCCATACTTGCCAATATTTTGTAAAGAACTTATTCCTCATTTTTTAAACTCAAGGATGAGTTTTCATTCAATTGTGAAGGTATGATGAGTCATCCTTTTGGACCTCAACATCGAATATGCGACGTCAGAACCTTGACATCAGGGCTAAGAAGTGATGTCGAGTACCCAACATTGCCTCATCTAGACCTCGCACATAAATATTGCACTTGGGCTTCTAGATGGAACAACTTAAAAAGTAGTAATAGATAGTTTCAATTTTTAGTTTCTTCTTTCTAGTATGTTATTCTTAGTGCATGCCCATAGCGTGATTCTTGTAATCATATGACACATTTGTTTGAGTGTGATGTACTTGGACATGTTACATGACTAGTAATAAAGATCAAGATTACTTTCATCATTGTAGCATCCACTTAGATTACTTTTGATTATTAATCATTTATTGTTTTCCTTAGTTAAATATTTCCATTTATTGTCATTTACTGTTCTTATCATTAAGTGAAATGCATATGCCTTAATCACAAACATTTAAGTGTAAATACTTGGTAACCCAGAGGTGTACTGTTTGGCACAACTAGTGATGTACACTTGGCAATCCCAGAAGTAGCTTGACAAAGTCTAAGATGTGTATGGATAGTTAAGAGTGGATACTGTCGCCATATGCTAATTTAGACTTTGTTTTCCATTATCCATTATTTCTATCACCAAGAGTAGCATAGAAATAGGAATCACATCATATTGGACTAAACCATACGTGACAAAGCTACCACTAGTCCAAGTGGGAAGACAGTGAACTATGATCAAAGTATAATGATCTAAATGTTACAACTAGTCCCATCCATAGAGTTTGACCAAATTGTGAGTGAACACTTGTGATTCATATGGTTGACTGTAGGGGTACCTTGCCGCTCATTAATGATTTGGCCATGTTAAACACGATCAGTTAATGAAACTCTCAATAGAAATTTTTCAAATAATAGTTTCAATAAATTTGGTAAGAAAATAATTAAAAAAATAGATAAAATAATCATAGTAAATATGAAAACATCTTAAGCTTTAGCTCTTGATAAATAAAATAGCCAAAGATAATGTTTATAGTGAATTGCATTTTATTAGAACAAGGCTTGAATGATAATGATGATGAAGAAGTTGATCAAATTCTAAGAATAAAAAGTAAAATTGAATTTTAATTTCTATTATTTTAAAAATTAGTGTAATGGGATTTAAACTCAACATTGTGTAGACAATATAACCATGAAATAATTCAATGACTAGGATTAGAGTATAGTAGGAAATTCACTAGCATCAAATTATGATTTAGTTTCCTGTAGGGTAGTTTTTAAATTTTAACGGTTCTTAAAGAACAAGGTGATTGCTTATTTTCAGGTTGGTCATATATTACTTACTAATACTAATGTTTAAGTTGCTATTATTTTTGGACTAAATTTCTCATTTTTTCTTCCATAGTCATTTTATTAAGGTTGTTCTCTGCTCCTTGTCTTTTCATTATTGCAATAGAAATTCTTTCGTATAACCTGCATTATGATCTTTAAAATATTATCATTAATGAAATTTCACTTGATGATCAAGGTATGCAATTTCTTAACATGTACCTTATAAATAATTTTTTAATGATCAACAATTTTCTATAGTATATCAAAATTTTATTAGCTAGATTGGAGAAATATTATATATTATCTAGCTCCTCTATTAATTGAAAAAAAGATATTATTTGTTATAATGGTAATATTAGTAAGTTGGTTATTCTTAAGCATTGAAAAATTACAAGAAAAACATACAGAGGATTCTATCTTCAAGCATTTAGAAATACCTTTTTCCTTTTAACCTAATTGGAATATATTTTAGAATTATGATTGTGATAAAATTAAAAATAATCTTGATAAATTGAAAGAAAAAATCCATCCTAGCTTTGGGTGTTAAGAAAAAGCTTTAATCTACTCATGTTTATCTATGTTTTATATGGTTGGCAAAGGTAGAAACCTTGGGATGCAAGAACACATACCCAAACTCGTTTGGGAATGAGGATTATTTGGTTGAACCAAGGCTAGATGCATGTGAAACATGGAATACATATATTGAATTTCTAATAAATTTATCATGAATTAATAGAAATTTATACATAATAACCTACAAAATATGATTAAAATTAATAGAAGAGTAACTAAAATTTTTAACCTCTAAGAGCAAAGAGTGATGCTTTGGTGCTTTTCTTTGATAAGTAATGGGAATAAGGATATTAAGATATACTATTTATAAAGCTAATTAAGATATAATATTTACAAACAAATAAATACTTATGTATAGAAAAGGTATTCTATATTAATGGTATCAAGGTAGATGTACTAAAAGTTTTAATGTCTTCTTTTTCATGCATCCTAATTGCTTGTTTTTCAATGAAACATCTAGTAGATGTCCCCTAGCCATTGGAAATGCATTTACGTTCCTTGAGCATGAGCAATGAGGGAAATTCTTCATGAAGTGCACTCATATGAGATACTAATTTTATTACTCCAAGTATTGTGCTTCTACAAATTCATCTTATGACAAAATTAAATAAATTATGTGACCAATCTAAATCATAAAGGTTTTTTAAGGATTTCTTGGGATATTTTCAATACTAGAAAAAATGATGGGCTTATCCTCACTCATTAATTGTTTTAAGAAGTTTGTTTATCCCTTGCAAAAGGATTGTAAAATGCATTGAATGATGATGATGATGGTTGTATGATATCTATCAAAAGCAAACTCATGCAAGGAAAATCAAAAAATGATAACATTTTTTTTCTAATAACTTTCTTTACTATTTTCCTTTTCCTCAGGCAATTCTTATACCTAGTAAGTACTAGAACTACAATTATATTACAATTTCTAAAGATATGATTAATCAAATTAGTCTATTGTGACTTTCTTTTAATGACTAGGATTCAACTACTAATTTATCAAGACTATGCACTACTTGGAGTAAATTAGGAATCATTACTTTTTTTTTGCTTGTGAATTTCTAATAGACAAATTATATGGATAAGGATTCTAGCCTCTATAATCTAAACATGAAGAAAATAAAAATTTTAAAAATTAAATTTATGATCTTGATCAACTATTTAAAGTTGATAATAGTTTGCATTAGTCGTTTCCAAATTATTTTTAGAAGGATGATAGATTTAGTTTCATTTTCACTTCAAAGTTTCATACAAAATAATTATTTAGAATGATGTTACTCATAAAAAATTTAATAAGGCCTAGAGGACACAATTATCATTATAATTTTAGATGACAAAAATGAGAGATATTTGAAAATTTTTCCTTTATTTTAAATTCAAATTTTTTATGGTTTCTAATACATCAAGGTCTTTCAATCAATACTTGTCTTCAACATATGGAAGTTTTTTCTTATCAATGTTCTCTTTGTGGAAGTGAAGAGTTATTTTCACGTATGATTTTATAATGCCTAGTTACATAACATCCTTGGAAATGGATATCTAGGATTTGCAACAACATTCAACCAAACATTAATAATACCATTCTTGTGACAAGAGGGGAAAAATAAATACTAATAATATAAAACTTCAAAGTACATTAGATAATTGAAGAGAGAGTCTGCTAAAAAGCCTATAGTTTTAGGAATGTCTTTTTAGGTTTTCATCCTTATAACTAATCTTGAAAAATCTCACCTCTAGGGTGGGAAAAGTATCAGGCCTTGTCCTCATTCAAAAACACTTTCGTGAGGTTTTACTTCTTACTAAAGGGTTTATTATAAAGAGGAGAAGAAAACTCTCTCTAAAGAAAAAGATTACATCAATCAGAGATCAAAAATAAATAGCAACAAAATCTAAAAACTTGAAACAAAAATAAATTAATATTATAGAAAACAAATTAATTGTTCAAGTTTCACTCGGAGTTTTTTTGCTTGAAGTTGTAGCTAAAATTTGATATCTTTGAGAATCTAGTATTTGACACCTGAAGAGAGGTTATAGTTATGCTCTTACTACTGGAAAAATAACTACACATCAAAGCTTTCAAATAGAGTAGAGAACAAAGGGTTGAAGACAATTCCAAATGCAAAGAAATAAACTAGACAAAGTAGGCTAATTACCAAAAATGACTTCATTGATGCTTGGTTAAAAATTGTTATAAATTTTGGATATCCATTTTCAATCATGCTAAACAACAAGACACTTAAAAAATATGAGAAAATGTATTTTCACTTCTACAAAGAGGACATTGAGAAGAAATAGTTCTCATATGTTTAAGATGAGCACTAATAGGAAGATCTTGATGAGTAAGATACCATCAAAAATACAAATTTTAGGGGAAAATAGGAGCTTTCTAAATATCTTTTATTTTCCTCATCCAAAGTACAATGATAATTGTATTTTCTAGGCCTTATTGGATTTGTTATGAATAAAATCATTTTTTTTTTGTAATAATCTTATAAGAAACTTTCAAATTAAAAGGAAACAAATATCTTTCATTCTTACATTCTTAAGATTAGAAACCAATTTTTCAAAATTCTTTTTTCTATTTTTTTAAACCATAGAGGCTAGAAGCTTTATTCTAAGTAATTCATCTATCATGCATTTGTAGACACAAAACTATAGTCATACCAAAGCTACTCCAAGTGGTATATAATTTAGATGCATTAGTACCCCAAGCTCCTTCATTAAAAGAAAGCCACCACAGTATCATTTGCTGAAGCATATATTCTAAAATTGTAATATGATTGTAATTCTAATATTTAGTAATCTTGCGCCATGTCTTTCAAATTTATTTAAAAATTAGAGAACCATGAACAAAAATTTCTTGAGTTAAAAGAAGACAATAAAAAAAAGTTATTAGATAACCAATTGTTATCATTCTTAGTTTTCATTGCATAAGTCTGTTTTCTAAAAGGAGCATCCAAATATCATCTCAATTAATGCATTTTGCAATCCATTTTGTTGCAAGAAAAATACCCTAATTATAAAAATTAATAAGGCTAAGTCCTTCATCTTTCTTACTACTAGTGCAAATATCTCAAGAAACTCTAGAAAAACCTCTTCTGTGTTACTTAGCAAACCAAAGAAACTGATGGATAATATGATCAATTTTATCATAAGAAGTTTTCAAAGGATCCAAATAACTAGAGTAATAAACACGAGTTGATTGAAGCATTTACTTAATAACCAAAACTTTGCTAGCAAGGGTGACTTTTTTTCTTTTCATTATCAAGCTTCTTTTCATATTTATCTACCACATAATTCCACAAAATAGAAAGATTATGCTCAAAATAATTTTTAAGATTTTTCAAGGCTTGAAAGTAATCCACTCATCAATATTTCCATGATAATAAATAGTAGGCTTTTGCTAATTGATCTGAGAGTTAGATAACATGTAGTAATCCTCCACTCTATCTAAAAGAGTATTAATATATTGGAGATAATTGTTGATCATAAAAAAAGAATCATTTACAAAGTGCATATTAAGCAGTTGTGTACCTTGATTATCAATTGAAATTCCCTTAATGAAATTTATTTCTAGATCATAATGTAGATTATGTAAAAGAAAATTTACAGCAATAATAGAAAGAGAAGGATCTAGAGGATAACCTTGATGAACACACCATTGAAGAGATAATAATACCATTATTTGTGATAAACATGCTTTGTTTACTAATGTTCTTTATATTTGAAAGTATCTTTAACTGCTTATTCTCTATTCTATTTAGGAGCTTCATTATGTAGTTATTTTATAATAGCAAAAACATAATTATAGTATTCCAAGAATCTTAGGTTACAAGTTTCATTCCATTGGGTAGCACTAGGTTACAAATTTTAATAAAATCCTAAAAGAAATTTTAAAACTTATGCGATAAATCCAAGTGATTTCAATGAACATACGAAAAAAAATTTTAATTTCAATTTCATATTCCTTTAAGAGTTAAACATCATATTTTTACAAATCGTACTTTTTCATTACACCTTCAAACATGAAAACCTCCAATGAAGGTTAAATCATTAATTCATTTTTTGTAGTATTATTTTTGTTTGTATTTATAAACTTACGTGGAAAAAATTATTTTCNCTCAACATTCCACACAAGTTGAGTTATCTTCTCAATAATTGTAAAAAAGTTTAGCAATTCCATAAATATGCTATTATTAATATTTTAATCTTTTTAATGCATGGATGACTTCAAGGTTTAATGGAGTTTTATATGTTTTAATTAAAAAATGCTTTAGGGATATTAACCTAAAACAATTTGAAACTTGGCTTATTGTTTATTAATTCTTGATTTCATATTTTTTTTCAAAGTTATCTTGAACCAACAAAGATAGAGTTTTAATATTTTATAAATATCTAATTACTACTAATCTCGTGATGATGAAATAGAATATCTACATGTGATAATTTCAATATCTGTGAGAGTAATAATTAGTAGAGTAAGAATAGAATCACACCATCTCTATGCTAACACTAAAAGATACAACAATAAATAGTATGAAGATAGAATATGTTGACTAGGTTTACTGCAAGTGGTAGAAGATGAGTAACATGTATTATTAAAATGTTGTATAATAGATATCTTTGGAAGAAAATGATAGATCTCTAGCCAATTTTTATATAATCTCTTCAAGCTACCAATACTAATTCTAAGGAATTATATAAAAGACATGTTTAAGTTACATGAATATTGGAGGCATCTATTATACTCGGGATTTATTGCTATTCATGAATTTTGTGCAAGTTCATTTGTCTAATAGATCCTTTAGGTCTACACAAAGGTAATAAAATTATAGTATCATCATCCTACTTTTAGCCTTGTTCCAATAAAATAGGGTCAACTACATGAATTCTTTTTTGTCATTCTCCTCTATGAAGAGCTAGATCTTTGTTTATTTACCTTTGTAAAATATTAGTATATATTCCAAAAAATATGTAGTTACATATTAGTTTAATCATTGTATGTTAATAGACAACATGTTATTTGTACAACTATTAATACCATATGATCACTTTAAAATATATTATTGGAAAAAGGCCTATAGTAGAAAATGTTTATATGCTTTGTTGATTTCTCTAAGGCTTGTGATTTAGTCATTTGAAGTAAGTTATGGAGGCACTTGAAAAATTTAGAAGTTTCCAACATACATTTATTATTCGACATCCAAAATCTTTATATAGAAGTACACATTCAATTTAGAAATGGTAAAAAAATTAATTTTATTTACTAGTTTTATTGATAGAAAATAAGAATATCCTTTTTCTCCTACTTTGTTGAGGCTTTTAGTAATAAACTTGAAAAGTGAATGCACAAAATACCAACTCAATTTGTGAATTGAAGGAAAATTCTTAATACTCTTGATGACTTTTTTATAGCATTTAAGAATGAAAGTGAATGTTTAGAAAACTAAAATCATGATTTGTGACATACATAGTAAGATATACAATTTCACTAAAGGTAATGAATGTATGGACATAACCTCCTCTTACAAATATCTTGGTTTAGAATATTCTTCCAATTACAAATGGGATAAGTGCATTACTAAAAGACTTGTACATGGTATGAAAGCCTTAATTACTTTTTTTTTTTAAATGTAAGAATGACTCTATTTTGGCTTTCGATATTTACAATCAACTTTATCATGTTATTGTTAAACCTAGATCCTCTTATCATAAATAAATATTGAAAGTAGATAGAGTAAATTCAAAATTTTTTATTGCTTGATGAATTCAAAGTGAAGAAACAAAAACAATATAATATTATGCTTATTGAAGTAAAGATGCTACCTTTAGAAATTAAAGCTATTTGTCAATTTATAATCTATACTCATAATCTTTATGAATTCTCATTGAATATGTTAACTAATGTAGTACAAATAAAATTGAAGATAGCATGACATTTTCCTATAATAAACTATACTTAAGTAATAGAATAAAATTTCAGTTTTAGTTATAGCTAGTCGACATGTTTTTGGAGGATGAAATCTGCAATAAATGGTAACATGTATGATAAATCACAATCACAAGGTAATATTGAAGCCAATTCAAAATCAAATTGGAGATTAAGTTTAATGAACAGAGTTATATTTTTATTGATTTTTTAAGTTTAATATGTTGTTTTCTGTTCTGATACCTACCAAAAACTAAAATTTCTATATTTGATTTTCTATTCTGGATGAGCTCTTAGATGAAAAAAACTGGAAAATGCTGCTACCAACATGCATGGATATAACTGTTCTATTTTACTAATATTGATGATTTTAATCTGATATTTACAGCAATATCAAACTATTTAAATCAGATTTTTACACCAATTTATTCAGATTTTTCTGATCCTATTTATAAAAATGGCCGTCTATTTATCAATCCTATCTGATTTTTCAACCTGTGCTCTTGAAGGGCAACGTAATAAAAAGAAGGGAAACCAAACACACGGAGATGCTTAAGTCTTTAACAACCATTGAGCGTCGTTAGTTTCCCAATTAGATTTGGATCAGTTTTTAGCTTGCTTTGTTGGATGATACTTGTAAAATATCAAATTTCTTACCATGAAAATGTTGAAAAACCAAGCACGTAAACTGCACGTCGACAGGCTCAGACTAGTTTTTAGGTATTGTGAAACAGAGGCATCGTCTGACAAGGTACAGTTGCAGCTTATGAATGCCGGCAAAACGGTTGCCTGGAAGATGGAAGCTGGAAGCTGGAATCTGGAGGCGGATGAGTGAATAGCAGCAAGTTTAAGGCGCAGCGTCAGAGCAAAAGGCAGAAACAAGGAGAGCACTGCAGAAACAAAAGCAAAAGCAGCCATGCCGTAATCACGCATACAGACAAGTTTGTTCCCTAAAGCAACACAGCAGGGAGCCCATTTCGCAATTATTGCTCAGCAAATGCATTTTCTATTTACAGGTGCATGCACATGCACATGGACCTGCACCTTTTCCTTTACCTCCGGTCTCCCATCAGGCTAGGAATCTGACTGGTACATGAACATATATATAATATATGTGTGGGATTTGAAAACATATGATAGTATACCATTTATTTTTTCATAAAAACGCATGAATTTAGTGTGTATGAAGGGAAAATATATGATGCTTAAATTTCTGAAAATCCAGCCCCTCCCACGACGGCCTACTTCATGCACCCACCACCACTACCGCCCATAATCAGTCCCCTTCCCTGCACTGCACTATATTGGTTGTTTGAAATTGCAGTTTTTAAGATTTAAGAAAAAATCAAATCTAATGCCCATATTGGTTGTTTGAAATTACAGTTTTTAAGATTTAAGAAAAAATCAAATCTAATGCCCATAAATCAGAGAAGATTTGGAAACAAGAGCAGCATGGTTTCATCGAAAAATTTGAATCAACATAGTTTCTTGGATAGGAAACGGAGATTTTGATGGGCAAGAAACAGAGCGGAGAATTTCAAATAAAAAGCCTTCACTGAAAGGGGCAGGGCAGGGCAGGTCAGGAGGCAAGCGACAAGGGAGAAACTTAGTGTGTTGTTGGAGGCAGAGGCGATGCAGCAGAAGCAGATGCAGAAGATGCAGCAAAAGTGGATTCCTTGGCACGGCAGTGGCAGTTGCTTGTGCGACAGCGCCACGTCGTGCAGGTTTCTGCAACAGAGCCATCATCAACACCGTTGGTTGCACGTCGCATCGCACTACTACTTACGCCGATTCCGACACAACAACATGACTCAACACGTCAATACCATTGCTATTACATCTATTGCTACTGCTGCTGCTGCTGTTACTGTTACTGTTACTATTACTATTGCAGCAGCCTCGCCAAGTACAGATACGCTTTCCCATCTTCACTTACATTCCATCCATAATCTCCGATTCTTCTTCATTGTTAATAACAACGCAATTTTTCATTCAGCATTCACCGCGCAGAAATTTGGTTATGTGGCTCGTTTGCCCCTGTGCGCCTGAATGACAGATACAGGCAGGCATACATACATACATACATACAGTAGAAGATCGGTAGATAGATTGATCGATATTAGGGAGTATGAACCTTCATGCTCTTCTCCAGTGCGTCGTCTATGCGCCGCTGCTGCTTTTTCCGCTGGTTAATGCATTGCAATTCCGCCAGGCAGGTCCGCTCTGTAATTTGGTTCCTTCCTTCCGTTCGTTTCCTTGCTTAATTTATTTGAGTCTGCCGCTCCGCTGGTTTGTTTCTACTTTCTAGGCTACCTACCTCTGAGATAATGGCTCATATCATCGCTTTTTATCCCATGTCCCAGCTGCAGCTCCTCCGGAAAATGACTTCACGCCGCGGCTCGGCAACACCCAGAATTTTCCACAGCCCGCGCTGGTATGTTCTATTATTCTCACATTCGCAAGAATCTTCTCCGTTTTCTATTCTCGTATCGATACCTTAACAATCCCCACATGGAGCACAAGTGCTGTGAAAATGGAAAAATGTAGTGTGTAACTGTGTAGGTCGGTCTAGGTTACCATATGCAAACTCTCCTGGTGTAGCCAGTGGATCATCGAGGTGTAATTTGTCGGCAATACTTGTCTGTCACAGCTGCAGATACAGTGTTGGGTTTTGGCTGTAGCATAATATAATGATTAACGAAGAACGACTACATATTTTGTGTGTATCAGGGAGGAGATTTGTGGTACAGGGAGAAAGCGGTGAGGCTGGGATCGAGGCCACCCAGTTGCTACAAAAAATGCGACAATTGCTCTCCCTGCGTGGTGGTGCAGGTGCCTGCCCCGCCACAGAAGCACCGCAGCATGGGCAGCAGCAGCAGCAGGATTCGCCAGCAGCATTCTGGATCAACTGTTCAAATAGACTCTAATTACAAGCCCATGAGCTGGAAGTGCAAGTGCGGCCATCGCCTCTTCAATCCATGACGGTCACTAATTAAATCTTCTCTCAAAAATGCTTCCACAGATTCCAACTTTCTAGCACACAGGAGAAGGAGTGGTAATTTCTAATTTGGCGCTGAAACACCACACCATACCTAATGTGGATTCCATCTCCGATAACTGCTGCAACAGTAGAGGCATGGAACACAGACTACTGAAATGTCTAGAACCCAACCCATGTCATTCTTATCAGCATATTGGAAGCATGCACTGATGCACCATTAATTCTCCGCTTCCTGCTTTTCCATTTGCCCTTTGGTCACTATTGAAGACAGTTTCCGATTTGTTGAATTGTACAAATGTACCGATATATCTACCCCTGGAATCTTTCACAGTTCAGTTTCATTTTCATTTATTAGAGAGAGCTCATTATCGCATTCACAACATTGTACAGATAACAATTCTGTACTGCTCTTGCAAAGTTTTTTGTTTAAACTTTCTTATTTAGTCATCAGTGAACAAAATTAATTTTCAGATCATAGCAGATAATATATAGTAGCCAAAAACACAGTTTTGATGCAACCGATCAGTCCGATATTCTGATATTCGTGACGACATGGTGCATCAGGACACAGAGAGACTGAAAATATCTGCCAATGTAGCTGTAGCCTGTAGCTGCCACAGAACGAAACACGAAAAATTCTCTGTAATGGTTCTCCATATATTCGGTTTTCACTCTGCGGAAAGCCTATTTCATTATCACATAGTTACCTTGTGAAGAACATGTTTGCTTGCGCCTAATTAGAGACAATCTTTACGTGTTTTCTGGCAGTGATCTGAGCATTTTTAAATTTACCGTAAGCATGTTGCCATCACTGCAATAGGAATCTAATTTGCAGGTGTCAGGTTATCAGATCATATCAGGGACAGAATCAGACAAACAGTTGGACATACGAACTTATACCGCTGTAGGATTCTCGCCTGATAACGAATGGTCGACGAAGGAGGACTACTGTACAAGTTCAAAACATGTAGTAAGTGTATGAAGCTCTCAAGTTTCAACCTGGACCTGCTCTTGAATCTTCATTATGATAACTCCTTGATTGGGTCCTTGCGCGTGTGTTAAGAAGCAAAAAACCTCTTCAAGGGGACAGCACAGAACGTTCTATTTACGTGAAGACGCCATTAGTTGAAGACGTAGGGATTACAATGGGCGTGATCCATTTAAAGTATCTTAAAAACAGATGGCGCCTTCCCCAGACGTATTGTGTATTTCACAGTTGGGGGTGAACGGTAACGATCGGCATTACTCCAAAGGTAAATCCGACAAACCAATGTCAATGATAAGCAGTCACTAAATGGATCCAACTAAAGAATAATCTCATAATCAGTTTTTTCTTTAATACCAAAATTAAAATCACAATTGCATAAATATATGCCTTAGGTGCTTTCTCAAATTTTAATAAAGATGACAGAAATAATAACATATCAAAAGTTTTGATTTTATCCTAATGTATTTTGGGAGAAGTTTGAAAATGTGTAGTGTTAGTAAAAATTGTTTTAGATTACATTTTAAACCTTAAAAATTTGCAAAAGATTAAATGTCACATTTCCTTAATAGGACCCCTTGGTATAGTGCTATGCTTGGTTATGCATGTGAGGTTTGAGTGCAATGTGTGGGTGTGGTTAGCTAGCATAGGATGATATATGCCTTATGATGTTTTATGATGCATTATGATATGTGCTTTAATATGATGTCCTATTAATGTCTACAAGGCATGATTATATATACCGATCTTGTTAGATGTCTTAATCAAGTATCTAGACTAGCAAAGATAACTAATTGGGGACAAAAGCAACATTCTAATGTGTTGATGCTTTATGTATATTGTGTGGCATTTA
This sequence comes from Gnetum montanum, assembly GCA_015680685.1. Lineage (NCBI taxonomy): Eukaryota > Viridiplantae > Streptophyta > Gnetopsida > Gnetales > Gnetaceae > Gnetum > Gnetum montanum. The sequence goes on along the minus strand of MNCI01006791.1, from coordinate 911,893 downwards.
TGCATTTGAGCTATGTGGCTATGTGCAATTGTGATTGATCATCTTTATGATATGTGGATATATAGTATTTGTGATGAGCTTGGTTTGTGTTTAATCGGATTTTGATTTAGAGTCCTTGTGTATGAGTTTTGTCATGGACCACAAGTGTATTAACTAGGTTAGGTAGTGTGTAATCAAACTTATGAAAATACCATCTTCATATTATATTATATTTTTATTTAGAACATATAAAAGAAATATATCTTCTTTTCTTCCTCCTAATCGTTTCTTCTACCTATACATCTTGCTTAACACTTTCACTACTATTGTTGCTTCCTTGTTCATGTTTGAGCTAGTTTAGAACCCTTCAAGAGTTAGATTTGGATTTTTTGTTATTTATTATGTTCAAGTTGGAAACTGATTGGTTCAAATTGAAATTTTTTCTATGTAATTTTTTGCGATTTTTTTGAACTTCTATGGACTTTGATTGTAATTGATTGGTTTCTTTTACCTCCAATGAACTTCCTTTAAAATATTTATGTGTGTATTCTCATGTGCATAGGAGTTGGGATGTGTAGAGGTTCAGCTGTTTTGTATGATGATTTGGTTGCATATGTTGTGTTTGTCATATTTTTGGAATAAAGCATATGTATAAGGCTTTGTGAGCATATGAATGATTGGTGCTAAGCATTATGAATCTTGCTATGGATTTTAGGAATCCATTGCAATGCTTCATAGGATCATTGTGTTGAGTCTTCATGAGTTTGTAATATTTTGAATATTATTGGTATTTTCAAGTTAATAATTTGTGTAGGCTGTAAGTTATATTAACTCATAGTTAGGTTGTGATACCATTTTCAATCTTGGCATGAGTCATAGATTTTATATATTAGAGTCATGATAACTGTTTTTTATAGAATTTGTTAGAGGGTATAAGTCACATCCTACTTGCAATGAAGCTTGTGACCTTGCCATGATTTGTAGAAGAGTAGCAATGAGGATCAAATATTTTTTGTATTTGCTTTACTTGATAGAAGAAGACACAATGAGTTAGGAGGGACTTTGTAGTGAAGGCCATGATCCCATCATGAGTCATAAGAGGGTTGGAATTAAGAATAAAGAAATAGTCACAAGTCATAATCTAGTAGCATCCCAGTCACAATTAACATAAAAGTGTTGAAATGTGATTTTGATGTTATGAGATGACTATGGTTACATTCTCTAGACATCTAGGGCCTTCTAATGCTTGTACAATGCTTAATGAATATTGTATATAATGCATATTAATGCTTATGCAAATCAAGATACAAGTATGTGGATCATGTGGACCATGTCGATGTATGATCATGATGTATACATGTTGATTTGTATTTAAGACAAGTTTATGAGCCCACACGATAGAGTTTGTGTATGTGATGTTGTGATATGTGTGTTGTGGCATGGACAACTTATTACCCTTACCACCACTTGTGGATGATGGGCTTTAGAATTATATGATGCATATATTATGTACATGATCATTTAGGTGTACTTGCTTATGACTATTATTTGGTGATATCTATGCTAGTATGCAAGGTCATGGAGCACAAGTTATTTATGACTATTGATTTATGATATGCATGTATATGGCATAGATACATATGCTAATGTTGCATGTGGCATTAGTTACCTATGTTGCTTGATGGGGATTAAGCAAGATAAGTATTGTAGTTATATGATGTGACTTAAGGGAGCCAAACATGATATTTGTTTTCATGATGATGCATGTAGTACTGGTTGTTGGTGATTAGTCGATGGATAAAGCTAGCATGAGATGTGTGAACCAACTAGAGATAAGATGCACTAGAGGATGTATGGATTGATCCCCATTGTGATGCATCAATGTGGATGCCATACTATGTCTAATACTAGAAGTAAGGAAGAGTGTAGATGTGTTCATCCTAGGGTTGGTATATGACATATGTGACATCCCATTTCCATATGTCATGGAAAATGTCAAATATTTATTACATTTGACATTGTGCATAAAGAAGATAATAAAGAATATGAAAAAAGAAAAATGAAAATAATTCTTTATTAACATGGAAATAATGTATCTAGATCATGCTTTGAGGATTTTTTGAAGTTATCTTTCTTCAAACATATATCCCTTAGAGGTAATCCAACACTACCACCATGGTTAGGCCTATAGCCATCTAGATGAAATGACTAGCCACCTTCCTATTATACTTTACTTGACATCCGTTACTCATCATTATTGGCTCCACAACTCAATGTTGATATAATATCTAATGCTTAGGTATGAATACCTTAGGTCAAATCCCTAAAGGTCATCTCAAGAGACATACTCACTATTACAATGTGTCCTTTTGGATCTTAATTACAAATTACTCTTTTAGGTATTATTACAATAATTATAATATTTGTTATAGAGAGATATCATCTTATTATGGAATGATACCATTTGGAAATGGATCCTTTTGGGTCTTATTACAATAATTATAATATTTTTTGTGAAGAGACATCATCTTTATGATGGAATGACATCATTTGGAAATAGGTACATGATCATATATCCACCGTAGCTTTCATTCATCCTTAAATATTAATGATCTATTCGCTAGCTCTAGTGCTCCCTCTATGCTTCAATTCTCCAATGCAATAATTTTTCCTTTTTGGCTTAAGGTTGAGTATCTTAATGTTCTTTTGCTTATTCTACAAATGAAATATAAGTAAAAAAACATTTTAAAAAATAAATCTTATTTTATCAATACTTACCTTCATCTATAGGTAATGAAAAAAAGGTGAATTAAAGGTTTACCAATCACTGGTCCTAGCTAGGGTCACACAAAGTGCAACTCATATCTCATTACCTAAGAAAATGTAGGACAAATCCTTTTTCTCACTTGTATTACCTCAAATATTTTACTTACCTAATTAAAATATAAACTAAATAATAAAATAAAATTAGAAGGCCATAAATAAAAATAAGATTAAGAAATTCCTTGATCTTCATCATCAGGGATCCATGGAATAGTTGTAGTTGTCATAAGGAATATATGATTGGATGACCTTGTTTGTGATGGTAGGATTCAATTTTGCTCCTTAACTTCTTCTTTAGAAACTAACTCCAATAACTTGATAACTTGGAAGAATTAGGTATCATATCAAGCATAATATAGAGTCTCAATAAATAAGGATATTAACCCATCTTCATTATTCATGGTAACATAATTGGTGAATTGTGGTTCTTGATGAATGGTATCCATTAGCATAATCTATTTTCAAATTTTGAAATTTGACCTATCTATTGAAGATTCAAAGTAGGTGGAATATGCATTGGCCAATGGAATTACATGATGAATTGATGAAAACATATTTTTCAAATCAAGTTCCTCTTCCAAGGGTTCTTTTACACATCCATATCTTAAAAATTGATGAGCACTACTTCTAGCTTTCACATTAAAGTCTTCATAAAGGATAAATAACATTGGGTTAAGATTGGTATGGGTTATGAACAACTTGTACCTCAATCTTTCCTTGAACTAATTAACCAAGTAGACCACTTGATGAAGTTTGACATCTACACATGTTGGATTTATGATCCAAACTATGTTGACCATATATATACATCTTCTTGATGACTAGGTTTTAAGTACCAATGCCAAGGCTATGTGGCTTCTTTGGAATCTTGATTGTTCTTTATTTTCTATGACTTGAAGTTCTCAAATTTCAAAAATCATATTCTCTAATCTCTATTCAAATCTTTGTACCAATTCAAACTTGGCTTCTTTGTAAAAGATCACACAACCATCCATATTGTGGTTCCTACAACAGGCTAATTGATGCAACTTGTAGGAAGAACCATTCCATGAACCTTTTTACTTGTACATTCCTTTGTATCTCAACCTTTTCTATTTGGGTTGGAATTGGTATAGGAATTCCCATAGTTTGACTTCTTATAGGCATAGAACATTAGCATTCAAATCATATAATTCTACTAGGATGTATAACTAGTAGTACTTGTGCGTGTGCAAGGTCCAAGATGGGCATATGTTACAAATTTCATTCTTATTCCTAGATTTCTCCTCATGTGTATTATATACCTTATCAAAAAAAGATTACAATTTTTCATGAAGGTTGATGTTTGTTGTTGATGATTTGGTTATAAGTTGAGTTGAAATACATCTTTGTTATCATTCTGGTTTTCCAACTAATTCTCCAAACTATTTGATTTATTAGATTAGTATTGACTTGCCTATTCTTCCTAGAGTCCTAATGACCTTTATACCCCTCTTAGGATACTAACTCTGGCAGTGTAACTAATGACATACTAGGGGCCTATCTATTTACATATTCTAAGCACCTGATCTTAAGATACAAATTGGCCTTAAAGGATTAAATTCATTGGTCCTAATAATTAAATTATTAGGCATGGTTAGTTTGTTTAAGTTATGATCTCTTAAGATATGATTTATGATATCATCTCATTATTGGCTACTAATGAGTCACATGGTTTGGCTGCATCGATGGGATGCCGTCAACATGATCCCATCAATAGGATCTCGTTGATGTCATCTCATCAATGTAGGGTTTACTCATTGATGTATACCCATTAACAAGGTACCTTGTTTCACCTATAAATGTGCACCTACATGTTGCATTTATGACATAAGTCTCATAGTTGTAGCAAAGCTCTAGTAGTTTTCCACTAGAAAGTTAGAATATTTTTTGAGTGCCTACAGTAGGAGTTAAAGAGTGTACAAATATTTATTCAAGAACTATTATACTTGAGCACCTCAGTGTATGTGGCAATAAAGATGAGCTTTCTAATCAAACCTTGTAGCACTTAGACTAGATTAAATTATTTTCTGTAAGCATTTAATATTCAAGCAATTTCCTTTAATGTTTTTAAGTAATTAAGTATTAATTAATTAACATAGATTAAATAGAAAACATAAGTACAACCACTTTAAGCATACATCTAATGCTTGGTAATCCCAATAATGCTTAGCATTTGGTAACCTAGTAGTGTTATATGTGTTTGGAATGTGTACAATAAGTGGGAATGAATGCTTATGTTAGGATTAGTTAAGTGATAGCTAGTTATTAGATTAGTTAAATATTAGATTAATTAATTCTTAATTTTTTTTCTTAGATGACTTAAAATATAAAAGATGAAATGATAAAAATCATATGCCTAAGTTACACTAAGTTCTATCCTTGCACTTCATAAGTGGACTAGGAAGACAATGATTTCAATGGTTAGTTTCACCTCTTAGAACCTAGTGTACTTAGAAAGCTAAAGTCTATGGAGTTCAACTAGATTGTTGAGTGAATGCTAGTGATTCATATGGTTGGATGTAGGGTATACTCGATGCTCATATTTTGCACCATTGCTAGGGACTTTAGTTAGTTTTGTGCGCTATCTAGGACTTCGTGAAAATTGTTCAACATCGTTGGATTGAACCTTAAAGTTACAACCATTCTAATTAATAACAATTATAAAAAGCACATTGATTTTTTTCTTCTAATCCAAAATGTCTCTCTTCTCATAGGGATGATTCGCTACCAAAATTTGAGCACATATATAATCCAAGGAATGAACGATCAAATAAGCTAGTGCCCCAACAATGCCAAGTGGTATATACTCATCCCAATGAGTATGTGCTCGATTTCACCTTCATTCTACATCAGGAGGACCAGATGTGATGGAGGAACATGGAGGGCAACATTGTGTTGTTTCCTGGTCAATCAATTCCTGTGATGCTTCAACAAACTCTTATGAGGTTGGCCATCTAGGGGCTCCATGTTGAGTATGTTGTGCAAGATCATGACTCCAGCAATTATCATCCCATTAAAGCACAACGTAAGACTAATTGATAATAGGAGAAGTACTATGAAATGATGAAGGGAAAATAGTTCAATAACTCTTTGTTCCTATTGGATCAAAAAGACTATGAGGATCCCTTCTCTAGGGGTTCTCATTTTACTAACTCTCCTCCACTTGGTTTCAATGAAGGGGGCTTAAACTAGAACTTATAGTCCACTATAAATAATTTTGGTTTAGGCAAGAATAAATCTTATAATCATGGAGGATCCAAAGATAGGATCCATGGTAGGGACAAGGATAGGCATCACAATGATGATCGTGATTGTGACCATTGAAGAGGCAATGGCAAGCATTGCAATGCTAGTCCTTCTTCCTCTCACCTTCATCATTTTCTTCTTCCTGCTCTAGCTCCAATTGAAGCTATAGAGGATGTGACCATGATGGAGATGACTAGAAGGATAGAGATGATCGTGATTGTAGGGCTCATCAGACTAGTCAAAATTAGGGGCATATTCAAGGGAGGTCTGCCATCACGAGAGAAGGGATAGTAGAGGGCATCATAGGCATCATGACCATCATAGAGGCCATGACTATGATGAGCCTTTTCTTGTAACTTAAAACATGCTGAACATCATAGAGACAGTAAGAATTCTACTGAGGCATGTGAAAGATAGCCAAATGAAGTGACTGGATTTGAACAATATCTCCAATTCCGAAGGGACATATAACTTAAATCCACATAACCATATGCAAGCCTTTCATGATGCATGTGCCTTACAAAACATAGAGAATGAATGGTGAAAAATTAAGCTATTCTCCAGAACACTCATAATAAAAGAAGTTGAAAGTTGGTACCAATCTTTGGAGATAGAATTAATTTGTAGATGAAGTACGTTGCTTGAGCTCTTTAATGACAAGTATCAAACATATTCCTGAGTGTCCAACCTAAGAAAGTAAATTCAAGGTTGGAGACAAAAAATTCATAAACCCTTGGATGCAGCCATGGGAAGATATTATTCTCTTTTGCACTAATGCCCTAGCCAGGGTTACTCTCAAAGGGAGTAGCTTTACCATATCATAGATGGGCTTCACTCAAAAATGAGAACTCTTAGGGTCTATGCCCAAGTGAGGTTGTCAGAACCTAGAGCCCAACAGATCCAAAGGCTTGTTGAGTAGGTTGCTAAAGAAGAAGGAGAGCTAAGAAAGATAGAAAGTATGGAGTTGTACAACTAGGATCCTTCCATCAAGAAAAGGGAAGTTTGGTTCTATGACAGTGAGGAGGAGGCATCACTTGATGAGGTGGTGCAATGAAAAACCTTTATAATTTAGAAATCCATTTCAAAAATTTTGGCCAAGGTAGATAAAATATGGGATTATTTGGATGAAAAGTTTCAAATCACTCTAAAAATAGTAGAAGCATCCAAAGAGCAAAGTAGTGATCATGATCATAGAAGAAGGAAGAAAGTTGAACATTCCCACCAAAGGGATAAGGGTAAAGCTACTACCATAGAGGAGGTTGTTGAGTCTAATTTAGATGATGATGGTGGATGTGGCATCTACCAATACGAACATCCTAAGGGATGTTACCCTATTCTGTCACACTTGTAGGAATATAGGATGTACACTCTAAATCCTAGATTGGCTAAAAGGCAAGCACCCAAAAGGTTACCTTATCCTCAAGGAAACCCAAGGTAGTTCCACTAACAACAATCCTATTATCCAAGTGGAGCCCCACCACAACTATTAAAGTAGTATCATTAGTGGCACCACCCATAGTCTATAAACATAGTACCTTTATAAACAGCCTTATCCATATGAGTACTATGTCTAGTAGCCCATTTCTCCATGTAACTCTTTCAGTCATGTCTCATTCCAACATCACTACTACCCTCCTAAGTACTATAGAGCTTATTCTCCATCTCCAAGAAGGAAGTCCTCATATTCTTATCATCCTCCTCATCCTTCTTCACATGTCCTTCCATCCTCAACCTAATTACTGCTTGCTCATTAATGTAGGATGAAATTCTAGCCCACTCATAACAATGTAATGCTACCATAGGTGTTAACTTACAGTCAGCTCCTTAGCCAAGTGGTTTAGAAACTAGATTCAAAAAAGACCATTCTTCTGAACCAATAGTCCTACAAATCCCTCACAGACTCATGTGGCTAATAATCCTACTTCTCCCTTATCCTTTGCATCTAATCCACTTGAGTCTCCTTGAAACCAAACACCTTATAAAGTTCATACCTTCATGCTAGCCCATGTAGTAACTAATTGGATAAAGGTTGGCCACCTTTCTAGGAAAAGATTTGATCTTAGAACTCCCTTAATGTATTTGAAAATCACTAGAAATGAGCCATAAAAGGCTCTTCTTGATTCAAGCTTTGGTGTTAATTTGATTTCTCATGAGATGTACAAAGCCTACAACTTGCCTCACTCAAGAAGAGCAACATTCATCTAGAGTTCATAGATCAGTCCATCACTATTCCCTTAGGACTGGTGGAGCACATTGTGACCACCGTCTATGGTTGGTCCTATCCTACTAATTTCCTAGTAATCTGTGTTGATAATTAGAGTGGGAACTTTATAATCATCATGGGAAGGGCTTGGCTAAGCACCATTGATGCATAATTGGGAATCAGAGACCTTTCCTTAAAGATTTCTAAGGAAAATGCATTTGGAAAGATTGTGAAGAAGAGAGTTCCATGCATCACGTATAGTGATATAGGGTGAAACTATGTGAAAAAACTATGGGCCATAAAAAGTACATCATTCATAGTATGTAGGTAGTGTGTAGATGAATCAAAAACTCAAAGGTGCTTGTATGTCACAACCAAAAAATAGGAGGATACCCAATGATTGATAGCTAATCTTGAAAGCAGCACACTTTGCATGGAACCAATTGAGAGCTTAATAAGTGCATATGTTGAAAGCATGGATGAATTGAAGCAAGTTCATCACCAACTGTCTAATGATGAACCTAATGATACTTATTGGGAAGAGTTGGAAATCCCGAGAAATTTCAAATAGGAACCCTTAGAGGTAAAAACTCTACTTGCCAACATGAAGTATACTTTTATGAATAATGGAAAGCTGATGATAATTAATGCAACCTTACTTCTAAACAAAAATAGAAGTTGTTAAAGGTGATTAATAAATGGACAACATCCTTTGCTTGGTCATATCCCAAACTCACTAGAATTAATCTTGGAATATGTCAGCATTGCATCTATACTGATACTTCCATAAAGTTAAAGAGGTAGTTGTAGTAATGTTAAACCTCAAATTGGAGCAAATCATCAATGAGGAGATTGAACAACTCCTCAAGGAAAGGTTCATCCATCCCATTGTGGATAATAAGTGGGTTAGTCCACTTGTGATCACGCCAAAGAAAGGTGGCAAGTGGAGGGTTTGTATTGACTTTAGACTATTGAACATGTCAATATACAAAGATCATTTTCCATTGCCATTTGTGAACTAGGTATTGAACACTATCTCTGGACATTGTTATTATAGCTTTCTAGATGGTTATAGTGGGTATAATTAGATTCACATTGCATTGAAGGACCAAGCCAAAATGACATTCACAAGTTCTTGTGGAACTTTTGCATTAAAAGAGATGTCTTTTGGTCTATGCAATGTTCTTCCAACCTTCCAATGCTTTAACCTTAGCATTTTTTAATAGTAGATTAGTAGCAAAGTGGAGGTCTTCATGGATGCATTCTCCACCTATGGTGCTACATTCGAGAAATCTCTTGACTGCCTTAAGCAAGTGCTAAAAAGGTTTGTAGAAACTAACCTTTGGATTAAGTAGCAAAAGAGTAATTTGATGGTCTAGAAGGGCATTATGTTGGAGCACAAAATCTCACAAGTAGGGATTGAGATGGACCCTAAAAAGATTAGGATCATCCAAGGAATAACTCTTTAGCAAAAAAGTATTAAAGATTTCTAATCATTCCTTGGCAACACTAGCTACTACAGGTGATTCATAGAGAATTTTGCTAAGATTACTAAACTGCTAGTAGAGTTGACAAAGAAAGATGCTTCATTTGTATGGATCGAGAAATGCGAAAAGGCATTCCAGTGACTTAAAGAAATAATTTTTGAAACTAAAATTCTACAAGCACCAAATTAATCCCAACTATTTCACATCATGATAAATGCATCAAACTATGCCTTGGAAGCCATGCTCATATAGTTAGACAATTAGAAATGTCCATACTACATCTACTACACAAGCTAAATCATTGTGGGTGCACAAATGAACTACATTACAATGGAGAAAGAATTGATGGTAGTGGTATATGCCTTGAAGAAATTCAGGTACAATGTGGTTAGATATAAGGTTTTTGTGCATATAGATCATAGTGCAATTTTCTTCTTGATGAATAAACCAATGGTGAGCCCTTGTGTCATATGGTGGCTTGTGATTTTGCAAGAGTTTGATTTTACAATGGTGGATCAAAAGGGAACCAAGAATGTGGTTGCTGATCACTTATTTTGGTTATAATGGGATAACAAAGAGGAGGAGAGCTCACTTTCTTATTAGTTTCCTGATGAACTCCTTGTTGCTAGTGTGATAAATAAACAAGTGCCCAATGAACCTACATGGTACAATGACATTCTCACTTATCTTCTCACTTAGGAGATGCCACATGAGTTAGACCACTAAAAGAAGTAGTATTTTCTTCATCAAGCCAAATGTTTCATTGAGATTAATGGATACCTTTACAAGGTGCTTATTGATGGCTTGATTTGATGGTGTGTTTCTAATTTTGACAAAATACATGTTCTCTAAGATGATCATGAGGGTCCTGATGGGGATGACTATGCTAGGAGACCCACAACCATTAAGATCTTGATAGTAGGGTATTATTGGCCAACACTTTTTAGGGATGTCCACAACTTTTTTTTCCCTTGTGATCACTATCAATGTAATGATGGGATGACCACTCAAATGGAGAGATATCAATAGTAGATCCAACCACTAGAATCCTTCAACATTTGGGGCATTGACTTCATGGATTCCATCAAAACCATGTTAAATGGAAAGGTGTATATCATAGTTGATATTGACTATTGTACAAAATGGGTAGAAGCAGCAACCATCATTGACTATACATCTTTCACTATAGCTTAGTTTGTATAAAAAATGTTGTAAATAGGTTTGAGGTGCCACATGCATTAATTTTTGACAATGGTACTCATTTTACAGGCATCACCTTTCAAAAACTCATGTAATGCTTAGGGGTAGAACATAAATTGATAACACCCTACCACCCCAAGCCAATAGTCAAGCAAATCACTAAGATATTAACTAGAATAATTAGCAAATATAGGAGAGATTGAAGCACAAAACTCAATGATGCCCTTTGGGCTTACCACTCAACATGGAAACTCCCTATAGGCTATTCTCCTTATGAGCTAGTGTACAGAAAATTGCCAATTCTTTCTATTCAATTTGAGCTCCATACACTTTCAACAGCTTGTGACCTTGACCTTGAACTGAACCTACCATAGAAAGAAAGACTGATCAATCTTAATGTGCTAGATGAGAATAGATTGGTGGCCTTGTCTTTGAATGAAGTGCACAAGGAATTCAACAAAACATGTCATGACCTCAAAATAAATAAAATTAAATTTCAACCCAAAGACAAAATCCTCTATTGGAATCCCATACATGTTCTAGAATAAAGCAAGTTTTAAACATTGTGGGAAGGATGTTACATTATTTATGAAACCTTTTTCTTCTGGGGTCATGTTAATTTACAAACTTGAAAGCCCAAACAAAAAGTGACTAGTCAACATGCAATAAGTAAAACCTTTCCATGAGCCCAAGTGAGCTAGTGAAAGCACCACCTCATTGGATGAAAAACATCATTCAATCTTTCAAATCTCCTCCTTCCAACATAGTCTTGGTTGAGATGGCCATCCATGCTAGTCATTAGAATGACTCCTCAATTTTTACCCTCTTTTTGTTTTACACTTTATTATTTTTGTATTTTTTTTGTTCTACACTTATTTTGTTTTGCACTTTTCTTGTTTTTTCCCATTTTTTTTACAACATTGTTAATATGTTTTAACTTTCTTGAATATTTTACAATTTCTTCTATATTCCAATTTATTTCATGTGTTTTTCTAAAAAATTGATTTATTTCTAATAGGACACAATGATGCTGTAGTTGTTTGTGAATGGGGATTTTTACTTAATGTTTTTTATTGCTAAATGTTTGGTTTTTATTTTTGAATTTTGATATTGATAACTAAGACAAAGTTCCTTTTTCATTGAATAGGTAGTGAGTCCATGTCATCCACCCATCCACAATAATCTATGGTGTTTCTAGTTTTGGAAATATGAAGTTCCTTTCCTTAATGAAACTTTAACAAACTTGTGACCTAGGTAGTTTTCAAACTTGGGAAAGGTTAAATGGATTGATAAGGATGTGACTTCAAGGGGACTCAATGCTCTTTGTACTTTTTTACCCACTTGAGTGCATGAGTGCTTTTCATGGATTTATTACCATTCAATGTTGACCAGTAATAGGAAGTTAATAAGTCTTTGCATGGTATGATTACCATCCAAAAATCCATAAAAACACAAAATCCAAAAAAAGAGTAAAAAATGATGTGAATTCAAAGCATAACCATTAGATGAAAATAATGAGTTACAAGCATTGGTTATGGGACTAGAAAGACATGTTATACATACCTAAAGGTTCCCTCTAACTAAGGCTCTTTCTCACTTATTGCTTATCTTTTCTTCTCAAATAAGTTATAGTGATTGATCTGTGAGAACATTTTTGTGTCTTGAGGGGATGGCTTGGTCTTAGAGTATCACTATAAAGTCAATGAAAGTGGTTGGTTTTAATCTCTGTACTAAGGATGGACTTTATCAAGTCATTTAATCATCAAATTCACAAGGTACTTCATGTGATCATGATTTGGGAACTTCATTCTACCTTCTCTCTCATCCACTAATGCTTTCCACAACTCACCTCATCACTGGTTGTCTGTGTTTTGTTTAATGTCTTAGTTTGATGTGTTAAAATTCTTAGGCAGATTCTTATGGATTAGGTTTTAACTTTTCATAACCATTAATCAACTATGGAACCCACACACTCCTTGGTTTAAGGATATGCAAGGGCGAAAAGGGCAAGTGCATATCTCTTGGTTGGGTTCATTAAGTTCCTTAATCTTAGGCATTCTTTTAATCAAATCTTTTGTGTGTCCCATCGGTGGCATTCAATTGTGTGCTCCTTAATGACATTTCTTATATTATTTCATTCTCTAATTTTTGTGAGTTTTAGAGCCCTCTTCTAGCATTTCATCATGTTCATGGCTTTTCTAGCTCTCTAAAGACTCCAATTTCATGTTAAAATTCCTTGCATTTTTCAAATTATTTAATGTGAAAACTTTTATACATCAACTCCATCGATGGGACCCTATCGATGGAGGGGATGCATAGGTGAGATCTCATTGATGAGATCCCATTGATGTAAGGCAAAAACCATATATATATATATATGCAGCCACACTTTAGAGTTTTTCACATTTGCTCATAAATGTGGAAGGAGTTTTTCAACTTTTTAGAGTGTAGAACCTTCTAAGAGCCATAACTTCCTAATCATTTGTTCGATTTCCTTTGTTCTTTAGTCCTATAGCTACCAAAGGTAAGCTCTTTAGCATGGGGGCTACAAATCTTAAGTTTTTGATGAATTTTTTTTTTTGAATTTTTCCAACTCCCATAAAGGTTTAACTAGGAAATTAACATCAAAACATCAATTTATGAAAGTTAAACCCTTTCAACAAGCTCCTGTGACATTTCAAATGAATAACATTAAAATAATAATAAAATAATGAATCTACCATGGTCAAAACTTAGCCTAAGTATAATTTCCCAATGAAATAAGGTACCTAAAGGTTATTAGTTACACATTATATGCTAATCCTTGATTATGTTGTGACCACAAATGGCATGTAAAGGGAAGCACATACAAGAGGGAGGATCATCCCAACCAAGGGAAAAACAACCATAAATTGGAAGAGGCCAAGAATATACCCATGAGCAAGTAGAAACCCATGCAATGGAACCTCTTTGATAGGAGCCTGAAGTGGAATTTGTCTAACAGATTCCCAAAGAAGAAGCCGTGATAGAACAGTCTCACCTAGATGAGGCACAGAATCGAGATTGAACCTTGAGGTTACTTTGATGAAGGCCTACCTCAAATAGATTGCAAACAAGGAGGTCTAGAAATCTATGGTCCAAGAATTACACTTTAGATTTTTCTTAGAGTTTGCACCTCTAGAAGTAAAAGCCCAATTGCAAAACTCTTCCATGTGGCCCACAATAACTTCTAATGGGGAGCGGAACATGGGAGAGACATACTTGTTTTGGAACAATTAGCAGGCTAGTTCAATAGTCAAGATCAAGGACATTTCAATGTCCTACTTGGTGAAAGTGATTTTAGAAGGAAAATCTTGTAGAGATGCCAATGTAGGCAGATCCTAGCATAAAAATGGAATGGACATAGTTGTGTTATGAAGTTGACTACAATTAGTTTAGTGCACTAACCATGGTGAAGTATGCATACTTTAAGATTGTAGCCTTTCACTTCAATCCAATGATGAGGCCAAGTAAAATCACAACGTTCTCTACCCATGCATGTATTGCTCTAAGTGGTAAATTCCCTATCAACCTTCCATAATTAATCTATCTAGAGATATAGAATCATTTTAAGGAGAATGAACATGAAAGAAAGACACTCTCTTCCCTGTGCCTCATCAAAAATTTATGCAATAGTGGAGGCATAACATGCTACATGAATTACATTGTTTGACATGCTCCGACTACTTCCTAGATGGAGATGATGAATGATAAGATGCCTACCAAAGTTATTCATTAAGAGAAGTAGCAAAAACCACCTCCACCACCCACTAATGAGAGAACATCAGAGACCTATGCTACCATTGAGCACATGCATGAACTTTGAGAGTAGCTCTTGGAATAGTAGTAGTAGTAAGTTGGAATGAGTGGTGGTGAGCCATCTATGTATAGACCAATAATGAGCCACCTCAATGAAGTGGCCCAAACCATAAGTTAGATGAAAGGTGTGAGGAAAATTTTCTTAGCCCAAAGAATGCACATGCTTGTGAGGTTAAATCCTAGTGCCTAAGAGATAACGGTACCTCTCTCTTAATAGCAACAAATTCCTAGAAATCTCTAGAAACATTGCTACCTTTTTGGTACGTTTGGAGGAGGGTGAGGAAGTAAGCATCTTGGTGATGCAACACCATGGGTAGGAGACAATGGTCAAAGTAGTTTTTGATAGAGTTACTAAAGCACTTAATGGACTTGTAGTATTTGTACTAGAAATTTCTACACTGAGAGATATGCAAACATTTGTAGGAACTCTGAGTGGTAGATTGAGTGTAGCCTAGATCGATTGATCAAAATTGGGCAACTGATTTCAAATGCCTTTGATCTTTTGGATACCATCACTACAACCTAGTCAGAGTTGCTAAAATCAAGGGGTAAATGCATCATAATGGAGGTGTAACTCGAAGTAGCCAAAATAGAAAACCAATGCTTGATCATGGAGGTTGTTGAATTAAGAGCCTGCCTTGATGATCCTATGTTACACAACCCAACACTAATATGAGATGAAGCTTTTTAGTGGCTTCTAAAGAGACTTAAAGATGTTGAGCATGCCAAGGAGATAATAGTCTTTTACTAGTCCCTAGCCAATGCCACAACACATAACATTCAAAAGGACTTGATCTAGATGCACTAGGAGAATGAAATTCTAACCACAGAGAATCATCACCTATGAAATGTCAATGCACAAAAGTAGTAGATGATAGATTTTATTGATGAATAGCAGGAGAAATTAGCTAGGGTAAATAATAAATTAAGAAGATTGGTAGCAAGAAACCTCTCGATGGAGGAAGTCCATACCCTTCATAAAAAATTTACAATAGGGATAGCTTCCTAGAAGAACAAGGCTCTTAAATTTGAGAGAGTTAAGAACCATTACAAGGATCAGGTTGATCTACAGAAATAAGTTAATGAAGAGCACATCCAATTAATGAAGATGAAAGTAAACGAGGCCCTCTAGTAGCTCCAATGAGGTGGTGATGTTTTGCAGTCTATCTTTGATGGGCTAAATACATACAACAAAGTTGAAATATGCATGAAGAAGCTGCAAATAAAGGTGATGATGGAGTACATGAAGCTTGTCAATCTTTGGTACATGAACTTAATGATGCTGACTACTAAAATGTTGTGGTCTAAATTGGAGAAACAAGTGGCTAGCTCGTACTTGTTGTACAAGGTAGAGTTCAAGCATCATAAAAAGGCCAAGCAGAAGCTTGAGATGACAAATGCAAAAATTGAGGTTCTTAGGGAAAAGTTCATAGATTAGATATCAACTACTGAGAACTTGACTAAAAGGATGAATGATTACTAACAGCTATAGAATGCACTCAAAGCATTTGACATTGAATGCAAATAGTTTGCTACCTAGTTTATGAACATGAAGGAGTTGTTCCCTACAATGCCCTATTCGTGGGATGTTCCTATTCCAACCCACATTGTTGAAGTTGTATGGATTGGTAGTGATTCCCAAAGTAAGGAGGAGAAGATGAAGGCACTGTTGGATGCCTTCTATCTTCCACTAGAAGTTGCAACTACCATAGGACAACCATAACTACCTCAACCATTATGTTTGCCTAAAGCAAGAGAATTTTCTTTAAAACCTCAAGAGCCTCCACTACTTGGGACCATTTGATCTTCTTCAATGTCTTCACACTATTAGAGAAATTGTGTTTATCAAGTTTTGTCCTAGTATTTAATTTTATTGTCTTGAACACCAAAATTTTGTAATGATTGTAAACGATACACTTGGGCACTCAGTTCTTGTTGTGTTTTTTTTGTTAATTAATAATTCCATGTCTTTCCAAATTTTGTAAAGAACTCAAAGATAAGTTTTCATTTAGTTGTGGGGGTATGATGAGTTACATGGTTTGGTCATGTTGATGGGATTCCATTGACATGACCTCATCAATGGGATCTCGTCAACGTGATCCCATCGATGTTAGGTTTGACCCATTGACATATCCACATTGATGAGGTACCTTGTTTTGCCTATAAATGTGTACCTACCCTTTGCATTTATGGCATAAGTCTCATAGTTGTAGCGAAGCTCTAGTAGTTTTTTCACTTAAAAGTTAGAATATTTTCTAAGTGCCAACAGTAGAAGTCAAAGAGTGTGTAGATCTTTATTTGAGCATTGTTGTACCTAAGCACTTCAATGTGTGCAGCAATAAAGATCAACTTTCTAATCAAACCTTGCAGTGCTTAGACTATATTAAATTATTTTTAAGCATTTAATATTCAAAAAAATTTCTTTAATGTTTTAAGTAACTAGTAATTAATTAATATAGATTAAATAGCAAACATAAGTAAGACCACTTCAAGTATATATCTAATGCTTGGTAATCCTAGTAATGTTTAACATTGGGTAACCCAATAGTGTTATATGTGTTTAGGATGTGTACAACAAGTGGAAATGGATGCTCATGTTAGGATTAGTTAAGTGATACTTAGTTATTAGATTAGTTAATTATATCTATTAATTCTTTATTCTTTATTCTTATTCTTAAATGATTTAAAACATAAAAGATAAAATGATAAAAATCATATGCCTGAGCTACACTTAGCCATACCTTTGCACTTGATAAGTGGAACTAGGAAGAGAATAATTGCAATGATTAGTTTTACCTTCTAAAACCCAATGTACTTAGAGAGCTAAAGTCTATAGAATTTGATTGGATCATTAAGTGAATGCTAGTGATTCATATGGTTGGGTGTAGGGTATATTCATTGCTCATTCACTACCAAATGACTAATCTAACATTCCCATTGAATTTAAAATGATAAAAAATATTTTAAAAGACTATTTATATGTTAGAGACAAACATCATATGCCCAAGCTCTACTAAATTGAGTTTATGAGGCTCTTGAGTCATAGTTTTGGGAGAGGATTAAAAACTAATTTTTAGAGTCTCTAGGATAAATCTAAGATTGCCATTATGTCTAGGAGGTCAAAAGCAATGGGAAATAACTCTTCATTTACTAAAAAAGACTATTTAAAATTAAAATTTATGGATTTTGAATTCCAAAAGTTTGGGCACAAATTTTAACACTTCTTAAGAGGTCAATCATCCTAGTACTACTTCAAGACAAGTGCATTTGATTACAAAATTTTTATCTTAGCTACTACCAACTTGTTAATTTGACTAGTTAATCAAATTTTCTCATGTATGCATATTTATTTTTTGCTTGATGGAAACTTTTTAAACCTAAATTTTTTCATCACATGATGGACTTCTAAATTTTTTCATTAAGTGATGGACTTCTTAAATTTTTCCATTAATTAAGTTTTTTTCCATTACCAAGAATGCTGAGGTAGGCTAGGATGCATGATGCACTTGGCATAGGGGAGGTTGGGATGCATGATATTTCTAATGTCTGTGGACATCAAGGTGATGTTAAAATCTTTAAAAAAAATTTAACAAGGGTTTTGGTTAAAGCAAAGGCATAGGTGGAGCTACAGAAAACAGTGGTAGACACAACATAGATGATAGTGAACATATGAAGAAGGTGGTAGGTAGTGTAGAAAAAGTAGTAGGTGAAACTGATGGTGGCAGAAGCACAGATGTGATAACAACAAGGATGACATATGTGTCAATGATAAGATGCAAAATGATGTTGCAAGGATGTGATTGTGTAGGCTATGTAGCCACATGTAAGGGTTGCAAGGAGGGCTGCATGATCCTACAGGAGGCAGCATAGCCTTGTAGGACTGGAATGAACCTTAATGGCCTATGTGGCCATTGTAGTAGAAGTTGGAGGTGGGGGTGGGGGGTGTGCAGAATGGGAGTGGGGTTAAGGAATGGAGGAGTGGGGAAGCCTTGTGGCCTTGGATGGCTAGCATAGCTATCTAAATTTTTTAAGTTAAATTTTAAAAATTTAAACTATTTATAAAGTTTCGATAATATTTTAATATAACTAGAACATTTAGCCTTGTGGTTAGTAGAGCAAGGGTTAACAATTGGATTTGACAAGTGGGAAGTTTTGGGTTTGATTTCAAGCTTAACAATTTTGACTTTAGGTTTTTTAAAAAACTTATATTATGAAAATAACTAACACAAGCCTAAGTCATTGACATGGCGATTAGTGCATTATTAAGTAAGAGTTTGCCTTGCCTAGGAAAGGTTTTTAGTTTGATTTCTAGCCCTAAACTTCTAATTTTTTAAAAAATTATTTATTTATTATTTGATTAAGACATGCAGAATAAGAAACTTCTAATGGTGATATCTCCCAAACCTGAAGTTTGATCAAGATAAAAATTGTACAAGTAAAATTATCTCGATGAGGACCACACAGTGGATATGGTTTTAGATTTAAAAATAGGTTAGGTTTTCAAGATTTTGAAGGACTAAAATAGCCTATTTTGTTGATTTGGACCCTAAAAACCTAACATATGGATAACATGAGGACTTCTAAACAACATGAGTTTAATTCAAATGATAATCAATTTTAGGACTACAATTTAACATATATATAACCTCATAATTTTGGCATCAGTCTAGCGAAGAACTATCCTCCAACATCATACCTATACTAATTAAGTAGGAATAAAGAAAATATTAGGGCTAGATTGAATCCCTTAACTTACCAATATAGATGTCTTAAGTAAGGGTAAGTAATGTTGAGTTACAAAGGTTAAGTATTCTAGGGAAAGAACTTAGTAGCAAAACAATATTTTGAAGAACCTAATTTTGACTATTCTCTTGGGGAAGAAACATAAAGATTACCTTAAGCTACTAAGGATAAGCCTATGATTAATAATGTAGGGTGAGAGTTACCTAGATCAATGTTATGCTTGTTTTACCAATGTCTCTTGTAGTTGTTGTACCTTGTCATAATGCATAGTTAGATCTTCATGAACTTTTATCATGGATATCCATGGAAATTGCGAGGAAGGCATCTTATTGGTTGGCATTGTCCACCTTGAACACAAGGAACATCTAGTGGTGGTATATTGTTCATTATTAGATTATAGTTAGTCCTTGATTTTAATTGGTTCTTGGTTCATGATTTTCTTTGATACCAAATGTAACATTCCATTTCTTGATGTCATGGAAAACATCAAATATTCATAACATTTGACATTATGCATAAAGAAAATAATAGGAAAAATATAGAACAAGAATGAAAAGAATTCTTTATTAATATGAAAATAATCTACTTGGGTCATGCTTTGAGGGTTTCTTGAACTTATCTTTCTTTAGCATCTATTCCTTAAAGGTAATTTAGCACTACCACCATGATTAGGTGTGTAACTAGCAAGAAGAAATGGCTAGTCATCTTTCTATCTTGCTTCACTTGATACCTACTACTTATTATTATTAACTCTATAGCTCTATGTTGATACAACCTCTAATGCTTAGGTATAAATATCTTAGATCAAACCCCTAAAGGTCATCTCAAGAGACATGCCCATTACTATAATACATCCTTTTCGGTCTTGATTATAACTTGATCTTTTGGGTATTACTATACTAATTAAAACATTTTTTATGAAGAGATACCACCTTTGTTATGAAACAACACCATTTGAAAATGGGAATGTAATAGCATAGGTGGATTTGTCTTATACCCAAATCTCTAGAAGGCTAGTGGTTTTTGGATAACAAGGTGATGAGCCCTAGCTTTGATTGGGATAACAAAGTCTAACAAAAGATCTATAGTCATTTGATTATGAGTATGTAAGCTACATGGTTTATTCTTGTGGATGTATGATTGTGATGTGCGCATGTTAATTTTTATTCAAGACACATTTGTGAGCATATACAATAGAGTTTATGTAGGTGATATTGTGATATGTATGTTGAGGCATGGATAGCTTGTTACCCATACTACTAGTGATGTGTATGATGACCTATGATATTCTATAATGCATATATTATATACATGATCATTTAGTTCTAATTACTTATGATTGTTGGTTTGTGATATCTATGCTAGTATGCAAGGTCATGGAGCACAAGTTATTTATGACTAGTAATTTAGGGTGTATATGTAAATGGCATAGATACATATGCTAATATTACATGTGTCATGGGTTACCTATGTTAGTTGATGTGGCTTAAGCAAGCTAGGTATTTGAGTTATATGATGTGGCTCAAGGGATTTAAACATGATATTTATTTTCATAATGATGCATGTAGCACTGGTTATTGATGATTAGTCAATGGATGAAGCTAGCATGAGGTGTAAACTATTTGTTCATGATGTGCACTAGGACTAATCCCCATTGTAATGCATCAATATGGCTCACATTCTAGGTCTAATGCTAGGACTAAGAAAGAGTATAGGCATGTTTACCCTATGGCTAGTATATAGCATAGGTCGATTCACCATGTAGCCAAACCTCCATAAGGCTAGTGGTTTTTGAGTAACAAGGTGACAAGCCCTAGCACTGATTGGAATAATAAAGACTAATAAAAGACTTGCAGCCATATGATTATGAGTAATCATAACTACTAATACACATGCTAGTTGCCACATGGATTTATGATTAATTGGTCTTGGTAATGATGGGTGTGTTAATGTCTATGTATGCTATGCTTATGTGTTGATATGAAGTGGTAGGATTTAAGACTTGTAAGTAGATCTTTGCTAGATCATGTTATGATATGGATGTAATTTTTTATTTGATCCTTAGTGATAGGTCTATGTCTATGATTTGGACTATGCATGTGATTGGTATAGGCACACATTACCATAGTAATCTAATATGATAATTCTTGGGCACAAGGTAAGTAAGAAAGGCTGATTATTAGTTTATTGGTTGTCAAACATGTATAGTCTATGTATTTATGATATGAGTTACTAGTTATCATGTGTTTAGGCTATGACCTATGTATGTTATTTAATGTGATGATGCATATGTATGTAATGCTTGATACACATGTAGGATTGACATTTGAGGTAGGATGATTTCATTTTCCATTCTTCTTATCTAGTATAATACTCATAAACCATTTGATAGGGTTAGTATAAAGGCTTCACATTAAGTTCATACTAACCCTATGTTATATAAGTGATGAAGATAAAGGTGGATAAGAGTGTTAGGATTGATGTGGAGAATGGAGTTGCTTATATTGTATATACAATATGTACATTTGTATACATGATTTCTATGTCTATGCATATGATGCATACATACTCATGGTTTTGCTATGACCACCTCATGTGATAGACTTGTATTTATAGCATGCATGAAATGTATAGGATATTTATGGATATGGATAGCAAGCTTGATATATTACGATATATTTATGAAATGTATGCATAATGTGTTTTTATCAAGTAGGGATATTGGATATTGGGTACTTTGGCTTTCCTAGCATCTTTGTAATAAGGTTTTAATTTATAGTGTTACTTTAGCATTACATGTTCTTGATTAGCAGATGTATTTTAGTCTTCTATATGATTTTGAACATAGCACTATCCTAGCCTAGGTGTAGTAGATAGGGTGTTGCATTGTGGTATTAGAATATGTGTTACTCCAAGACATTTGATACTTGTGATACTTACGTTTTTTTGGACTTAGACTATAGAGATGATAGGTAGTTGGAATTTTGGTGCTAGATATAGTACTAGTAGAACATAGGGTCTTTACAAGATAGGATCATCTAAGAAACTCATGCAACCAACAAAGTTGTAGTAGTTGGTTACCTAGTAGTTATTATAACTCTTGTAGTGGTAGTAGTATGTAGAGGTGGTATCTCCACTTCAATTGTAAGAGAGATGGGAAGTGGTACTAATAGTGATACTAGAGCTATGACCATAGAGTTGGAGAGAGGTTAATAGTTAGATATAGTACATTAGGATAAGAAGCAGAGTTATAAAAGATGACCATTGCCTAAAAGTAGGCCTGATAGGGTTAAGCATACTCATGAATAGGATGGTAGATGATAGAAATAGCTAGTTAATGATTTTACATGTTCTGTTACTTATGAACCTCTAGTATATTGTAGATGTGGAAAAGCCAAGCATATATGAAGAAGATGTTAGAACTACTTTGCATGTGGACATCTAGGGTATTCAACTAGAGAATACCCAAAGTAGGTAGATGATGGTAAAAGAGAAGATGATCAAGAATAGAGATCACCTACTTTGGTAGATGAAGATGTACTTGTAGTACAACTAGATGAAGTAGGGTAGAGGACCCAAGATCAAGTATAAACTCAAATAGATTAACCATTAAGTATGCAAGTTAACATTATGATAGAGATTGAAGATGCAATCTTAGATCTTCTATGTTAATTTTCCTTGATCCTAATCCACTTATTCATTTATAATCCCTAGTATTATGCATTGATGAGTGGTGAGGTACTCCTATGCCCAACCCTACAAATCACAAGCATTCATGCATGATCTGGTCGAATTCCACAAACCTTAAGTTCTTAAGTACATAGGTTCTAAGACATGAAATCTAATCATGAAAATCATTGTCTTCTCAACTATAGTTGTGGAGCTTAATTGTATGGTTAAGTATAATTGAGGCACATGATTTTTATTATTTTATATTTTATTTGTTTATGATTAATAACAAGTTGAAGCTTAATTTATGAACCACTTTAACTAATCTAATTGTTGATCAATAATTAACTATTCTAACATAAGTATCTAATCCCACTTTCCTTACACATCTTGAACACGTATAATGCTATTGGGTTATCAAACATTAAGCATTGCTGGGATTACCAAGAGTCATATGCATGCTCGAAGTAATTGTACTTATGTGCTTAATTAATCACTATTTAATTGAACTAGCTTACTTAGCCTAATTACTTGGAAGCATTAAGGAAATTGCATAAAACATTAAATGCATGAATAAAATGTTTAAGCTAGCCAAAGTGCTACAAGTTTTGATAAAAAAAAGCTTGTCTTTATTACCACACACACTGCCATGCTTAGGTATAACAAAGCTTGAATAAAGATTTGTAGACTCAATGAATCCTATTGCAGGCACTTTGGAAAATATTTTAACTCTAGAAAAAACAAACTACAAGAGCTCTGCTATGTTATGACAAAAACTATATATCAAAACTATGTACCCCAAGTTCTATATTTATAGGCTAGCACATACCATGTGATATCGAATATTCGACATCACATCTTGAGACCTGATATCAGTTATCCAATATCGAAGCTAGAGAAAACACTATTCATCATACCCCAACAACTAAATGAAAACTTGTTCTCAAGTGAACAAAAGAAGGAACAAGTTCCTTACAAAATATTGGAAAGGTATGGGATTATTGATTGACATGCAACTGACTCAGATGGAATAGATAAATTCTAAGTGCTTGAGTGTACAAATTTATAAATGTTTTACAAACTTGGGTGTTCATGACAAGAGAATTGAACACCCTAGATAAAATTAGCATCTAACTCCTCTACTAGCCAAAGAGTGAGGGAGAAGATTCAATGATCATGAAGGGTCCTTGTCACATGGTGTTGCTGCTTATCCTTTGGTGATTATAGTCCTACTTCTAGTCCATGCTTCTCACTGCAATCACAACAAAATTATGAGTTAGTGTGAAATGTATAATGTATAGCTTTTAGGTACCTTATCTTATTAGTAGTTACACTTGGCTAGGTTGTGAATAGGATGGATTGATTTCATTAATAGTATTAGTGTGAAGGTTGAAAAATAGGTGAAATGGATAAGCAGTTCATTAAATTTTGAAAAGTTCAAACATAATGAAATGCTTGAAGACGGTTTAAAAATTCACAACTATAGAAAGAGGATTTCACTGAAAAACATTATGAAGATGTGCATAATTGAATGTCATTGATGGAGCAGGCAAAAAGGATTTGATTATGATGATGTCTAAGGATAAAGAACTTAACTAACCTAACCAAAAGAATTTTGACACATCAAACCAAGACATTGAACAAAAATATGAAATTGGCAGTGAGTTGAGACATGGAAAGCATATGGAGAGAGAGAGTGTGTGTGTGTGAAATGGAGTTCCCGATTAAGGTCACATGAAGTCCCTTGTGAATTTTGTGATTAAATGACCTAATAAAATTCATATTTAATCTAAACCAAAACCAACCACATTCAATGACATTACATTACCACTCTATAGTTCATTCCCTTGAGAAACAAGAGTGCTTCCACAGAACAACCATTGTTCCTTATTAAAGAAAAAAAGAGAAGTAGGAAGTGAGAAAGGACCTTAGTTAGAGGAAACCTTCAGGCATGGGTAATATCTCTTTCTAGTCCCATAACTTGTGGTTGTAGCCCATTTATTTTATCTAAGGGGTGTGCTTGAAATTCCTATCATTTTTTTAATGATGGGACCCACACCATGCAAAGACTTATTCAACTTCCTATTATTGGTTGACGCAGAATAGTAAGAAATCCATGAAAACAAAATTGCATCCAAGTAGAAAGGCACAAAGAGTATCAAATCCCCTTGAAGTCACACCCTATTCAAACCTTTGAATTTTTCCAAATCTAGAAACTACCAAGGTCATAAGTTCATTATGGTTTGATTAATGAAAATGGAACCACATATTTCTAGAACAAGGAAAACCATAAAGTTTGTGGATGTGTGGATGTTGTGGACTCACTACCTATTTCATGAAAAAGAAACCATGTCTAATTATCTGTAACAAAATTTAAAGCTAGAATCCATACACCAACAATCAAATAACTGGATAGTACATGCCCACATCAACTAAACCACACTATACCCAGTTGGTAATAAGGCATGTTATTATTAAAACATAATAAAAATTGCATAAAAAATATAGGAAAATATATAACAAATTGTAAAATATTTTAGAAAATAAAATATACTAACAATGTTGTAAAATAAAAATTTCAAAAAATTAATAATGTAAAAACAAAAAGGTGTAAGACAAAGAATGTGTAAAACAAGAAGTTGTAAAAATAACATGGTGGAAAACAAAAACATGTAAAGCAAAAAGATGAAAAACTAAGGAGTCACTTATATAGTTAGCATGGATGGCCATCTTCCCGATGACTAAGTTGAAAGGAGGAGATCTAAAAGATTGAGCATGGTTGTCTATTTGATGAGGCATTTGTTGCATTAGTTGGCTTAGGCTCATGGAAAGGCTTGACTTGTTTATGTTGACTAGTTGTTTCTTGTCCAAGCTCTTAGTTTTGTAGATCATCATGGTCTTAGAAAAAAGGCTTTGTAAATTATGTAAGGTCCTTTCCACAATGTTTAGAACTTAGTTTGTTGAGGTATGCATGTGGGGTTCTAGTAGAGGACCTTATCTCCTAGTTGAAATATATCTTTCCTAATTTTAAGGTCATGGCATTTTTTGTTGAATGCCTTATGCAACTCATTAGATGACAGGGCCATCAATCAATTTTCATTTAGTAAGTTAAGACTTATTAATCTTTCTTTTTGTGCTAGACTTAAGTCAAGGTCAAGGTCATAGGCCATTGAAAGTATATAGAGCTTGGTTTAAATAAGAAGTGTTGGTAACTTTCCATACACTAGCTCATAGAGAGAATAGCCTTAATTAAGTTTCCATGTTGAGCAATAGGTGCATAGGGCATCATTGAGTTTTGTTCTCCAATCCCTCCTATATTTGCTAACAATTCTCATTAGGATCTTTGTGATTTCCCTATTTGTAACCTTAGCTTGGCCTTGGCTTGGGGGTGGTAAGGTGTTGTTAGTTTATCTTCAACCCCCAAACATTGCATAAGTTTCTAAAAGGTAATGCTTGTGAAGTGGGTTCCATTCTTAGAAATTAATGCACGTGGAACACTAAACCTATTTACGTAATTCTATTGTACAAATCGAGCAATAGTAGAAGATGTATAATTGGTGACAATTGTTGCTTTTACCTATTTTGTACAATAGTCACCAATAACTATGATGTATGTCATTTCATTTGACATGGGTATGATGGGACCCATGAAATTAATGCCCTAGATGTCAAAGGGTTCTAGTGGTTGGATCCACTATTAAGGTTCCTCTGTTCAAGTAATCATTCCACCATCTCATTGGCAACGTTCACTAGAGTGGACATATTAGTGGGCATCCCAAGAGATTGTTGGCCAATAATACCCTGTTATCAAGATTTTAATAGCCATGCATATCCTAGCATAGTGTTCCCCATGAGGACCCTCATGAGCATCCTAGAGAACACATAGTTGATTAGCATCAGAGGCACACCAACCAACTAGGCCATTACCACACACCTTGTAAAGATGTTTGTTGATCTCCACAAAGCATTTTACCTGGTGAAGAAACTATTGTTTCTTTTGGTGGTCCAACCCTTGTGGCATCTTTTGATTGAGAAGATAGGTGAAAATGCCATTGTAATATTTAGGAATAGTGGGCAATTGTTCAGTTATAGCCCCAACAAAAAGGAGTTCATTAGAAAACAAATTAGATAATGGTCTTTCTTCCTCTTTGTTATCCAATTGTAATCTAGACAAGTGATCAGTGATCACATTCTTAGTTTCCTTTCGATCTACCATCATAAGATCAAATTCCTGTAAGATCACCAGCCACCATATGACACAGGGACTCACCATTCACTTGTTCATGAGGAAGTGGATCACATTGTGATCTATGTGCACAAACACTTTCTATCAAAGCACATAATTCCTAAACTTTTTTAGAGTAAACACCACTACCATTAATTCTTTTTCTATGGTGGTGTAGGTTAGTTGTGCATACACAATGCTTCATCTTACACAGTGAATGTAATATGGACATTTCTTATCATTCAACTATGTAAGCATAGCTCCCAAGGTGTAATTCGATGCATCTGTCATAACATGAAATGGCTTGGACTAGTTGAGTGCTTGTAGAATTGGAGTTTCTACAAGTTTTTCATTCAGTTGTTGGAATGCTTTTTCACATTTCTTGGTTTAGACAAATGAAGCATCTTTCTTTGTTAGATCAACCAATGGTTTTGTGATCTTAGAGAAATTCTCTATGAATCATCGATACTAGCTAGTGTGTCCAAGGAATGACCAAACATCTTTAATGATTTCTGATTGGCAGGTAATTCCTTGGATGTATTTTATTTTTTTAGGATCAATCTCAATACCTTCTTATGAGATTCGATGTTCCAATACAATGTCTTCTTGGACCATCAAATGACTCTTTTGCTAATTAAGCCACAAGCTCATTTTCACACATCAAGTTACCACTTACTCAAGGTAGTCCAAGGCTTGTTCAAATATAGCCCTAAAAAAAAGAAGTCATCCATGAAAAATTCCACCCTACTACCTATCTTCTATTAAAAATTGCTAAGGACCAGGTGTTGGAATGTAGCAAGGGCATTGCATAGACTAAAAGGCATCTTGCAATATGCAAAGGTCCCCTAAGGACTCATAAATGTTATTTTTGCCTAGTCCTTTAATGTGATCTGGATTTGGTTATAGCCACTATAACCATCCAGGAAACTGTAGTAGTAATGCCTAGATATGGTGTCTAACATCTGATTAATAAATGATAATGGAAAATGATCCTTAAATGTTGCCATATCCAACAACCAAAAATTGATGTAGATCCACCACTTGCCACCTTTCTTTAACATAATCACAAGTGGACTAATCCACTCACTATTTGCAATGGGATAGATGAACCCTGCCTTGAGGAGCTGTTTGATTTCCTCTTTGATGATCTACTTTAATTTGGAATTCAATCATCTTTGTGGCTACCTCTTTGGCTTCATGGCCAGGTTAGTGTAGATATGATGCTAGCATATCCTCAAATCAATCCCTGTGAGTTTAGGATATGACCAAGCAAAGGTTGTTGATCATTTTTAAACCATATTCAACAACATCTATTTCTATTATGGAGTAAGATTTGTGTTGATTGTTACTAGCTACATATTTTTTAAGAATACATACTCCATGCTGACAAGTAGAGTTTTTAATTCAAGGGGATCTTGCTTAAAATTTTTAGGAATTTCCAACTCTCCCCAATAGGTATCATCATTTGCATTATCAGAGAGTTGGTGATGAACTTGCTCTAGTTCATCCATGCATGTAACATAAGTGCACATTAGGCTCTTAATATGTTCCATGAAAAGTTTTCTACTCTCAAAATTAGTGGTTAGCTATTGGATCCCTTTTTGTTTTGTGGCTACTGTGTACAAGAATTTTTGAATATCTACTTCTGGTGCACACTACCTACATGTAGAAATTGATGCTCATTTAATGGACTAAAGTTTTTACATACAATTGCACCTTGTATCGTTGTACATGATGCTTGGAACTTGCTTCTTCTCACAGATATTTCCATGGAAAGATCTCTGATGCCCATTCTTGCACCAATGGTGCTTAGCCATGCCCTTTCCATGATGATTGTGAAGTCACCTTTACAATTTTCCACCTTGATTACTAGGAAATTAGTAGGATAAGACCAACCACAAATAGTGGTTACAATGTCCTCCAACAGTTCTAATAGAATAGTGATGGAATAGTCTACCAATTCTAACATGATATTGCTCTTCTTGAAAGGGGGAAGGTTCCATGCAGTATACATCTTATGAGAAATTAGGTTGATACTAGAACTAGAATTAAGAAGATC
The DNA here is from genome assembly GCA_015680685.1 of Gnetum montanum. Taxonomy (NCBI): domain Eukaryota; kingdom Viridiplantae; phylum Streptophyta; class Gnetopsida; order Gnetales; family Gnetaceae; genus Gnetum; species Gnetum montanum. The sequence goes on along the minus strand of MNCI01006791.1, from coordinate 882,401 downwards.
TTACATGGTTCATTCTTAGCAATCTATAAAGAAATAAGAGGACTCCTAGGATCAACTAATTTCCTAGGAAGGCTCCCAACTCAAATCAAATGAGTTACAACATAAGTAAGCATAATAGTATGGATCCTAGGTGGTATTTGATTTGAAGGGAACTCAAAGAAATTTGATACAAAGGGAAATGGAGGAGTAGGGTTTCCAATTGCATGTGTATGTAAGGGCTTAGGTGGAATGTTGGATTGGAAAAAGGATTCTTTCCATGTTGTATTGTCTGAACCACTCAATTGATGAACTAGTTGTAGATTAACTACCTTAGTAGCATTACATTATTGTGGTTGAGCTAGAACTTCACCTTGCATAGATGAAATAGGTAGCAACTATGTTGAGGGAGGAGCAACATATGTAGGAATAGGAGGAGGATAAGGATAAAAAATGGTATCCCTCCTTGAATGTGAAGAATGAGTTTGATAATAGTCAAGAGAGTAGTAGTAAGGTTGAAAAGTAGAAACATGACTAGAAGAGTCACGTGGAGATAGGGGTTACTAAATATAATACTCATATGGATCTGGTTGTTTGTAAGGGTATTACTACCTTGGTGGTGTCAACACACATGACTGTGGTTGCTACCATTGTTGATATTGCTCGTATGGTTGTAGTGGTTTTCCACTTGGGTAATACTATTGTTGCTGATAGAACTACCTAGGACTACCTTGAGGATAAGGTAAACTTTTGGGTATTTACCTTTGTGTTAGTCATGGATTCAAAGCATAAAGCCTAGAGTCTTGTAAGTATGATATGATGGGGCAACATTTCTTAGGATGTTCATAATGGTAGATGTCACATCCACCATCATCATTTTATTCACTTCCTACAGCTTCTCCTAGTGTAGCAATCACAATTACTATCTTGTTCTTTGGACTCTTCAGCAATTTCCAAGATAGCTTGAAATTTGCTATTCATGGAGTTCCAAAATTGATCTACCTTAGCCAAAATTTCTTATGCAAATTTTTGAAGTGGCAAGGTTTTTGAATTCACCACCTCATCAAGTGATGATTCTTCCTTACTGTCATAAAATCAAACTTCCCTCTTCTGACTAGATGGATCATGGTTATACTCTTTTGTACTTTCTCATTTCTTCAATTCTTCTTCTTCTTTCACTACTTGCTCAATTAACCTTTGGATCTGATGTGCTATTAATTCTAAAAATCATCCTTGGTCATAGACACCAATAGTTCTTTTCATTTCTGATTAAAGCCCATCTACGATGTGGCAAAGTTGTTCCAATTGAGCATAACCATGGCCAAGACATCTATGTAATAAGGAATAGTATCGGTCCATGGTAGCATCCAAGGGTTTATGTGTCCCTTACTTCCATCCTTGGATCTACCTCCTCAAGTTGGACACTCGAGAGTACATCTGATACTTGTCACTAAATAGTTCAAGCATTGTACTCCAACATCTAATGGATCCCTATTCTAAGGACTAATACCAACTTTTTGCTTCTTTAATAAGTGTCTTGGGGAACAACTTAAGCTTTTAACAATCACTTTCTATATTTTGCAAGGCACAAGCATTGTGGAAAGCTTGAAGATGAATCTGCATATTTGAGTTATATTTTCCTTTAAACCTAGGAATATTGTTCATATTTAGCCTCTTGATCTAAGTATCTTTTATGTGCCTTGTGGGAATTCTCACTACCTCTGCAATGTTAAGTATGCTTTGAGTAGCAAAAAAAGGCTCATCGAGGCCATGATTTTGGTGCCTACGATGCCCTCTACTACCCCTTCATTTATGGTAGTGGGTCTATTTTAAACACCTATGCTTTAGGTCTTGACTTGTCCAACGATCCCTTCAACTATCTTGGTCCCAATGGTTACCTCCATCACAATCACACCCATTGCAGTTGTCGTTAGAGTTAGAAGAGGAAGAAAATGATAACAAAGGTGAAGAGGAAGGAGGAATAGCATCATCATGATGCCTACTACCCCCTCTTCCATGATTGTAGCCATGATCACAATCTTGTTTCTTATCTGCATCCCTACCCTAACTCTCCTCCTTGAATCCTTTGTTGTCATTAGATCCATTCTTGCTAGAACTTAGATTATGAATCATGGACTATAGGTTTTGGTTCTGACCTCCATCACTAAAGTCAATGAGAGGAATTTCACTAAATTGGAAACCCCCAGAGAAGGGTTTCCCACCATCTTTTTGGTAGAGTAGGTATGGAAAATCATTAAACCACTTCCCCTTGGCAAATTTATAGTGTTGTTCTAACTGTCAATCCCTTAGATGTTGTGCCTTAATGGGATGATAATCCCTAGTGTCACTATCCTACAAAATGTACTTAGCATGAAGTCCCTAGAGTCCCAATCATATAAGAGTTTATTAGAGCATCGTAGGAACAGATCGATCAGGCAACAACATGATGTTGCCCTCCATGTCAGGCCACTGCAATAGTTCATCCTAGTGTAGGATGAAGGTGAAATTGGATACATACTCATCAAGATGAGCATATACCACTTTTTATTATTGGTGCATCTACTGATGTAGTCCATTAGACTTGGGTGGAGAATCACTCTTGTGATAAGAAAACATCATATGTTAAAAAATAAAAATGCAATGTGCTTTTTAAAATTACTATAGTTATTTTAAAGTATGATATGACTGTAGGGTTTGTTTCAAATATTTTGAATAATTTCACTAAATTCTAGATAGTGCACATAAAAAATAAAATGTCCTTGACAACAACACCAATGATGAGCAGCAAGGTATTCCTATGCCCAACCATATGAATCACAAGTGTTCATGTGTGATCTAGTCGAATTTCACAGACCTTAAGTTCTTAAGTACATAGGTTCCAAGACATGAAATCTAATCATAACAATCATTGTCTTCTAAACAATACTTGTGGAGCTTAATTGTATGGTTAAGTATAATTGAAGCACATAATTTTTATTATTTTATATTTTATTTTTCTATGATTAATAAGAAGTTGAAACTTAATTTATGAACCACTTTAACTAATCTAATTGTTGATCAGTAACTAACTATCCTAACATAAGTATTTGATCCCACTTTTCATGCACATCGTGAACACATATAACACTGTTGGGTTACTAAATGTTAAGCATTGCTCAGATTACCAAGAGTTATACGCATGCTCGTAGTAGTCGTACTTATGTGCTTAATTAATTACTATTTAATCAAACTAGCTTACTTAGCTTAATTACTTGGAAGATTAAGGAAATTGCATAAAACATTAAATGCATGAATAAAATATTTAAGCAAGCCAAAGACCTACAAGGTTTGATCAGAAAGCTTGTCTTTATTTTTGCACACACTGCTATGCTCAGGTATAATAGTGCTTGAATAAAGATCCATACACTCAATGACTCCTACTATGGGCACTTTGGAAAATATTCTAACCTTGGAGAAAACAAACTACAAGAGCTCTATTATACTATGAAAAAAACTATATATCAAAACCATGTGCCCAAGTGCTATATCTATAGACTGACACATAACTCATGATATCATATATTCAACATCAAATCTTGGGGCTCAGTATGAGGTATCTGATATCAAAGCTAGATAAAACATTATTCATCATGCATCAATTAGATCTTTAGTATCATGCTTGTCATTTTAGGTTGTTGATATTTTGTATTGAGTATCATGAAACCCAAGTTAATTAGATATGTAGAGATAGATTTGTACATTTTTTTAAGAAGAGAAAATTTTGATTCTATAATGTTCAAGGCATAACTAGAGAATAAAAGATTACATAAAGTTAAAAAATCTATGGTGCTAGAAGTATTTTTACTTTAATATTTAGGTGTCCATTTACTTTAAATTTTACATGTAAATAAGTATAACTTTTATTTCTTCATCAGTTCTAGTTCTTAGTTATTTTTGTTTTAAGTACTTCATAGTTTAGACATTCTAGCTATTTAGGCCTAGCATGATTAATGAGCAGTGAATGTTTCCTACACCCATCCATATGAATTACATGTATATGTGATTCCGTCAAATTTCATGAAACCTAAGACTAATAGTATTTAAGATAAATAAGTGTTATGTTGTTGATGATTGTCTTCTTAATCATCACTTGTGTTAGCTTAGTTAGTATGGTTAAGTATGATTGATGCATAAGATATTTTTATTTTTATTATTAAGATATTAAAATAACAAAGAGAGGGAAATATTATTTTCTAATCTATCTATGGAAGTAAGAGTAGACTAAGCTATCTAAAGTTTAGAACATTCCTTTCCACTTTCTGTACCCAAGTATTTACTGTTGGGATATTATAGATTAAAATATTAATTTCCTAGATGCAAGAAAGTAAAATGAATTTAAAGTAAAATGCTGAGAAATAAACTAAGTACAATAATAGAGGGAATCAATGTCAATTTTATTTCTATTCATGGATTGTGTCCAAGTAAAATGTCATTAAAATAAAACTTCATTTGTTCAATTTAATCCATGTTGTAGACACTTAGAGGAAAACATGGCTAAGTCCTACTAAAAAAAATTGTAAGAGTTTTGCTGCATAAATAATCAAAGATGTCATAAATGCAAATAGTGTACAAAGTTTTGTAGACTTCAAATGTACTAGCATTAACACATATATGTTAATGTATTTAATTATATGTCAATAGGGATGCATCAACAAGGTTATGTTAACACATGCTCTTCAATATAGTCGATCAAAAAGCAATTCATTAGACCCTCATGATTGACAAAAAATTAGTCCTTGAGTGAATAAAAATGGATAGAGTTATTTACAATATTTAGGAAGTATGAAATAAACAATAGATTGAATGATAATAATAACATACAAACTTTGAGTATTGTACTATAAAAAATTTAAGTGGTTATAAAATTGGATATTCGATAAAAACTTAGTAGCTATTGGCTGTATGAATTGGATTGGGATAAGTTCTTCACACCAAGCTTGGAGGTGAGGGCTCTTATGGCTTGGATGATCCTTCATCATGTTTTGGTTCTACTGCTAGTCTACATTACCCTGATGTTACTGCATCTAGGAATTTCAAGGTGTCTAATAATGCCTTCATCTTTTTTTCCTTGCTATGTTGATCATTGATGGTCTAGCTAGCATCACCTAAACTAGCTAGGATTGGAAAATTTCATGGATATGACATTGTAAAAAATATTATCTTCATGTTGATAAAAAAGACTGTGAAATATTTACATTCAATACTAAACATACAAATAAGGTTTTATAGTTCTTAGTAGTCATTCATTCTTCTAGCTAGGTTCTTAAAAATTGATTATTGGTCTTCAAACTTACTCTTAAGAACCTCAAGCCCTATGTTAGTTACTTCTAGTCTTTTTATTTCCTTATGGATCTTTAAATCTACCTCATAGAGGAGGTAGGAGTTAGCCATTTTCTTTTCCAACTTTAACATTACACTTCCCATTGTTGGCATTACCAAGTTTGCATAATGAAAATTTTATTCCTTCATGTGCTTCTTCATCTTCTTAATCTACAACTTCTTAGGTAGATTTCTACTTGGTTATATGCATTGAATCTATCAAAGATGGGTTGCCATGCATCGCCTCTTTATTAGAGTTGCTAGAGAGCTTCAATTACATTTATTTTTACTAGCTTGATTTCTTTTTCATTAATGTCCTTTAGGATCCTAACCTAAGCCTTATAATGATTTCTTACCTTTTTATATTTTAGGGCCTTATGCTTTTAGGAAGCAACCTCCATGATAGTTCTTTGGTGAAGGGCACAAACTTCCCTTATTAAGAGATTCTGATTTTCTACAACTAATGTCCTAATACCTTGGTTAACCTTGGTAAGTTGTTCTCATAATTGATGAAGGTATTTAAGTAGTTGCTTCTTTTTTTTTCCTTAGCTTTTGACAGGTGTTGATTCTCTCAAGTTAGTATGAGATTTTCTTTACGATTATCTTGAAGGTCATGACAAGTGAAATTTATCATTATTTTGGATAGTGATGTGTCAAAGACAATCACTTCCTTAGCATTCTCAACCTCTTAGAATCTTCATTGAAGCTATTGGAAAGCTCATCTTTAGTAAGCTTGGGCTTAAAAATGGATGGATCTAATAAGTAGGCTCTTAGTTCTACAACCTCTGTCACCAACCATTGATTGCTGATGATGGCCTTCTTGAGTTACACTTAGGTGATTGGAAGCTTGTTTCTTATCTTTATTAGTTGTGACTAGGTTGCTAATATGTTTTCTAGAAGATCAAATATCCTTAGAATTAGTTACCTACTTCTAACTAGTCATTCCAATACTTCCTTGTGCTATGTTATGCTCATCCATTTGCTTTTGGCTCTTACAGCTGTTTGAATGTCTACCATCACAGTAATATTTGAAACAAATTATGTAGCAGTAATTAAAGCTTCTTTAATTCTATTTACAATCAAATTTGCTATAGTTTCCTAGCCCTTGTGTGCTACAACTAGGACTATTACACCTTCTCCTTCTTCTAGCATGATTGAGAAAGCCATTCTATTCCTAGATATTGTAGAAAATCATTGCCCTAGAATGGACACAGTAACCTATCCGATGTTGGAATTAGTGCAAATAGGATCCTAGTACCTTCATGTAGAGAACAGATGGGTCAGGTCATCAACCTATCAATTGATGGTTCTAATGACCTTATTAAGATATCTTATGGCTAGAAACTATATAAAGGTTCACCACCACATCTAGAGACTTGTTACAGCTATTCCTCCCTAAGTTTCCTTAGATGTTCAATAACTACTACTATCTCTAGGATCATCTCTGGTGCTATTGGTAGTGGAAAAAGTGGTTCTTTCTCATCATAGAGTTTGGTAGGGAATTTTTATTTCATCATCTTTTGCCATGATATGATAGGAGCCTTATACAGAACATTATTCAAATAGTGAGCTATTTCTCTTCTTTTACAAAGTTTTTTGATAAGACATGGAAAGGGAAGCATTTTCAAACTCTTCTCATTCTCCTTGAACCTATCCTTGATTTCTAAGAAGATAATCTAGAGAAGGTTAACTTGGGATTTCATGCTTAGAGCCATGCTTTCCTTTGCAAAGAAGGCTATCACCCTATTTGACCTCATTATTAGGTTAAGATGATAGACCATGATCTTAAAGTAGGCATGCTTTACTTTGGTAAGGATACCATAATCCTTACAGTCCACTCCATAGCACCAATATGTACATTTTTTCTTTACTTATGCATCTACCTAGGTGAAAAATTTTGTAAGCTTTGTAACAATGTTAGATAGTCTAAGGACTTTAGTAATGATGTCAACCAAGTAAGAGATGGTAATGTTTTTGTTTTTTTTTTCTACTACATCTTCTTCAAAATTGTTTGAGAAGAGGTAGATCACATCAAGATATAATTATCCATTGGTTAAAATGGTAAGCCATAGTGGAGACCCTTACAACTATGTTCTAACTCCTTCTAGCATCAATTGTAGGAAAGATTTGAAGTTCAATTTTTGAAGAACTCTATCTTAGACCTTCTTACTTCTCACCTTCTCTAGGTAGGCCTCCATAAAATCTTGCTTTGATTTTCCTATCTCTACAATGGAAATATAATGAATAGATTCCACACAAGGCTCTTCTTGCAAAGGTCTAGTAGCATGTGTCACCTCAACTACTTGTTTTTTGTTGGTGTGATTATTGTTACTATTATCCTATTTCTCTAAGTCATTTCTCCCTAGGCTACAATGGTACACTTGCTTGTGGTTCCCATTTTGGTATTATTTGCAATTACATAAATAACCTAAGATTAGTTGTTTTGATTTTATCTATTGAGTCTAGTTACCTTTCAATCATTGTTTGGATTGGTTTTGGTGGAAGATTTAACAATTAAGCTTTCTAGTGGTTTTGGGTGCATGATAATATTTAATTATTATTTTATATTTTAAAATATTAGCCACAAAGGTAGTTAGTTATTGGTATCATTTTCTTTGAGCATTTTTCGATACTTGATATGTAAGGTGTTAGAAAAAATTGCTAGCAAATCCAAGCATTGATGCCCCCATGATGTAGAGCATACCTCCAAAATCTCATAAGACAAAGAATGGGTCAAATCAAACATGTGTAGAAAATTTTATGGATTTGGAAAGGTTTTGAACTCACAAACATGACAAAAAGTCCATTCGCATTTAAAAAAAATTAAATTTGGTGCTAAGTATCACATGTATATATATTATTTTTATTCTATGTCAACAAGGATGCATTAATACATTTGCTCATATCAAATTTTTATTTAAGAAACTAAGGAATCTTTGGAGATTTTGGATGTGAAACAAGAGTTAAATAGAAAATAAAAAGGTGTAAAAAGAAGGCAATAAAAATCATTAGGTGCTTAATCAAGAATTGGAGCAAATTAAACATTGTGGATGTTTAAATGAGGAATGTTTGCTAACAAAATTAGAACAAAACAAGACAAAAAAGAAAAGATAAGAAAAACCAATGAAAGCATACTTTTTGGATGATGCATATCACCAATATTATAGGGAATTGAATTGAGGCATGTGGACATGGGTTTTAAACAAAATGATTCAAGAGCTATGATAGTGGATCCTCTACAAAGTAGGATGATGCTTAACATATCCTTGCATAACCAAATCACAAGGAGTTTCTGGTCACCTTAGATATTTAATATTGATCTAGGTTAAACAACATATCAATATAACCATTATCTTAGGATTGGAAACTTTACAAAACTGAAAATTATCATATGTCCATGGTATAGAGTAGCAAGGTAAGAAAATAGAGTATGGGAAAGGGTTTAAACATAAATCTAGGTATGAGAATCTAGATCATAGCTTTAGAAGGTCATTGTGGAGTGCTTGATTAAGGTGATCTGTATACTAGGTAGTTCAGATTCTACACCAAGTCCATACAATTAGTAGTGGGCTTGCATTATCATTCTTCTACTTTTCTAATACTGTGAGGCTATAACAACCATAGAGAATGCTCACAACTCCAAAAGAGGAAGAAATAGAAAGAAAGAAGTACTTGGATATTTTAAGGAAGAAATTTGAACCATAGTTAGAGGGATGTCTTTAGGCATGGTTAACATGTCTTTCTAGTCCCATAACTAGATTGTGTATTCCAAGAGATCTTTAGAGAGGTGTCTTTTTATTCTACTTTTTTTTGAAATTTTGGAAATCATGCTTTACAAAGATGTACTTCCTTTTTGGTTTACAAGAGAAGTAATGATACATTTCTTGAGAAGTCATAAGATTCATGGAGGAAGTTAAGAAGATAACAAATCTTCTTAAGATGACATCCTATTTCATTCCCACTAGGTTCTTTCCATGCTTGTTACACAACAAGATCACAAGTTACTTTTAGTTTTGGTGCAAAGAAACCATAGTGATGCCACGATACAGATTTCATTTTCAGATAGATGAAATAGGAGGATGTCATGAGCTCACTGCTTAGTATCATTATAGAATTGATGACCTGTTAGTAGATAGTACAATCCAAAAATAAAGTTGTCTTACATATATAAATAATAATCTTGACAACTACATTTAGTAATTACCAACATTTACAATAGTAATAAAATAAAATTGGACATTATAAAAAGGAAAGGAAAAGAAAAAGACACGAATGATAATAAAGTAAAGTAAAGTAAAATATATAAGAAAATCAAAAGGTAAAGAAAAAAATAGAAAATGTACGAAAAATAGTGTAAAACAAAAAAAGACAAAAATTTCCATTTTCTCCAAGATATCGAGGTAGACAAGCTTCTCCCCCATGACTAAGTTGGGAAGAGAAGATTTTAAAAGTGATGCAAGCTTGACCTTGTGTTGAGATGTGGATATTATTGGTCACTTGAAAGTCTTTAAAGGGCTTTAGTTATTGGATGTTGACTAGCATGTGCTTTTGAGGGCTTGTTGGATGGCATATTATCATAGCCATAGAAGGAAAAGTTGACTATACAATGTCTGGTTCTTTCCATAGTGTTTGGAACTTAGTTTGTTGAGGTACATGCATAGGGTTCTAATAGAGAACCTTGTCTTCTGGTTGAAATATAAATTTTCTTATTTGGATGTCATGTCATTATTTGTGATATTTCTCGTGTACTTCATTCATCATCAAAGCTACCCTTTGATTCTCATTGAGTATGTTGAACACCAGTAGTCTTTTCTTCTATGACCAATTAGTATTCAGGTCAAGGTTACATGCAATTATGAGTGTACTGAGTTTAGTTTGAATTAGAAGCTTGAATAAATTTTTGTACACTAACTCATAGGGAAAGTAGCATATAGAGAGTTTTCATATTGAGCAATAGGCTTATAGGACATCATTGAGTTTGGTGCTTCAGTCCTTCCTATATATACTAATGCTTTTTATCAAATTCCTTGTGATCTTCCTATTGGTGACTTTATCTTGACTATTGGCTTACGGGTGGTAAGGAGTTGTAAATTTATATTCTATTCCAAAGTGTTGCATTAACTTGCAAAATGTAGCATTGTTAAAATTGATCCCATTGTTAGAAATTAATATCCTAGACATACCAAACCTGTTTACTCCTTATTACTAAAACAATCAAGTTACAATGAAAGAAGTATAATTGGCAATGATTGTAGCTTCATCACATTTGGTACAATAATTAACAACAATAATAATATAAGACTTCCCATTGCACATGGGAGTGATGGATCCCATGAAGTTAATTCTCCAAAGGTCGAAAGGCTCTAGTGGTTGAATCTACTGTTGGATCTTTCTATCTTGTTAGTATTTCCACCATCTCATTAACATTGGTTGCATAAATGGATGAAATAATAAGCATCCCTAAATATTGTAGGCTAGAATATCCTACCATCAAGATTTTAATGGTCATTTTCCTTCTTACATAATGATCCCCATAAGGGCCTTTGTAAGCATCTTGAAAAACTTGTAGTTGATCTATATTAGGTACATACTATTGTACTAGGCTATATGCACATGTTTTATAGAGATTATCCTTTATCTCCATGTAATTTTTTGACTTAGTGGAGGAATTGTTATTTCCTCTTATAGTCTCATATTGTAGGAGTCTTCTATGTGAGTACGTAGGAGATAAATTCATCATATCATTTTGTGGCCCTTGGTGTTGAAATCTTAGTTGGCTTCACAAAAAGAAGCTTATCTAAAAATTGATTAGACAAACACTCTTCATTAGCCTTGTTATTCCATCTTAATTGAGATAAATGATCAAAAAATACATTCTTAGTTTTCTTCTTGTTCACCTTTGTTAAATCAAATTCCTATAAAATCACCAACCACTATAAGATACAAGGTTCACTACTAGTTTGTTCATAAGAAAGTAAATGACACTATGATCAATGTGTGTCAAAACAAGTTATCTAAGCGTAAAGTTTCTAAATTTTCAAGAGCATACACCACTACCATTAGTTCTTTTTTTATTATGTTGTAAGTAAGTTGTGCAACTATAATATTTCTACTTATACAATAGATATAATATGAAGACTTTTGATCATCCATTTGTATAAGTACATCTTCAAATGCAGACTTGGATGCATTCATCATGATATGAAAAGGTTTGAACCAATCATGTGCACATAGAATTAGTGTTTCTATGAGATTTTGTTTCAAGTGCTAAAATATATATTTGCACTCCTTAGTCAATTTAAATGTTGCATTTTCTTTTAGTATGCTTCACTAGTGGTTTGGTGATTCTTGAGAAGTTTTCAATTAAGCACATGTAGCAACTAGTAAGCTCATATGTTTAACTATTTGAGATTTTCTTATGATTTCTTAAATGAACCTTATCTTTTTAAGATTCATCTTAATGTCTTTTGTTGAGATCTTATGCTCTAGGACAATGTCCTCTTGAACCATCAAATGGCTCTTTTACCAATTAAGTAATAGGCTTATCTCCATATACTACTTTAGTACTTGCTCATGATGGTCCAAGGCTTGTTTGAAATTAGCATCATAGATGAAGAAGTCATCAATAAAGACTTCTACACCACTATCAATTTGCTGCTAAAAGATGATAAAGGCAAAACATTGAAAGGTTGTAGGAATATTACATAGACCAAAAGACATCTTTCTATATGCCAAAGTCCCTTAGGGTCATGTAAACATTATTTTAACTTGGTCTTCTGGATCAATGTGGATTTCATTATAGCCAATATATCCATATAGAAAAATATAGCATTCATGCCTTATAATGGTATCCGATACTTGATTTACAAATGACAAGGAAAAATGATATTTTTTAAGTGGCCATGTTTAGTGGCCTGAAGTCTATATAGATTCTTCATTATCCTCCCTTCATTGGTATAATAACAAGTGTGCTTACCCATTTTCTATCTACCACTAGATGAATAAATCAAGCTTTGAGAAGTTTCTCAATCTCTTTTTAATAACTTGCTTTTGCTTTGGATTTAACATTATTTATCATTGTCTTTTGGGCTTGATAGTAGAGTTTATGTAGATCATGTGCTAGAATATTCATGGATCTATCCTTATTATCTCATCATAGGATCAAAAAAATGTTGCTAGCCATTTGTTGACCACTTTTAATAGCTTCTCTTTCTACACTTTAGTAAGCTAGGCATTTATGATTACTGGCTTCTCATTTTCTAAGAGCACATATTCTAAAGATGTTAGTAATGATTTTAGCTCTAAGGGCTCTAGTTCAAAAGTATTAAGGATTTCCACCTATTTCCAATCTATCTCTAATTCTTTTCTATTTTGAGATTCTTAGAGTTGGTACTTGATTTACTATATTTCATCTATCTTATCTATATACATGATTGTGAGGATTTTGTTGGTTTCATGCACATTGTAGAACTAGAGTTGTTGTTGGTAGTTAACCACTTGGTGCCTTCCTATTTATAGCTACTGTGTACAACCACCTTTGAATACTAGTGTCTTTGGCATATATTATTCATGCTATAATAGATGTACTCATGATTGGTCATATTTTCTACATGTAGTTGCACCTTGTGTCATTGTACATACTGCACGAAACTCTATTCTTCTCTATTTTACTAAACTCATTTTTAAAAAATTTCTAAGGAAAGATCTCTGATTTCTAACATTGCATTAATGGTACTTAGCCAAGACCTCCCCATAATAATTGGAAAGTCCCCTTTACAGTTGTCCACATGGATTACTGGAAAATCCACCAGATATGATTAGCCACTAACAGTGATCACAATATTCTCTATCAATTTCAATAAAATAGTAATGAATTGGTCTATAAGTTCTAACTTGATATTCTATTTCTTAAGTAGAGGTAGGTTCTATTTCTTATACATATCTTGGGAGATCAAATTGACACTCGAACTTGAGTCTAATAAAGCCTTGCATGTATGATTTTCTACAATATATAAATAGATTAGGGACTTCTAGGATTGGTTCACTTCCTAAGAAGATATCCTTCTTTTATCCAATCTATAACTACATGAGTTAATATGAAAGCTTGAACATTTTAGAGTTTTTATTTTAAAGATGGCTTGGTAGATATCCCTTAGGCAATTTGAGATGGTTTTGTAGTCATAGATGCCTACAATGATTTAGGTGAACTATTAGTCCTAGAAAATGGCCTCTTCTGAAGTTAACACTTAGAAGCACTTGGATTTTTGTCCACTTACAATATTACAACTCTTGTGACATTTTGTTGTTGGGGCTATAGACATATCTCACCTTACATAGATGGTGTAGGTGGCAAGGGAGTGAAGGCATGAGGTGCATGATGATGTTAAGGGTGATAAGAAATATGTGTAAAAGGAGATTCAGTATGTAGAGTGAAAAGTCTATGATATTTAGGAGGATAGTAATGGTGGAAAGAAGTGTGAGCCATAGAGTCACTTGGTGAGATAGATTGTTAGACATAGTACCCATAGGAATCTAGTTGATAGTAAGGATATTGCTATCTTGGTGATGACATCCCTCACGAATATGGATTATGCCATTGATGATAGTAATCCTAAGATTCATTGCACTTGGGAAGTATTACTATTGGTGAAACTATTATTGATAGTCACCTTGAGGATAAGGTAACCTATTAGGTGCTTATATTTTTGTGAATTTTGGATTTACGACATAGACCTAGATTCTTGTAAATGTAACAGAATTAGGCAACATCCCTTGGGATGGTCATATTGGAAAATGTTACATCCATCATTATCTATATCTAAATCTGCAACCTCTTCTAGTATTGTAGACTTACTTTTTGCTAATGATAGTCCTTTATTATGCCCTTTTTCCTTCTCTTATTCTTGTTCCTAATTTCCTATTCTATTTTTCCTCCATAATTTTAAATGTTCTTTGAAACTTCTCATCTAGAGAGTTCCACATCTTGTTCATCCTTGCCAATATTTTAGTGACAAAGTTTTGGATTAGCAAGATCTTCCTTTGCACAACCTCCTCAAATGATGCTTTCTCCTTTGGGCTACTTAGATGGACCTTCTTTTTGTAGGTGGAGAAATCTCTATTATACTCTTCTACACTTTCTCTTTTCTTTAACTTTCACTTTTTCTTTGCTACCTTGTCAATAAGTCTTTGGATTTGATGAATCTTATTTTATGATAGTCTCCCTTAGGCATAGACCCCAAGAGTTTTTTGTGTTTTGTTTCTAAGCCCATCTATGATGTGTTGATGTTGCTTCCTTTAAGAAAAACCATGGCCTAGGTACCAATGTAGCAAAGAATAGTATCTACTCAAGGTTGTATTAGAGGATTTATATTTACTTTATGTCCATACTTAAATATGTTTTTTCAAGTTGGACACTCTAGAATATGTTTGATGCTTATCATTGAACAATTCTAGCATTGTATGCCATTTGTAAATAGATTTTAGTTCCAAGGACCAACATCAAGTTTTAGCTTCTTTTATGAGTATCTTGGGAAATAAATTGATATTCTTCTAGTCATTCTCAATGTTCTACAAGGCACAAGCATCATGGAAGGCTTGCAAATGGTACTACATATTAGCATTATAATCTCCTTCAAATTTAGGAATCTTATTCATGTCTAGACATTTAATCTAGCTATCCCTTTGATTCTTGGTAGGTATGTAAACTATCTCATGAATGTTGATCATGCTTCTTGTAGTAAGCTATGGTTCATCATAGTCATCTCATTCATTATGGTCACTATCATGGTCATGTCTCCTATGATGTGATGTACTACGCCTTCTTTTTTTATGCCACTCTTCTTACTATGCTTATCTATGTTTCCTTCTCCCATTTCTATGATGGGATTGTCTATCATATCCATCTTGCCTTCAATTAATTCCACTTTAGTCTTGGTGATATTCTTCCTCATTAGAGATAGATGATGATGAAGATGGTGAGGATGAAGAGCTATTCTAGCTTGCTCTTCTTCTTTGGTCACTTGGCTATTCTTTTAAATGGTGATTGGGAGACCTTGGTCTTGAGGTTTTCTAGATTCTAGATTTAGGTCTTCCCTTGTCTTGGTTTCTTTCCAAGGTATAACATAACCATTAATAAATCATGTTATATTCACTAAAGCAAGAGGGACCTTGGCATTAGGATCATCATGATGGATATTCAATGTTCTTCTTTTCTAATTGTGATGTTAGTGTGATTGGAATCCTTTTGTCCTTCAAGGCTTTATAGTAGTCCTCCATGAGTTTATCTTTTTGAAGCTGGACCTCTGTAAATTGATAATCACTATAGAGGTGGTTCATTACTTGGTAATTTAGAGCTACTACTTCAAGTCCTAGCTTGATTAATGCTACAATGAACATTGATGGAATGGCTTGATTAGGTGGCAACATAATGTTTCCTTGCAAGTCTCTCCACTATAGTTACTCATCCTAGTGTAGCATAAAAGTAAAATCTAGATAATATGGATTTGTATGGGTGTAGAATACCTAAAGTTATTGGGATACTTAATCTAGGTTTTTCCTTGTTCTATAATGTTTCTTTGGAGAATCATTCATAGGTGGGGAATTAGCCTTGTAAGTAGATGAAATATTTTAGTTTGTTCTTATAGTATGTATTTAATAAAATATTACTATTTTTCTAATGATGATTTGTTATGTTCCCACAATGATCTTTATATAATTTAATTATCTAGAACACTTAGTGCATACACAGAGTGTTCCTGATAATGATGTTAATGATAAGTGATGAGTGTTCCCTATGCCTAACCATACCAATAACAAGCATGTACATGTAGTTTAGTCAAATTCCATGGAACCTGGGGCTAATAGTATCCTAGATCACTAAGCATTATGTTGGTCATTATCTTCTCAATCATCACTTGTGTTAGCTTACTTGGTATGGTTAAATGTCATTAAGGCTTAAGATAATTCCATTTTTATTATTAACATATTCAAATGATAAAGAGAGGAAAATATTAGTTTCTAATCTATCTATGGAAGTAAGAGTAGACTAAGCTATCCTAAGCACAGACCATCCATTTCTAGTTTTCATACCAATCTTGAACCCATACTAATGCTACTGAATTACGAAGTGTCTATTGTTGGCCATATCAAGAATTCATTGTTGAGATTATGAAGTATTAATAGATCATGCCCAAAGTGGTCATACTCATGCTATTATGAAATAAAATGTTAATTTCCTATGTGTAGGAAAGTAAAATGAATTTAAAGTAAAGTTCTTGAAAATAAACTAAGTGCTATAATGGAAAAAATCAATGTTAATTTTATTTTCATTCATGGATTATCTCTATGTGAAAGGCCACTTGAATAAAAATCCATTCGATCAATTAAATCCATAATGCAGGCACTCAGAGGAAAATATGGCTAAGTCTTATGAAAATAAACTACAAAAGCTTTGCTACATAAACAACCAAAGATACCATAAATGTGATTGATGCGCACATTTATATAGTCCTTAGATGTATCAACATAAATGCATATGCTATATTAGGTGCCATATCCTTTATCAAGTATCACATGCTATATTAGATGCCTAATAATTTATTAGGTATCACATGTTATATTATGTACTACATATAGTTATACATGTTAGATCATATTTTAGATATCTCATACTCTATTATGTGTTGCATGTTGTTTTATATTCTATCAATTTTTGCATACTCTGATATGGACCACACATATTTTAGATGTCATATGCTATTGCACACTCTATTTGGCACTACATACTCTATTAAATGCTACATACTCTAACACATGCCACACCATATTTCAAGTATTGCATGTTATCACACAACAAGCAAAGCATGTTTTGTAGCTAGTTTCATAGGAGTTTTGGGGAAATTTTATGGGGATTCACCAAGCTATATGCATGAATATAAGCTTATAGAGTTCTTATGTTCTCCTAATTTTAAGTTTGGTGGAAATAATATAGGAGAAATAGGTACCAATGGAGGAATTACTATATTAAAAAATAAAATAAGAGGAATTAGAGGGGTTGAGTGAGGTAAGAAATATGTTTGGTGAAAAGAAGAAATGGTACTTGTACTTATGAGGGATAAGGAATTTGAGAAGGCAAGTTAAAGCATGAATTTAGATCTTACCTAAAAATGGATTAATTACTATTTGTAAACTTTAAGAAGAGATTATAAATTAAATATTAAGAAAAATTAGAGGGACTAAGTTGAGGAAAATGCATAGGGACAAAAGAGTGTTTTGTAGAGAGATATGGAAGGGAATGTGTTGTTGGACAAAGATAGGAGGAACATTATGATGACAAATTTGATGTATACATTAAACTAGAGAATTAAGGTAAAAGACATTGACCAATGGAATAGATCTAGCTATTAGAGAGATCAAGGATTCTTCTTCATTATTATTACCTATAGTTATGCCTTTAATACTCTGATGATTAATTCTAGAACCAATTCATCTGATGACATTAATATTTAGATGGCTAGTAGAAAAATCCATAGGAGCTACTTCACTAGTTTGAAATTGTAACATATTGTGAATCTCATCTAATATAGAAAAAAAAATTAGTGAAAGCCTTACTTTCAATGTTTTCTAACTTAATGGAATGATATATATTAAGCACAAAAGATTAAAGTTCATGCTTAATCTCATACTCTATCATGTAATTCTATTATAGTTTTGAGAGATTGATGCTCAACTTATGTTTGGCATAGAAAAACTTATAGTCATATTCAATCATACCATTGCTAAAGCCTAATTTTCCCTTTGTTACATGAGCTTCTAGATCTTCATGTTCTAGAAGAAGTTAGATCCATAACATATGATAATTTCCTGTTTAGAACATATAGTATTATAACTTTAATGAGTGCAAGATTTCAATGTTACATGGTGTATCTTGAGAATCTACTTTGGATACTCAAATACAAAGTTAGTAGATAATTGAGTAAAAATAATGTTAAAGCATAGTTTCAATTATACTCATAAAATACTAGTAATAAATGATGGTGAACATGATATTACTTGTCAGTAGTTGGTATGTTCAGATAAAAGGAAAGTATTAATATTAACATTATTCTAAGATAATAAAAAATACAAATGCTAAATAAAGTAGACAAGTAATGAACTAAAATAACAAATAGTAAAAAGAAAAGAAGAGAAAAAATCAAAATATAAATAAAGATAAGATAAAAAGGTTTATGTTAAATTTGAAATGTTTCATAAATTTGGGAAAATTCAAGGTTACACAAACTAAAAAATTTTGATGGATTTCTAAGTTATGTTAAATATAGGATTTATTAACATAAAAATTCTAGATAACTACATT
Organism: Gnetum montanum; assembly: GCA_015680685.1. NCBI lineage: Eukaryota > Viridiplantae > Streptophyta > Gnetopsida > Gnetales > Gnetaceae > Gnetum > Gnetum montanum. The sequence goes on along the minus strand of MNCI01006791.1, from coordinate 863,713 downwards.
TTGTATTGATGCCCATAACATGCATGGTTATGCAAGTTGTGATATCATGTATGACCTTTAATGAAATAACATTCTCATATTATTAGTTTGAAATGATTTATATTAGAAAACACTTGAAAATTAAATTTGAAATTTTTTTATACTTTAACCAATGTATAGAAAAAACTAGTAAATGTATACAATTTAATGATAATCTAATACATAACATTAATAAATTAAAAGTTAGTGCATTCTATTTATTATTTATGTATGTTTGTTATTAATATTGGATATCACATTCCTTAATTCTTCATAGTTCTTCTTCTGCAACATATCCTATAAGGTACCTTTTGCTCTAAAATCTAATTTCATCTTATTAACATGCTTGGATCCACTAATCCACTACTATACCACTGATCCTAGATGCATAGTGGTAACTTTCTTATCTTAAGAATTGAAAGTTCATTCACTATTAATCTAGTTACTTTTGTTCTTAGTTTTTGAAGCAAACCAATCGATTTCTAGCTAATTAATCTTATTGTTTATGTATTCTAAATTATGCATCCTTCTAACCCATATCATGAATCCTTCATTTCCATGTCTTGGATGAACCAACAACATCATTTTTGATATCATGAAAAGGATTGAACACCTTTTTTGGTTTGTTTCTGTATACATCAATGTAATGCCTCATTACTTATTACCTCTACTTGAACTACTCTTGGCAAGAACATTTTTGAAGATGTTGATGGAATCATATTCAAATATTGCAATTCATGTAGTTTATAACTTATAGTAGATTTATATTCAAATTTACAACTCCACGTTGATATGTCTAACTTTAGCATCCCTTCCATCATTGCTCTCTAGGAACCTATATGAGATGTTGCATATTCAATGACTTTTACTATGTATTCCTAGAATTCACCTAATCTACAAAATAGCTTTGGTGGATCTCCTATAGGGATTCATGGATGCCCATCAACCTTATCCCAAATTTTGAATGGCTCAGATCATTACTTTTCTCTTATATTTATTTTCTACATTTTAATTATGATTTCACCTTCTAGATAGAACCTAAGATAGTGAATGTGTTGTGTATCACATAATGTTTTTACTTGATTAAAAATAAAATCATTAACTTAGTCCTTGAAGTCATATATTTCAACAATGTAGTATGGACAACATTTATCACCACTATCGGTATCTATTGTATGATAAAGATCCATGAGTTCTAGTAGTAGAGTCAGTTCCATCCTTGATATTGTCATGAATAACCATAAAAGCTTCCATTGATAACTTCATGGGTGTGTTCTACAAGAAGGAATCCTAGCTCTATCACCTTGAAAAGATTCCTAGCTATCATTAAAGACAAATAAACAAAACATCTTCTCCATAATTATCCATTTATAAGAAGAGCATTTTTACTAACAACTAAAAATTTGTTCCCATTTCTAATCTATTTGAAACATTTGATTGATAAAACTAGTAATTCTTTAGTAAATATTGACATAACAATATTTTTTAAGACAAAAATTTCTTAAGTCTATTATCAAATAGTATATTTCTATATTTTTTCATGGGATGCTCCTCCAAATCTTGCAAACACTTTTTAAAAAATTCACAACAAACTGTAAGTTCATCTATGCATAAAATGATGTGAAATGATCAAAGCCCATGAATTCACAATCCTTCACTAGTATTCCAATTAAAGATATTTGAAATTTTTCTTTTTTAAGTACTTCCTTAAATAGAACTAGTGGTTGAGGTATCAATGTCTTCAACTTATCCATCTTATCATTAATAATGCTAATGTAATTCTATGGTCATCTTGATGTGAAGTCTCTATGAATGTAATATATATTTCTACATATATATCATAGTCATAGTGTTTTTATAATATTTGTATTTTTTCCTTAGGTTGCATGCTACAAGGATGCCTCGAAGGAGACCTTCATAATCCACCATGTTGTTGGTGCAAGGAAATGTGAAATGATATGTGAAGGGTCAAATCTCCCTAGAGGGAAATGCAATTATAGTAGCGATGCTACCCCCTCATGAGGTTGAAGCTTCGTTAAAATGGAAGAGTACCTCATAGTTGTCAGGCACTTGGCTAATACTACTAACATGCTCATCTAGGAATTCCAATTCTATGGTAGCTTGATCATCCACTGGTGAAGTCATAAGTTGTGTAGCTATGGCTTGACCTTTTGTTGAAGCTTGTGCGACATAATGTAGGTCAAACTTTATTGTTATTACTTTTCACCATGCAATGCAACTACTTTTGTAGATATTTTTCATGATGGCTCAGAGTACACTGGTTTTTACAAATGATATTAACTTAACTATGGAAGAGGTAATGCCTTCACTTCTTTAGTGAGAAGACTAGGATGAGATAGTGCTTTTCCACATCATTGCATTTTTCCTCATGGGCTACTAAGGCTATGGTAGTAAATCGGGATCTTTGCACCATCATCTTGCTTTTGGCAAAGCAAAGAAGTGATGGATGCATTAGAAGTGGCAAGGTAGATGTAGAAAGTTTTATCTCCTCATGGAGGATGAACCATAGGCAGTTGTGCTAGCTCTTGCTTAATGTTGTCAAATGCTTGTTGGCATTGAGCCATCCACTTGAATTGGGCTCCTTTTTTGAGCAAATGTTGCATTGATTGCAACTTGTCAGTTAAATAGGTGATAAACCTATCTATGAATTGTAGCCTACCCTAGAACCCTCATAGCTCCTTAAGGTTAGCCAATGGTGCTAGGTTGGTTATGGCCTTAACCTTGTTAGGATCTGCATGTATACTAGATTTGGATACTACAAAGCCAAGCATCTAGCCCATTTTGACATCAAAAACATACTTCTTGGGGTTTAACCTGCTCGTGTTTTAGGCAATATTTAAGCACTAGGTCTAGATCATTTACATGGTTGTGGGCCACATTGGACTTAATTGCAATGTCATCAACATAGTCGTTGAGCAAACTTAGCATGTAATTGCTAAAGATATATGTCATCACACGTTGATACATTGCTCCTGCATTCTTTAGTCCAAAATGCATCATGATATAGCAAAATGTACCATGAAGGTTATATTGAGTTGATGCTCAAGGTTGATCCTAATTAGTTGTAGCCCAAGAACCTGTCCATGAAGGACAACAAGGCATGCCTAGTCGTATCAATCAGTTGATCAATACTAGGTAATGGGAAGTCATCTTTAATGGTTGCCTTGTTTAGGTTCTAGAAGTTTATGCAAATGTATATACTTACATTTTTCTTAGGCACAAAAATGATGTTCAAGACCCAATCTGCATAGTCAATAGCCTAGATGAAACTAGCTTTGTAAAGCTTGGTAACCTCATCATGGACTACCAATGCCACCTCAAGTTGAACCTTTCATGCTTTTTGTTTAACTAGTTGGATGTAGGGATCTAGAATGATGTTGTGCTAGACTAACCAGGGATCTAGGCCCAACATGTTCTTGTATGACCATGCAAATGATTTAATGTTATCATTAAGCACTTTAGCTATGTCTTGAGCATACTCGGGTTCTAACAAGGAGCTTAGTTTCAGCATTTTCACTCCACTGTTTGGTGTAGCCATAGGGATCTCAACAAGGGGATCCTCTGTGATGTCCCCTATCTCTAGATCAAGAGCCTTAACTAGATGGTGGGGCCAGTCTAGTGATGCTTCTACAAAGGCTATAAATTCATTGTAGGCTATAGACTCAAGATCTAGGCAATGAGGGTCAATGCATCACTTGATGTCACCATGAAGCCCCATGAGGACCAAACGTGAGAAGATCTACTCATGCATAACCATGTTTTGATCCTACAAAATAAGTTAGAAAAACATCAAGTGGTACTTGTTTGATAAATTTAATATTCATAAATGAGAAAAGCAATCTAATGAAATTTTCCTAAGTATGCATGTAAGTTGCTATGGGAGGTAAACATTTGCACACTAGTTTTAGGCCTCAACAGGTTGTGGATGCATCAAATATGTCATTCTAGAAAGGGCTAGTCATGCCTAAGAGTGGAATGGACTGGGGTAGCAAAAAATTACAATTTCAGGCTAAGTATGATTGACTATGCTCTCACCCAACTATGCCCTCCACTAGGCATTTCATGTGGAGCATAGTTCTAGGTTGATGGGTTATTAAACGACCCTAGGAGGATATATAGGTGTGATTTTACCATGGAAACTTGTCATTTTTGCCATTTTACCATGATGTTGGGAGCATAGTCTTACTATTGCTTCTGCCATCATTGTTAGTAGAGAGCGTAGTTGGGGAAAAGATGATGTGTGAAGTGGATGCCTTCACCCAGGGTTGATGAACATTGCTAAGGGAGAGACAGCATTGGGCCACTTGCCATAGACATGCATGGAGGAGAGGAGGCTATCAATGTTAGCTAGGTACATCAACTACACTCTCCTCTTTTGCTCATTTTTTTCATTTGTTCTTGCAATTTTGGGAGGATTCGAGGTCCCATGATGCTGCCTTGCATTCCCTACAATGGTGGTGGCTACTGCAACTGCACACCATCTAGGACATAGAGTAGTGGTTGGGAGGGTTTCTACATTTGCTTTGTCCATTTGGATCTTGAGGGGTGCACACAAGGTTTTGTGGGGGGTGGGAAAGCCATAGAAGGTTTTACTACATGGGAGGGTTTTGGGGCTTTGCACGTTGCACACCATAGTGCACTTGCAGGGGCTATGGCCATTGCCACATGTTGTAGCATGGTTGTGATTTGCACTAGTTTTTTTTTTTTTTGTGCATTTTCTTTCATCTTTTGGGGCTTTCTAAGAGCATAGTCAATGATGTTGCCTATGTGCCTTGCCATGGTGATGGCTTTTATGACAATGCGTTGTCTATGCACAGCATGGTGGTAGGGAGAGTTTGGCAGTAGAAACGGTTTGGCATATTTTGGGTCATGAATTTAGGACCTTGTGGCAGCCCTATAGCCTAGCAACAATGGCTATTGTTGCACCCTATGGCATGACCATAGGGGCCATGGTTGCCACTACATGCTGCAGCATGGCTACCAGGGCCATGACCATGGTCAACACTAGGATTTGTTGGGATGCATGTGGTGATGGGGGTAACTATTTTTCTCCTCTCCATTTTTAAAGAGGTGTAGGGTTTAGGACTATGCATTGTGTAGTAGTGTAGCCACAAGGGTCATGACCACCATTGCATGTAGGGACCATAGGATTTTCTTTTTCATTTTTGGATGTGGCACGACCATTGGATCTGAGGTCACGTACAAGTTGCACATGGGCTAGGGTTGCACATAGGGGTTTTGTGTTTGTGGGATTGTTTGTGATCGTAGGGGCTACAGTCATCATTGCACACCACGACATGGCTACTAGGAGCTGCAACCATGATTAGCAAAGTTTGCGTGTCTATTTTTTAAATTTTTTTTGGGGGGGAAATGGAGGCATAGCCTATCACGGTGGTGGGACAAAGTGGATTATTGAGCACAGCACCATGGGGAGACTATGCTCTCCACAACCATGGAACTACGCTCTCCACAACCATGGAACTTCGCTCTCCACACATGGAGAGCATAGTCTTCAAGAAAAGTGCTTAGCAAAATGTATGGTCCAGAGTTAGCAAAATTTTGTAGTTTTTGAGATTACGCTCTCCATTGAGGCAACCCAAAGTTAGAAAAATTTTACAATTTTTGGGACTACACTCTCCATTGAGGCAGTCCAGAGTTAGAAAACTTTTTGCAAAATTTTGTTAACTATGCATGACGCTAAACCTACAAAATGTAGCACTAAGCCTATAAGAACATGATGTACCCCAGTAAGTGCCAAGTGTGTTAAACAAGTTAAGTAACGTCCTACACCCAAGGGGCCCTAAGGTGCATTGCCAAATTTTCATTTCTGCTGATTTACATTAATAATTTATAATGTATATATCACAATTTTGCCTCTATGCATGTATACTAATGTTTTTCCTACTACTTGATAACTGCAGGGTGCTACTGAAGCCTGTTTTGATAGTAGTTGAGCCTGTGAGCATCTTATGTTGCATGAGTGAACCCATTACTAACACACATGTGCTAGATATGCAGGTGGACCATCAAGCAATGTGGTTTTGGCTAGGGACTTAGGAGTTAATACCTACTCTATCAATTTAGTATGATCACATAGTCACACTTGACAATGGAGGCTACTAGTGCCATTACTGAGACATTGTTACCTGGGGCTAACCAGAGCATCCTAAAGTTTGTCACAGATGAGCCCACTATGAGTGTTAATAGGGTAGGTGGTTTAGGTAGAGGTCCTAGGAGTGCTCCATAGCTATCCAAGGTATGGCACATGATGGGGTTTGCTTGTTATAATAAGAGTGATAGCCTATTTATCGCATTGCGGGTGCATAGCCTGTTCTAGAACCCACCTGGAACCATCTACTACATTAGATGAGACACTACCAAATTTGCCCCAGAGTGTAGTTAGCTCAAAAATCAATTTTTTGCAATTTTGTCTAAGTGTCATCGCAAAGTAAGAAACTACAAATTTTCATAAGTGTTGGGATTATGCTTGCCACTGCCCCAGAGCATAGTCAACTCAGTAGAGAGCATAGTCAATACAAAAGGCTAGTTTTGCAAATTTTTCTAAGTGTTGAGCCAACCACTATAAAATTTTCTAAGTGTTTAGAATACGCTCTCCACTGTCCCAGAGCATAGTCAAGCATATTTAGCATGAAGGCCTAGTTTTGTAAAAAAAAATTAAATGTCAAGATTATTCTCTCCACCAAACCAAAGTGTAATTAAGTGTAGTCAACTAGAAGCTAGTTTTTGCAAGTTTTGAAAGTGTTGGGACTATGCTCACCCCCAATCAAGAGGGTAGTTAGCCTCCTATGGATAACATAGTCAACACATAGCCATTTTTTTGCAAAACTTTTTCTAAGTATGGGACTATGCTCTCCCTCAATCCAAAGCATAGTTAAGCATAGTCAACCAAAATAGCCTCCAAAGGCCTCAACAATGCAACAACAACATTCAGTGTAGCTCCAACACACCTATGATAAGTGTAGTTAGAAAAATGAATTTTTGTTGTATCCCCTTTTTGTCCCCAAATTGTAACTATACTTGATCTCACACAAAATAGTGGAGAGCATAGTCTTGGAGCGTAGTCTCCAAAGTTGCATTTTTTCAAGTACATTACAATCCTCTCAGCACATGCACATACAGTTGGTAGCATAGTCACAAGTCTCACAGTCTTGCAGAGTCTGATAGAGCATAGCAAAGCACAACACCACCAGCCTAAATGAAAAGCATAGTTAGGTAACAACATAGTCCCAACCGTCCCCTTTTCCATGTGGTAGTCTCTTCATATTCGATGCTAACCCTAGGCCTATAAATACCCCCATCATCAACATTTTAGGGGTTGGAAAATTTGAATTAGGTTGGAAAATTTGAGCATCTTGGCATTTTGGAAGAATAAAAATTCAAAGGCACACTAGCAATCTGGAGAAAGGCAAGGTTGAACACCATCGTAGCTCACCGCAAGACACGGTAGACCATCGCAGCCCACTCCACACCTTGGTAACCAACTCGATAGGCATAAACATCATAATGAAACATCAGCCTTCATGGCTAGACATCCCTAAGACTATGACTACATTTTCCACTATGCCTATTGTACACCACATACCTTCTCACCCCTTCTAAAGTTGACTATGCTCAACCTCATTTGGGGTGGTGTTCCATTTCTCTCTTTCTTCTTTGCATTTTCAACATTTTACTTGCATTTTTCAGCATTTTACTTGCATTTTCTACCTTTTAATGCATAACCATGACCCAACCGTAGTTCCAACACATTGACACCTTCATTTGTTGCTAAAACCCTTGACCACACTCACCCTTATTGGCACTATGAACACCATGCAAACACTTATCATTATTTTACATTTGGTAAGTCCTTATTTGATCAACAAAATTGTTTAGGGTATCCTGTCTCCACCTCTAGTAGGACCTCATGCAAATGCAAGGTTAGGTTTATCCACCTGTGGATCCCTTGACATTCCAACCAGTGACATTTTTGGTTGTTATAGATTTCTAGCACTAAAAGGAGAGCTAATCTATTTCCTTATTCAATCTTTATTGCAGTTGTCTTACATGCTCTCTACATCACCATTGCTACCTTTGGGCTAGCATAGACCAAACATCCTTGTGAACCTACCACATGTGATAGTAGCTAGATCTTAGTCTAGCATAGGTGTTGTCTACCAACTAGTTGGTGTAGACTGGACCTTGTCGTCGATTCCCCTAGAACCCTGTGTAGCAACCCCAAAGCATACATCCCCATAGTTAGCTAAATTGTAGATGCTTAGTAGAGAGCATAGTTAGCTCTTAGCATAGAGAGCATGGTCTCCAAAGTTAGCCATTTTTCTACAGTCTCCTAACGTAGTCATTTTCCAACAATTTCTAGAGTTAGTCATTTTCATAGTCAACAAAGTTAGTAATTCTTTTCTTTTGCATTCAACAACCTCTTCAACCTCCTCTTGCAAATTAATCCACACACATGAGTTCTGAACAACCTTTGACATTAGTCTTGAGCCCACTCACTATCGTACCTACCCAATAAGAAAATAGGATCAACCACCTTGCTAGTCCTACCATGGCAGAGCCAAGGCAATCCCTTAGGTTGCATGGCCAAGACCCCAAGTATAGTGCACTAAATGATGAACAATATAACTTCATCTACACAAACATCCAAGTAGGCCTATTCATAGACCACTTGGAGATGGAAGCCAAATGGGGGTATGAGCTTATCCACTGAAACAAATGGAAGTATATCCCCTCCTCCGTCAACTTCATCTTGCTCACAAAACTGTACCACTAGATACTTACCCAACTCATCTGAACAAGTTAGCACAAAGTAGGAATATACTACAAGGAGCCCCTAAAAGAAAAGTAGGATGAGTTTGAAGCTCATTCTGAGCATGAGGACTCCTTCCACACTATCTTCCAGTGGACGATCCCTAGTCTGGTCCTCCTACAGTCCTGTCCACTTGTCTTCCTCAAGATGGTTGTAGCCCCAACATCACCTTCCAAGTCAATGCCTGTCATAGCGATGCACTAGATGCAACCTACACTTTAAGATGCACTACCTCTCATTAACCTATCCTTTGTGACATTTTCACAACCTACCTAGTCATCCCTACTAGTAGCAATCATGCTTGCTCAGCCTTACATTCACACAATGCATGTCTCTGAACCCCAAACAACTCAGGCATCATACATTTTTCCTATCTTATCGACATCCTCAATAGTGGTACAACCCACGCATACATGGCTTACTCTAGTCACTAGGCCCATAACATAGCCAATGTATTAAGCACCTCGCATGGTCCCACAACCTACAGCCAAGTCATGGACCATCCAATCAACACAGTAGGTAGTACAACCAATGTAGCCCACTATAGCATCCTAAAACTTGGATTAGGCATTTCAACTAATTCAAACCTTAATAAAAGAGGTGAAGCAGCTCAAGGATACCTCCTCCAAAATAGTTCACATAGTGGACTTTTACCAAGATGATCCCACAAGTCTTACCATCCCACCAATGACTCTACCTCCTAGGATCCCGCTGCTCCAATTCACCAAGTAAAACGGTGAAGGGAATCTCAACGCACACTTGGTAACATTCAAATCTGAGTGCCCAATACTACGAGCATGGCCACACACCATCATATGTGTGTTTACCATGTCACCTACTAGCAAGGCACTAGACTGGTACCATGCATTACCCCGAAGCTCTATCTCCTCTTTGGAGGATCTTCTGAGCTAGTTTGTGACACACTTCAAGTATAACTTGAAGCCTAAAACCACACTAGACTAGATAATGTAGATCAAGTAGGGCCATCTATAGCCCATGCAAAAATTTATCCAACATTAGAGCACATCATTGAATGAAATTAAAGAGCTAATATCCAAGACACACTTCCTGGCCATCTTCAAGGATTCAGTTAATGACTTCATCAAGTCAAAACTATACTACTTAGCCCTACAGTCTTTGAGTCAAACCTTTACCCAAACAAAGAGCATACAAGATGTGGTGGAAGCTAGCAAGGACCTAGCCTACATGGCTTATAAAAACCTACATGTCAAAAAGAATAAATACAAGGGAAAGCAAAGTACAACCATGGCAATTGTGGCCAAAGAGGCCAAAACAACTAACCTAAGACCAATGGCCAAGCCACCCAAGGCCCCAACCAACAACAAAATTACCAGCCCTAGCACTACAACAACTAACTAGACTATGTCATCAATGGCCATGGCACAAGTCACTCAAAGGCCTAACTTTGAGTGCAAGGATTGCTCAAAGTATACCCCACTTGCATTAAAATCTTCAAAACTACTGGACCAACTACTGAAGGTTTGACATATCCAGTACAAGTAGATGTAAAAGATGCTTGTAAAAGACATAATAGATATTGTGAGCTCCTAAGGAGTCCTGCGTCAATAGTCCCAAATGAGCCTTTAGTCCTGAAACACTTTAGGCTAGATTGGTTTTGCCACTACCACCAGTTGCCTAGTCACAACATCAATTTTTGCATAGCCCTACAGGATGACCTCCAAAGAATGATTGACAGAGGTGAGTTGGTACTATATGCTACTAATCGAGCTAGGCCTTAGAACCAATCTATGAGGGTGTACAAGAACCCTCTCAATGTGGACGATGCAAACTATGTTATCAATGCTATCAGCATTGATGACAACCCAAATTGGCACAACAACCATTGTGGTTTAGGTGCCCTCTAGCAATGTAAGTACCTCCATAGCCCCTATAGGTTCGAGACCTCCTTTTATTGTCAGAGTGCCATCCCAAGCACCTACAATGCCCTTCATGGTTAGGAACCCATAGCATGTTGCAACAACAACAGTTCAGCCATCCTTTGTCATCAGGGTGCCACAATATGTTGACTCCTCACCTACCTGGAGTCCAATAGTGGCATGTTTTAGCATTTTTCATAGGTACATTGTAGTCCTCTCAGCAGTTGGGCAGTATAGTCATAGTCTCTCAACCTTGCAAAGTCTGTTAGAGCATCGTAGAGCTTAACTCCATTTGTTGTAGTGAGAGTGTAGTTGGAATCAATGTAGTCCCAACTACCTCATAACATAGTCTCAACTACCATGCTACCACATGGCACTTGATCCACTTTGGGCTAACCATAGCCCTATAAATACCCCTAGTGCCCTACATTTTAAGGGTTGGCTAGCATTTTCATCAGTTGGCATTTTCATTTGCAATTGAGCATCTTGCATTTTGGCATTTGGCATTCTTGGGCAAACGAGACCCAGAAGCACTATAGTGACACTTTGGATGAACAAGACCCAAAGGCACATCATTGATGCACCGACAACATGCAAAGTTGCACATCATGGCCCACTACAGCCCCATTGCAACCCTACAAAACACCACACGATACATTGCAATTGCCAACCTAGTAGGCACAAACACCACGGCAAGTGGCAAACTTCATAGCCCAACATCATTGAGACTGTGACTACACTCTTCACTATGCCTATTGTACACCACATATCTTCTAAACCCCTTTTGGAGCTAACTACACTCAACTCCATTTGGGGTGGTGTTCAGTTTCTCTCTCCTACATTTTTCACATTTTCTTACATTTTTCTACATTTTTAATGTGCAGTCATGTTTTAACTACTCTTGGATAGCAGTCTCCATGAGTTGGCACCTCCATATATCTCGAAACCCTTGACTATGTTTTCCCCCTCCATGACTATGCTCTACAATTAGCACCATGAAACATCACTTTAATACTTAGCTCCATTTCACAGCATTTGCATTTGCATCTTGACTAACCACACCAACCCCAATTTCGTGCAATGCTTCGGTTGCAATTGGTAAAGTCCTTGTTCGATCAACAAGATCATCCAAGGCACTCTACCTTTGTTTCTAGCAGGCCCTCATGTGAAGGTGGGGGTAGGTTGCGCATCCATTGACCCCTCAGTGATTCCAGCCACCAACATTTTTGATCGTTATATTTTTTGGTGCCAGAAGGAGGGCAATGCCATTTCCTTCTTCGAACTTCATAGTGGTTATCTTTGTGTGCTCTCTACACCTCCACCAGTGTAGATTGGACTCTGTTGATAGTCCCCTTGGGACCCACATGACAACCCAAATCACACTACTCTCCACTTTTTTCTAAGTCTTCATGCTCTAAGCATAGAAAGCATAGTTGGTAGAGAGCATAGTTGGTGTGGAGCATAGTCTCCATACTTGGCCATTTTTCTACGATTTCAACATAGTCATTTTTTGCATACTTAGATGATTTTTTGCATTTTTCAAAGTTAGCCATTTTTTACAAACAGCAACTCTCACAACTTGATCTATAAGCTAATTTTTTGTAGTTTTCAAAGTTAGCCATTTTTTGCAAACAACAACTCTCACAACTTGATCTATGAACATGAATCTAGATCATCCTTCCACATTAGTGTCTAACACATTTGACACCTTTACAATCCATCCAAAGTATGCCACACTCAGCTAAGAATAATATAACTTTTTTGTGCCAAAGTCCAAGCAAGTTAACCCATGGATCACCTCAACATATAGACAAAATAGGACTTTGAATGAGTCCATCAGGATGGATAAGTGTACATCCCTTCCTCATTTAATATCATCCCACTCATGAAGTCCTATCACCAATTATTGTCCCAACTCATCCATGCAAACAAGCATGATGCAAAGACCAACTATGAGGCAACCTCACATAAGGAAGAATACAAGTTCAAAGCCCGATTTGAATGCAAGAGCCCCCTTTACACTGTCTTCTAATAGCCACTTCCTAGTATGGCCCCTCCTTCATTTACCTTGCCCTTCATGACATCATCCTAGCCTACTCAACCATCCAATTCAGTAGCAATCATGCCTACCCAACCCTACACTCATGTAGGGGCCACCTCTTAGCCCTAAACAATTCAAGCATCCTACATCCTGCCTATCTCATCGGTGCCCTAGGCACTAGTCCAACCCACACATGTATGGTCTACCTTGGTTACTGCATCCATTACTTAGCCAACACATCAACCACATTCATTTACTACAATGTTAAACTAGCATAGTTCACAACTAGCAATTTGGCCTTGTGCCATGCAACCAACACAAGCCCAATCAACGTAACTAGTTGGCCCATCTCCAAGCTTGGATCAAGCATTCTAGCTAATCCAAAGTCTAATAGAGGAAGTTAAGTGACTCAAGGTAGTGGACTTCTACTAGGATGATCCTATAAGTCCTATAGTCCCATCCCTAACTCTTCCAACTAGGGTCCCACTACCTCAACTCACCAAGTACACTGGTGAGGGGAACCCCAATGCGCACTTGCTCATGTTTAGGTCTAAGTGCCTAGTACTACAAGCCTAGCCACATGCCATCATGTGTCTCTTCCCCATGTCACTAATGGGTAAATCCCTAGAATAGTACCAAGTGCTACCCAGGGCCTCTATCTCCTCCCTAAAGGACCTTCTAAGCTAGTTTGTGACATGCTTCAGGTACAACCTAAAACCTAAAGCAACCGTCGACTAGCTCATGCAGGTCAAGCAGGGGTCCCTAGAGCCCATGCCAAAATTTCTCTAATGCTAGAGCCTCGCATTGAGCAAAATGCATGAGCCCCTAGTAGAGACACATCTCTTGGCCATCCTCAAGGACGTAGTTAATGACTTTATCAAGTTGAAATTGTACTACTTAGCCTCAAAGTCTTGAAGCCAAGCCTTTGCTCAAATGAAGATTATAAAGGAGGTAGCATAAGTAAGTAACAACCTAGCCTACATGGCCTACAGAAACTAACATGTGAAGAAGCAAAATGCAACAGTGGCAACAATGTCCACACCCACAAAAGTAACCAACTAGGGCCAGACAACTAAGTAGCCCAAAGCCCCAACACACAAATTCACCAACTCTAGTGCCTAGGCAACCAACCCACCTACAACAGCAAGGGCCATAGTACAGGCCACTCTAAGGCCCTACTTTGAGTGCAAGGATTGCTTAAAGTATACCCTGTTGCCAATGCAACCATCATAGCTATTGCATCAACTTCTGAAAGCTAGGCAAATCCAATACAAACAAGTGTTAGAGAATGCCTACCAACAACATGACAAGCACTGTGAACTCCTAAGGAACCCCACCTTAGTAGTACCAAAAAATCCCCTGATCCTAAAAGACTTTTGACTAGACAAATATTTTCATTACCATCAATTGTCTAGTCATAGTACAGACAATTGTTGGGCTTTGCAAAATGATTTGCAAACTATGATAAATAGGGGCCAACTAGTGCTTAATGTAGTGAGCCAATCCAATGCAAACAACATCGCCTACATCATCAACTCCATCAATGTAGGTGGCAAGTCTAAACCTATGCAATAGCCTTTTATGATCTGAGCATCCCCTAGCAAGACAAGGATCCCTTCGGCCTCCACTAGCATGAGGTCCCCATTCATGGTTAAAGTGCCACCTCAAGCACCCACAACACCCTTTGTGGTTAGGGTTCTATAGCAACCATCTGCTATGATGCTAAACTGGCAACCTCTATCTGCTACAATGTTAAACTAGCATTCAAACTATTCATCTGCTATGACATTAAACTAGTAGCCTTCATTTGCTACAATGTTAAACTCGTAACAACCATCTGCTAAGATGTTAAACTAGCAACCACCATCTACTATGACATTAAACTAGTAAGCCACAACAACAACTACCAAACAATCCTTTATCATCAAGGTGCCACAATGGGTTGGCCCCACAACAGCAACTACTAAGTAACCACCATTTGTCATAAAGGTGTCACAACATGCTAGCCCCTCATCTACCCAAAGCCTAGTAGTAGGCAACATATCAATCCCTACTTCTCCAAGGTCCAACCCCACTAGCAACATGAGTAGACACATGAAATGGAAATACAAGAGATTGAACAAGTGCCTCACAAACAAAATGGCTTGGCAACAACAACACTAGAAAGCACTTGGTCCATTGAAGCTGGTCCCTACCCCTACAACCCCTATTACTGAAACAACCAAAAAGGCCACAACCAACAAGCCGTAATTGTGCACTAAGTCCCCCAAGTAGGCCAAGAAAACTAAGCCTAATTCCCCTTCATGAGATATTTATCTCTTAGGTTGCATGGACGAGGTTAAGGCCAACACAACAACTGATGACAAGGACTTCATAGATGTGCTAACCTAGGTGAAACAAATGCTCAAGTAGAAAAATAGAATGCTGAGCTTGTATGACCTAGTCATGACTTCATCTACCCATCGCCAAGCACTAGCTTGCATGTTGGCCTTCATTTCTATTATGGAGTAGATGAGAATGCCATCTGTGCAAAAATCTTACCTCCTGCACCATAGTAATCGAGTTTAACATCTCTAGTATTTCACAATGAGGCAATCAAGGTCAACCCCAAACGAGGGAAGGTCAATACAACTCCACTGTCTATTAGCATATGTGTTGGACAATACACAATCCATAGGGTACACATCAATGACAATGAAACAACAAACATAGTTCCATACTCCATCATTGATAAGCTAAGCCTAACAAATGAGATCAAGCCAACCAAAATGACATGTCTAAAATTCTTCAATGGATCATGTGTCACTATTAGGGATACAATCAACATAGCCTTTGTGGTAGGGAAGCAATTCCCCACCTCATCAGAATTCATTGTCACAGAGGAAATGCTAGGATCTAACCTGATCCTAGGCAAGCTATGGCTAGCCTAGCTATGAGCCATTTCATCTCTCATCCACCAATAAGTCCACCTTCTGTATGGAGGTGGTCAAGTTATCATCCATGGTGATAACGTAGCCCCTCTGGCCATCAACAACATTGACACAGAGCACGGACTAGAGGTGGAATTTCTTGGTGAGGAACTTATGATAGATGATGCCACACCTAAGGCAAACACACCCAAACAAGCAGTGAAAGCTAACCCACCTAGGCCCTACATGATCCCTAATCCACATCCAATTAGGAAACAACTGCACAACCAAAGTAGCCCCTTGGTCCAAAATGCACTAGGTGCCTGCCCAACCTTTACTACTACGTGCGACACATTTTTGACTTTTTCTTGTATTGTGTTTTTCTACGCATTCACCTTTATCTTGTTTGCTTAGTTTACACATTGTTTCACTTGCAACTAGTTCAGCATCTTCATCACTTGTAGCATCTTTGCATCTACCATTTGCATTTTGCATTTCATGTTTTGTGATTTTCTTGTCTTCTTAGAGTTATGTTTGCAAGACAAAGCCCCAGAGGTAGTCGTGCAAAGGTGCATCTCATCACAGTAGCAAGTTTTCACATCACTTTGATGTGCATGATTAGACTAGCTAAGCCTCTCAAAAGTGCACATTCCCCTCACCCCATTATAGCATATGTACATCTACTCCCACATATCCAAATACCCTCTCATTCCCACATACTCAAGCTTGCAAACTCCCTTTAATGCATACACACTGCAACACACATGGCACATTCTCTTCAAGTCAACAATAGAACCCAAGGTGGATGTAACACAACTCATCCCATGGGGAGCCTTTGTTAGCTAGACAAAGTTGAAACAGATGTAATGCAACTCATCCTGAAGAAATACCTGTCCTACAGATGTGACATGATTACATCAAAGCAAAGCCCATTAAGTGGTACATAGTCCACTCGATGGCCAACACCTTGCAACTAACATCTAGCAATGTGCAGAACCAAACGTAGGTTCACCCTGTAGCAAAAAGCAAGAAAAAGCAAAAGCAAAAAAGCAAAAATCAAAAAAAAAAATGGGAAAAGCACATCCCCAAGCAATCTAAGCATGTTGCAATTTCACAACTGGCCTAGCCTTGAATCCACACTGACTCTCTCATGAGCACTCTGACAAGAGGTTAATATTTTAGGGGCAAGCCACCCAATGCCATGGTCAATGTCATCTGTACTAACTTTGCATCCTACATCCTAATATCTTTTTTGCATACCATCTTCCCTATTTGCATTTCATCCCCCCAGTACATTTCCTACACCCTTTGCCCTCACCATAGCACTCTTGAACATGGTGGAACAACACTTGATTAGGTACCGATGAGCGATGTTGATGTCAAGGCTATTATGGTGTTTTGCAATTCTTTGTTAACATTTCTCAAGCCACTCTTCTAGACATCAACAAAAGGGGCCAATGAAACACCACAAAATTTTGATCCATAGCTTCTCAACAAGAAATTTGATGAAGTGTCAAAATGATGACACTTTCCAAAAAAATTTCTAAGTGTTGAGACTACACTCTCCACTACTAGGACTATGCTCTAGAGCATAGTCAACATATTCAATACACAACTAGTTTTGCAAGATTTTTTCAAAGTATTATTAGAATGATGGCACTTCTCACAAATTTTTCTAAGTGTTGAGACTATACTCTCCACTACCAAGACTATGCTCTAAAGTGTAGTTAGCATAATCAACACTGAAACACAGTTTTTGCAAAAAAAATTTAACTATTGGGACTACACTCCTGACTATGCTCTAGAGCATAGTTAGTCTAGTTAGCTCAAAAACTAGATTTTGCAATATTTTCTCTAAGTTTTATAACTATGCTCACCCCTAGTCGAGAGCGTAGTCAACCTCCCCTAGAGTGTAGTTAGTACTTAGCCACATTTTTCCAGTTTTTACAAGATCTTTTCTAAGTCTAGGACTATGCTCTCACACAATCCAAAGCATAGTCAAGCGTAGAGGGCAAGAACCACACAATGTAGTGTTGGCATCCACCTCAACTCTAACACACCTCTAGTAGTAGCATTTATCTTTGTGCACTTCCCCTTTTCCCTGAAATTGTAACCGTGCTCAACCCCACTCACCACAATGGACAATGTAGTCCTGGAGAATAGTCTCCTAAATTTGCATTTTTGGCATGTTTTAGCATTTCTCATAGGTACATTATGGTCCTCTTGGTAGTTGAGTAGCATAGTCACAGTCTCTCGGCCTTGCAGAGTTTATCAAAGCACCATAGAGCTTAACACTATTTACTGTAGTGAGAGCATAGTTGGTGTCAGCGTAGTCTCAACTACCTCACAACATAGTCTCAACTACCACACTCTCACATAATGCTTGATCTACATTTTGGACTAACCCTAGCCCTATAAATATCCCTAGCATCCTATGTTTTAGGGGTTGGTTGGAATTTTGCATTCTTAAGTGAACAAGACCCAGAAGCACTCTAGTAGCACTTTGGATGAATGAGACTAGAAAGCATACCACTGGTACACTGGCAAGAGGTAGAGTTGCACATCACAGCCTCACTGCAACCTTGCAAAACACCAGATGGTACACCACAATGGCCAACCTAATAGGCACAAACACCATAAAGAGTGCCAAACTTCATCGCTCAACACCACCAAGACTGTGACTACACTCTCCACTGTGTTTGTTGTACATTGCATACCTTCTAAACCCCTTTTAGAGATAACTATGTTCAACCCCATTTGGGGTGGTGTTTTGTTTCTCTCTCCTACATTTTTCACATTTTCTTACATTTTTCCACATTTTTAACACGAAGTCACATTTTAACTACACTCGAGTCGCAATCTCCATGGGTTAGCACCCCCATACATGTTAAAACCCTTGACTACACTTGCCCCCTTCCATGACTATGCTCTACACTTAGCACCATAAAACATTACTTTAGCACTTAGCTCCAATTTGCACTGTTTGCATTCACATCTCAACTAACCATGCCACCCCCAATTGCAATTAGCAACATCCCTATTCAATTAACAATACCATCTAGGGCACTTCCCCTCTATTTCTAGTAGGCCCTCGCATAGAGGTGGGGTTAGGCTATGCATTTGTTGACCCCTCGATGATTCCAGCCATCAACATTTTTAGTCATTACATTAGTAAAGAAGGCCTTGCTAAGGTCTAGCACTACCATCACACCGTGCACCTAGGTGACAAACTACCTAACATTACAACTGAAGGAGTCAATGATGGTGACCATTTTGGCCACCAGAATACTCAAGCTAAAGGCCAAAAATAGGTCCATAAACCAACTAAGCATTTAGTGCATTTGAGCCTTTATGGCACAACTAATGCTATGCACCCTCCACATCGCCATACTTCATGATGATGGTGGCCTCTGTGCAACCTGTGGTGATCACTGTCACCTCGCTTGAAGCAACCTCCATTGCAACAAAGGAAAAACAACATTAGGATCATGCAAAGGAAAACTAATAGACATACATGAGCAAGCACATAAGCCAAAATAGTATATGCATATGTGGCACAAATGATATGCAAGATAGGGTGGCACTGCAAGCATCTCCTTAGTGTTGATCTCACCAATAGCCCACTCCTCATCCAACCAACTATGAGTCCTACACTACTCGTATGCCTTCAAGTAACAAGAAGGTTAGACCTCCAAATTAGGCTCCACTTGCTCAAGCACAACTACTCGAACATTCATACTAGAAGAGAACACATCCAAAGTAGTATGAGTCAAGGCTAGAGTGTCTGCCTGATCATGTAGGCCCTCCTTGTCAACTCTAAACCTAGTGTTAGTCATAAGCCATTACTAATGTGACATGAGCTACTAGCAAAAAACACTACAAAAGCCATAGAAGCACTTATCCTCTGGCATAGTAGATAGTTCTAGGTGGGTTTTGGAATAGGATGTGCACCTGTAGTGCAACAAAAAGGGCATTGCTTTTATTATAGCAACCAAACCTTGTCATGTGTCATATCTTGGATAGATGTCAAGCGTCCCTAAGGCCTTTGCTCGAACCACCTACCCCATCATTGCTAGTATTGGCTCATCTAAGATAAACCTCAAGATGCCTTGGTTAGCCTTGGGTAGCAATGTTTCAATGATGGCACTAGTAGCCTCCACTACCAAGTGTGACCACATGATTACACTAAACTATTACAACAAGAATTCTAGGAACTCACGAGCCCTTGATCAAAACCACACCACTTGCATATCTAGTGTAGGCATACTGGGGATGAGTTTGCTCATGTAGCATAGGATGCCCATGAGCTCCACCATGATCAAGATAGGTTTCAATAGCACCATGCAACTACCAAGTAATAAGCAAAGTATTAGTATACATACATAGATGCAGATTTTGGCATGAAACTATTAAATTAAGTTAGCAGAATCTACATAGTACAACATAGACTAACAAAAAAAATTTCTTAATTTTGGTAATGCCCTTTAGGGCCCCACGGGTATAGGATGTCAACCAATCCATTTGATGCACCTAGTACTCATTAGGATATAGCACATTTTCATAGGTTTAGCATTACATTTTGCAATCTTAGCATTATGCACAGTTTACAAAATTTTGGCAATTTTTTTTCTAACTCTAAATTGCCTCAATGGAGAGTATAGTTCAAAAATTATAAAATTTTTTCCAACTCTAGACCACCTTAGTGGAGAGTGTACATCGAAAATCACAAAACTTTTTCTAACTCTGAACTACCTCAGTGGAGAGTGTAGTCCAAAAAGAGGAAAAACTTTTCTAACTCTAGAACCACCCTGGCTACGTCTAAAACTTGGAGCATAGTCTTGAAAAATTAACATTTTTTCAAGTACTTGTAGCATAAGCATTTTCACAAACATTTGCCAAACTATGCTTCCAATGTGTAAAGAGCATAGTCCCACAGCCATGGAGAGCATAGTCTCCCACTACCATGCCCAGTAACCCCCTCCACTCGCTGCCATGACTGGTCATGCCCTTTGCTCTCTCACACAAAAAATGCAAACAAGAAAAAGAAAAATGAAACAAATGCATGCACTTTGCTACCAGCTGCAGCCACAGCCTGTGGCCATGCCTCGAGGTGCAACCCATGGTTGGCCCCAACCCCACACAACAAAAATAATAATAAAACAAAAAAAAAACATGCCCTAGGGTTAATCATCCTCATGGCCCCTACTAGCATGCTATAGGATGCAATCATCCTTGCAGCCCTCATAGTGCACCGTAGGATGCAATAACTTCCATGACCCTTACAACATGTGACGTGCAAAGCCTCTACCCATGCCAAAAATAGAGAATTTTCAACAATAAAAAAAGAAAGGAAGAAACTTGAAAAAAATAGCCACTTTGTGCAATGGTAGCCATGACCCCTACAACCATGGCAACCATGAGCTCCCCCACACTTGCTATGCTACACATGCACATCCCACCTCCAACTCCACCACATAGCCCCAAAGGATCAAACAAAAACCCTGCCTTGCACTAAAATAAAAAAAATTGATAAAAATAAAATGTAGAGCAAGCCCTTGCCATGTCCTGTGCCCCACTACATGCCATCCTTGGTAGTTGTCAAAACCCTGACTACCAAACCCATGGTCCCTACCCTATGCCCCAAGAAACCTTACAAACCTTAAACCCTACACATGACCCCTGTGGTTGCCCTGTGCCACATAGTGACAACCATTTTTACTATGGTCAGACCACAAAATGTAATGCACTACCCTCTCTAACCTTGCATGCACCTTAAAACCCTACACCAAGCCAAGATCAAGTGTAGACCAAGGGGATAGGGGCAAAAATGATAGAATGCA
The DNA here is from genome assembly GCA_015680685.1 of Gnetum montanum. Taxonomy (NCBI): domain Eukaryota; kingdom Viridiplantae; phylum Streptophyta; class Gnetopsida; order Gnetales; family Gnetaceae; genus Gnetum; species Gnetum montanum. The sequence continues at coordinate 842,156 of MNCI01006791.1, read as the reverse complement.
ATGCCACCCACAGTCCCCCCCTCCCCTCTCCCCCCCACCCTAACATGTAGAGCCCTATTCCCATGCAAAACCCACATGTAGTAGCAAAAATGATAACCAAAGCCCTCCTTGCAACCATGCACATCTTCCTTGCCACTACCATGATTGAAACAGTGTGCAATAGTGGCAGTTGTCATCCTAGCAAGGCATGCCAAGAGGCTACGCCCCAAAACCTAAACCCTCATTGGAGAAAATGGTCAAAATGATGAAAAATGAGCAAAGGGGAAAGAGTATTCACGGTACTTGACTAATGCAAATGGCCTCCTCTCCTCCATGCATGCTTGAAAGAAGCAACCCAATGCTCATTTCTCATCATCAATGTTCACCAGTCCTAGGTGCAGGCATCCACTCTAATGTGTCATTATTCCAACTATGCTCTCCACTAGTAGCATGCAACAGTAATAGCAATGGCAAGACTACGCTCTAGACATCACATTTTACAGTAAGAAAATGATAAATTACCTGTAGTAAAATGTTCCTATATATCCTCCTACTCTCATTTAATAACCCATCAACCCAAGACTATGCTCAACATTAGATGCCCAATGGAGAGCGTAGTTGGGTGAGAACATAGCCACTTATACTTAGCCAAAATTTTAAATTTTTTACCACCCAATGAATGCTCAAGCCAATCCAACTTCCCAAGCATGACTAGCCCTTCCTGGAATGGTACGATTGATGCATCCATGGTCTGCTAAGACCTAAAATTGAGATGCATATGGCTTGTCAAGGCCTAAAACTAGCCCAAACATGCTTACCTACCTTAATAGCTCACATGCATACTTAGGTAAATTTCATCGCATTGCTTTTTCTTCATTTGTATGTACTAACTTTGTTAAAATAGGTGTCACTTGACATTCTTCTAGTTCATTTTGTAGGAACATAGCATGGCTATACACGAGCAACTTTTCTCACATCTAGTCCTCACGAAACCTCAAGGTGATATCAAGTGATGCATTAACCCTCATTACCTAGACCTTGAGCCTACAACCTAAAATGAATACATAGCATCCATAGAGCACCACTAGACTAGCCTGACCATCTAGTTAAGGCTCTTGATCTAGAGGTAGGGAACAACATAGAGGATCCCCTCATTGAGATCCCTGTGGCTACACCAAGTGGTAAGCCTCAAGTGCCAAAATTGAGCTCCTTGTTAGGGTCCTAACTTGCCCAAGACATTGATAGAGTGCTTAACGATAACATCAAAGCATTCACATGGTCATATAAGGACATACTAGGCCTAGATCTTGGGCTAGTCCATCACAATATCATTCTCAATCCTTGCATTAAACCAGTCAAATAGAAAGCATGCAAGGTTAGACCTGAGGTGGTGTTGGTTGTCCATGATGAAATCAACAAGTTTTACAAAGCTAGTTTCATCTGGGATATTAACTATGTAGACTGGTTCTCCAACCTCATAGTTGTACCTAAGAAAAATGGAAGTATATGCATTAGCATAGGCTTCCAAGATCTAAACATGGCAACCATCAAAGACAACTTCCCAATGCCTAGTATTGATCAACTAATCGATACCAGGGCTAGGCATGCCTTATTATCCTTCATGGATGGATTCTCAAGCTATAACCATATTAGAATTAACCCTAAACACCAACTCAACACAACCTTCATGACCCCCTGGGGTAAGTTTTGCTATACCATGATGCCTTTTGGACTCAAGAACACAAGATCAATGTATTAATGTGTAATGACATATATCTTTAGTCATTACATGCTAAGCTTACTCAACGACTATGTCAATGACATTGTCATTAAGTCCAAAGTGGCTTGTAATCATGCAAATGATCTAGACCTAGTGCTTAAGTGTTGCTTAAAACACGATCTTAGGTTGAACCCCAAGAAGTATGTTTTCGACATTAAGATGGACCGAATTCTCAGTTTTGTAGCATCTAAAGTAGGAATACACACAAACCTTGACAAGGTTAAGGTCATAACCAACTTAACATCCCCAACCAACCTTAAGAAGCTACAAGGATTGCAAGGTAGGTTGTAATTCATATGTAGGTTTATCACCTAGTTAATCAAAAAGTTACAGCCAATGCAATACCTGCTCAAGAAGGGAGCCCACTTCGAGTGGACAACTCAATGTCAACAAGCATTTGACAACCTTAAGCAAAAGCTGGCACAACTACCTATGGTTCATCCTCCATAAGGAGATAAACCATTTTACATCTACCTTGCCACTTCTGACATGCCCATCCCTTCTTTGCTTTGCCAAAAGCAAGATGATGGCATAAAGGTCTCAATTTACTACTTGAGCCATGCACTAGTAGCCCATGAAGTGAAATACAATAATGTGAAAAAGCATTGCCTCACCTTAGTCTTCTAGCTAAAGAAGTGGAGGCATTACCTTTCCAAATTGAAGTTAATATCATTTGCAAAAACAACATACTCTGAGCAATCACAATGAACATCTACGAAAGTAGTTACATTGCACATTGAAAAGTAATAACAATGGAATTTGACCTACACTACATTGAACAAGCCTCAACACAAGGTTAAGCTATAGCCACACAACTCACAACTTCACCCGTAAATGATTAAGCAACCATAGACCTTGAATTACTAGACGAGCATGTTAAAAGCATTAGCCAAGTGCCCAACAACTATGAGGCACTCCTACATTTTGATGCAACTTCAACCTCTCAACAAGGTAGCACACTGCCATTATCATGTTTCCCTCCAGGGAGATCTGACCCTTCACATATCATTTTACATTCCCTTGCACTAATAACATGGTAGAGTATGAAGGTCTTCTCCAAGGTATCCTTGTAGCACATAATCTAAGGATCCAACACACAGTGATCCAAGGTGACTCGCAATTAGTGATCAACTAGGTGAGAAAGGTTTACGCCTACAACGCCTAACATTTACAACCTTACTGTGACCTAGAAAAGCACTTACTTCAACACTTTGCAACTGCCGATGTCCAACATATTCCTTGAACAAAAATGTCATAGCCAATGCATTAGCAACATTAGCCCTAAGCATTGTACCTGACATGTTCAATGCATTGCCCACCTCAGTAGTAGATTACATTATGCCTATCACACAAATTACCAATGTTGCATCCATAGCCATAGTAAGCACAACCCACGTAGGAGAGTGGTACAATGACATCAAGTCATACCTTACACAAGATAAGCCTCCATAACATTCAACTATCGTCCAAAAAGACATAATGCATAAATGTTTGTGGCAATACATCATTGTCAGTGATAATATGTTATGTCATAGATTCTACGATGGCATACTACTAACCTACATGAGCAACAATGAAATGCAAATGATCATTGAACAAGTCCATGAGGGACTGTGCAAAGGTCACATGACACTTAGGGCAATGGCAATGAAAATCAAATGGTTAGGCTATTACTGGCCTTACATGGAGCGTGATTGTGTCTCAAAGGTCAAAATGTGTGACATTTGCCAACATCATGGCAACTTAATGCATGTGCCACTGACTAAACTACACACAATGTAAATCACATGGCTATTCCAACATTGGGGCTTGGACATCATCAAACCCATAACACCTAAGTTCTTTGTAGGGCATAGCTTCATAATAATCACAACTAAGTATTTCACCAAGTGGGTTAAGGCTACTTCCCTTAGGAAGACAACATCACAACAAGTTTGCAAATTTGTGCTAGATAACATAGTGACTCGTTTCAACTTACCCATGATCATAGTAACAAATAACAAGCCACAATCTCACAATGCCAAAACTAAAGCCTATTGTAAGCGCTTTGGCATCAAGCATTCCTTTTCATCGTCATACTACCCTTAGGCAAATGGCCAAGTGGAGGCCACTAACAAAGTCATCATCAAACTTCTGAAGAAGATGCTAAGCAACAGCAAATGACAATGGCATGAGTAACTAGTCTACGTACTCTGGGCCTACCACACAACATGTCAAATAGTGATAGGTAAGCTGTCTTACAACCTTGTTCATGCGTCTAAAGCAATTTTGCTACTTGAATTGCAAGTTCCATTGCTCTAGGTGATCCTCTCAAACTTAATCGATGAAGTTTAGAACAATTAGTTGAGAATCGTAGACCTCAACTCAATAGAGAAGAAGCACATGCAAACACTTGATCACATTGAATGGTACCAAGAAAAGCAATAGTAAAAGCACTACCACAACCAACATCCACGCCTGATCAAGAAAGGGGAACTAGTCCTCAAGGCCGTTCATGAACCCATAGATAAATTGTTAGCCAACAGGGAAGGACCTTTCTTGGTCACTAAGGCCTACAACAATGGAGCATTTAAGCTTACTAATCAAGATGAAAATGAGCTTGCCAATCTATTGAACCATTCATACCTAAATCTGTACTACACCTAACATGCAGCACCGCACACCAATTCAACATAGTAAGTAAGCACTCATCTACTACAACATTAAACTAGCATAGCTCATTCGCTATGACAATAGACTGGCATAGCTCATCTGCTATGACATTAAATTGGCACCCACACCTTATGTTCACTATGATGTTAAACTAGCATGGTAGCTCATCTGCCATGATGTTAAACAAGCATTGCATTTGTCCACTACAACACTAAACTAGCACAACTCATCCTTGGATCATGACATTAAACTAGCATAGCAGCTTATTTGCTATGATGTTAAATTAGCACATAGTAATCCACTAGGACTATAAACTAGCATAGCATGATTTGCCAGGACCTTAAACTAGGTTTAGGATCTACTAAGACTTTAAACTAGTAAAGCCATGGCCTACCAAGACCTTAAACTAGGTTTGTGGTCAGCCACTCATGATTCTTTTCATCCTCTCATAAGTAAGCAAGTGAGCACCACCCTTGCCCCCTTCCTATACCATGGGGGTGGGGATACTACAATCCCAGAATGGAGCATCTACCTCCAACATAGCCTTTGGAGCACTTGTAAGATCATAGCCCCCTATCATTTTACTAGTTTTTCAAGCACTTGCTATTAGTTCAACCTTTGGAGCACTCGCAGCATCATCACCCCCTGGCATTTTACTAGCTTTTTGACCACTTGCAACTAGCATAGCCTTTGAAGCACTTGCAGCATCTTCACCCCCTACATTTGATTTGCATTTCATGTTTTGTGATTTGTTTGTGTTTTCAGAGTTGTGTTTGTAGGATGAAGTCCCAAGGTGATCATGCAAAGGCACATCTCATCACAACAACAAGTTGTCACATCACTTTGATGTGGATGATTAGACTAGCTAAGCCTCTCAAGAGTGCACATACCCATTACCCCATTATAGCCTACCTACATCCATCCCTATCACTCGATACTCTTGCATTCCCCTATAGAGTCAAGATTGCAAGCCCCTCTAATGCATACGTGTTGTGACCACATGGCATCTTTTTCAAGTCAAATTGTAGAACCCAAGGTGGACATAACATAAGTTGTTCCATGGGAAGCCTTTGTTGGTTGATCAAAGCCTAGGTGGATGTAACACAAGTCATCCCCAAGAGGAAACACTTATCCTACAAATGAGATGTAGTTTCACAAGCATCAAAGCAAAGTCCATCAGGTGGCATGCAATCCACTTGATAGAAAGTACCCTACAGTTAGCATTTAGAAATATGTAGAACTCAAAGTAAGTTCACCCTATAACAAAAAAGCAAAAGAAAAGAAAAACAAAAAAAGAAGAAGAGAGAAATGAGGAAAAGTATGTCCCCAAACAAATCAGTAGTGTTGCAATTTCATAACTAGTCTAGCTCTAAATCCACACTAACTCTTTCATAAGCACTCAAAAGAGAGATTCATGTTTTTAGGGGTAAGCCACCCTAGTGCCATGTTTCCCATTAGTCGTGCTGACTCTACATCTTACATCATGACATCCTATTTGCACTTCATCTCTCCTTTTATCCCCAACAAATTACCTACACCTGTTACCCCCAGTAAACCACTATTCATAGCACTCTTGAGCATGATGCAAAGACATCTCATCAGGTATTGACAAGTAGCATTGGTGCCAAGCCTATTATGGTGTTTTGTTATTCTTTGTTAACATCTCTCAAGCCACTCCTCCAGATGTCAACAAAGAGGGGCCAATGAAACACCATCAAATTTGGGCTACAGCATCTCAACTACAAATTTGCCTAAGTGTCAGCACAAGGCCACTTTCTGCAAATTTTTCTAAGTGCTGGGACTATGCTTTCCACTGCCCCAGAGCATAGTCAGCCCAAAAATTGATTTTTTGTAATTTTATCTAAGTGTCATTGCAAAGCAAGAAGCTACAAATTTTTATGAGTGTTGGGACTACACTCTCCACTACCCTAGAGCATAGTTAGCTCTGTAGAAAGCATAGTCAAAACAATAGGCTAGTTTTGCAAATTTTTCTAAGTGTCAAGCTAGCTACTATAGAATTTTCTAGCTACTGAGATTATGCTCTCCACTGCCCCAAAGTGTAGTCAAGCGTAGTCAGCATGAAGGACTACTTTTGTAGAAATTTTCTAAGTGTTGAGACTATGTTCTCCATAAACTAGAGCATAGTCAAGCATAGTCAACTAGAAGCTAATTTATGCAAGTTTTGAGAAGTGTCAAGACTACACTCACGCCCAATTGGGAGCATAGTCGGCCTCCCATGAAGAGTGTAGTCAGCACATGGCCATTCTTTTGCAAAATTTTTTCTAGGTGTGGGACTATGCTCTTCCTTAGTCCAAAGCATAGTCAAGCATAGTTAGCTAGAATAGCCTCCAAAGGCCTCCATAGTGTAGCTTCGATATTCAGCTTAGCTCCAACACACCTCCAAAAAGTGTAGTTAGCAAAATGCATTTTTGTTATATCCCATTTTTATCTCCAAATTGTAACTACACTCAACCCAACACAATATAGTCGAGAGTGTAGTCCTAGAGCATAGTCTTCAAAGTTGCATTTTTTTCAAGTACATGTAGTCCTCTCAGCACATGCACATGTAGTTGGTAGTGTAGTCACAAGTCTCGCAGTCTCATAGAGTCCAGTAGAGCACAACATCACCAACCTCAGTGGAAAGAATAGTTGGATGACAACATAGTCCCAACTATCCCCTCTGCCACATGGCAATCTCTCTATGTTTCACGCTAATCCTAGGCTTATAAATAACCTTGCCATCAACATTTTATGGGTTGGAAAATTTGAAGTAGATTGGCAAATTTGAGCATCCTAGCATTTTGGGCATACAAAAATTCAAAGGCACACTAGCGAACTAAAGAAAGGCAAGGTTGAACACCATCATAGCCCACTATAGGACATTGTAGACCACAATAGCCCACTAAACACCATAGTAGCCAACCCAATAGGCATAGACACCAAGGCAGAATGTTAGTCTTCATGGCTAAACACCTCCAAGACTATGACTATGCTATCCACTATGCTTGTTGTACACCATGTACCTTCTCACCCCTTCTAAAGTTGACTACGCTCAACCCCATTTGGGGTGGTGTTTTGTTTCTCTTTCTCTCCTTCCTTGCATTTTTAGCATTTTACTTGCATTTTTTAGCATTTTACTCACATTTTCTATCATTTTAATGCATAACCAAGCTTGGGCGATGGTCCTAGCACATTAACACCTTCATTTCTTGCTGAAACCCTTGACTATGCTCATCCTCGCTAACACCACGAACACCACATGAATGCTTAGCATTATTTTGTATCACATTTGGTAAGTCCCTATTCAATTAACAAGACCATTCAAGGCATCTTATCTCCACCTCCAGCAAGCCCTAACATGGATGCATGGTTAGGATTGTGCACCTGTGGATCCCTCGATGATCCAACTACCAATGTTTTTAATCACTACATGAGAGGGCAAGTGTTTTAATGGCTTTTTCAGTGTTTTTTGCTACTTGTCCATGTTAAATTACTAATGGCTCATGGTTAATGCTAGGTTTAAAGTTTATGAGGAAGGCCTACATAATGAAGCAGACACTCTAATCTTGACCTACACTACCCTAGAGGTGTTCTCATTATGCACAAATGCTCAACCAGCCATGATTGAGTAGGTGTGACACGATCTGAAGGCCTACCCCTCTCAATACCTTAAGGCATAAGAGCAATGCAAGAGACATGGCTAGTTGGATGAGTGGGCTATTGATGATATTAACATCAAGGAGATGCTTACAATGCCACCCTCATCTCACACCTCATTTGTGCCATGTACGTATCTATGTTTTGGCTCATGTGATTACTCATGTATGCTTTTTAGTTTGCCTCATTTGCATGATACTAACATTGTTCTGCTTTGTGTTGTAGTAGTGGTTGCCTCAACCAAGGTACCAATGATCATCATAGGCCACACAAAGGCCACCCTCATAATGAAATATGGCAATGTATAGGGTACGCAACACTAGCTATGCCACAAAGTGTTAGATGCACTAACTGCTCAGCTTACACATGTTGGGCTAATGGACCTATTCTTTGCCCTTAGCCTAAGTATCCCCGTGGCCAAAATAGTTACCATCATTAACTCCTTCAGTAGCAATGTCAGGTAGTTCATCACCTGGGTGCATGACATGGTGATAGTATTGAAGCTCAGTAAGGCATTCTTCACCAATCTCTTTAGTATCCCTACTAATGGCTCAACAATTGTCAATAAGGCTAGTAGGGAGGTGGACCGTAGAGGGGAGATCGAGGACTAGTTGGGGGCCACTTGATCTCACAAAGGCATACCTATCAAAGATGTGCTAGTGCGTAAGGTGTGAGAGCGCTATCCTCTATTCCGCACTCGTGCCTTTCCAAAGCTACTTTTCCAAGGAAAGATCCTAGGGGTGGAATACGCATAGGTGATGAAGGAGGTGCTACTAGAGGGCACAAGATTCAACTGGGCTACATACATAGCCACTAGTCTACATGCAACAATTTCTAAGCTTCAATTCAACCTCCAAGCAAGGTCCCACATCCATTTTGTGTTCTTTGCAAGATACCTGTGAAGGTTTGCAAAGCTTCTAGTTATGTAAGATGATGGGTGATGGATGGTGCAAGACCATGAGCAGCTGTCCAAGCCTTGGATCAATCATATGCTCTTGACCACATGCACGTAGGATCCCACAAAAGGGGATTGGTGAGTCGTTATCACTAACAACCAAGGGTCCCATGGGGCACTTGCATTATTCATCTGATAGCATGGGTGAGGGCCCTCTAATTGGCACCAAGGACATAAGCAAGGTGGATCGCTACATAGTAGAGATGGTGGAGCCATCTAAAGTCAACATCAAGAGGCCATGTCCTCAAGAGGAAGCTGCCCCTAAGATTAGGAAGCCCAGCAACAAGGGGATCTGTATCAAGCTTCAAAGCTTACATGCAGATGTTGTAAGTTAGTACATGTAACTTCTTGAATGCCTTAGTTATATTTATGTATATATTTTTATTTTCTATATTTTTCTATTATGCTATACTGAAAATTAGCTAATGATGTGCGATGCATATTGATGTGCCATATGTGTATATGTGTGTAATTGCAGAAAAAGAAGAGAAAGTTGCAAGAGCAATGGTTGAGGTGGTAGCAGAGGAAGTGCCTCCTCAAGCTAAGGAGGAGGAGGCTCATGGAGAAAGAGCTCCATGAGGTTGTAGAGGCCTTCCAACATTTGGAGGAAGAGGGGCTGCTCCACCCTAATGCAAGTGATTTTGACAGCTTGTTCAATGGTACATAGCTAGGTGAGCANCCCCCCCCCCCCCCCCCCCCCAACACTCACGCCTAAGGGCTTGTTAGATAATCCACTTGTATTGCCATCTATCTTCCATTGTTTGCTCTAGTATCTTTAGCGATTAATCCATATGCTAATTGTATCATTGTGTTATAGCATCAAATGTTCCCGTCAGTGGTCCTACATCTACCTACTACATGGAGCCATGGGTAGATATGCCTAATAAATTTGCCTTCATGGAAGACATTGTTGAGGACATGATGGACCACTTACAGCAAGTAGACCCTAAGCTCAGTATGTGTGCAATGTTTTCATTTTATGCTATCATGCTTACTATTTAAATGCTTAGTTTTTAGCTAAGATTATTTGATTGTTATATGCCTATAGGTCCTAAGCTGCAGTGGGACTTGAGTGAGGTGGCCAAAGTGGATTCTCTACCTGACCTTCCTTCTAAAGTTGAACAGGTACCTTGTTACATGTACGAGACATCAAACAAGTGCATGCTTTCCTATGTGAAGGCATTGTGGGTCTGCAGGTGCTCAAATAAGCACCTGTGGAAACATGTGCATAAACTGTAGGAGAGGGTGAATAGGTGGGATGAGAAGATCAAGGATCTTCAATCTAAATATGACTTTATAACAACTAGATCGTAAGGAGATGGCACTTAGCATAGCTTTGCAATCAAGTATGCCATATATTGGATAATTCTCAAAGGTAAGAATGAGGCCACATGGGAGCTAATAGAGCAGTGGCTCTAGATGGATTTGCTTGTTTAAAAGAACCAGGATTGGAAGAATTATAGCACAAAGGTTTATTAGTGGAAACAAATGCAAAAGAGCCACAGGCATCAGTACAAGTGATAGCACGATGCATAATTGCAATGGCATAAAGAGGAGTCTACCAAACACTGCTGCCTCGAGATGTTTCTTAAGGCAACCAACAAGAGGCATGCATATGACTTGTTTGCATAGAGTACAATCATGAGTGACTCTCCTATGAAATAGATTGTCACCCCCTCCAGAGAGGCTTCTTCTGCTACATTTTCTATAGAGCTGCCCACATGGACTACCATGGATAAAGGCAAGACCCTTGTGAGTATTAACTTTGGCCAAGAGGACTAGATGCAACTTTTTGAAGCTGAGATCCTCTGCCACTTGGAGGCTACCCTTGGAAAGTTACCTCCAAAACTCCCCAATGTGTGACCCTCTTAGGTTAGTTTTTTATGATTTTTATGTTTAGAGCTAGCTCATATAGTGCATGTCCTCTTGGCCAAAGTGACAAAGGATCTTAGCTTCAACATCTAGTCCTCCTAGTTAATATCCTCTACCATCTACAGACTAGCCTTGGAAAGTTACCTCCATAACTCACCGATGTGTGACCCTCTCAGGTTAGTTTTTTATGATTTTTATGTTTTAAGCTATCTCATATAATACATGTTTGCTTACTTATCGTGCATGTTCGTTAATGATTGTGGCAGGTACTAGGCAATGCTGCAAGCCCCAGTGACCCAATGGAGGAAGCAAAACCTCCATTCCCACCTAGCACCATTGGTTGAGCATGACCAAATGTACCTTCCATTGGGCTTTTCACTACATTTTTGCTATCTAACTATTCATGCTATGTATTGCTATGCATATTACATTTGTTATGAATGATTATTTGCTATGTGTAATGTGTAAACTTTTATTCCTATATGGCTATGCTTATATTGTAACATGATGAATTGATGCGCTAACTTAGGATTATGCAACAATAACATTACTAGGCCATTGCAGGCCATAGCAATTATGTTTTTTATTTTAAAACCTTAATGGGTCCCATGCTAGTTTAAGGCCATAGCAGGAGGGCTGATGCCATTTTTTGACCATTTCGAGCTGTGTGTTACTAGTTTAAGGCCATAGCATGCCATGGCAATATTTTAAGGCCATTCCGGGCCATGGATTGCTAGTTTAGGGCCATTCTAAGCCACTATTAGACGATTGAAGGTAATATTTTAAGGTCATTCCAGGTTGCAAATTACTAGTTTAGGGTCATTTCAAGCCATGTGTTGCTATATCTCTTTTTTGGTGACTTTTGCATTCATGCTTTGTATGCTCTTTGATATTTTTCATGCATTAACCTAATAACTGCAAAAGTGTAAACTAAGTAAGCAAATACATAAACAAAGTAGATAAATGCATAAAAAAAGTGAGCAAATGCATAAACAAAGCAAACCAATGCATAATAACATAAGCAATAATAAGCAAAAAAAATAATGCAAATTCCAGCAAAACAAATGCAATAGAAGCAAAAAGGTAAAATATAAGACACGTGATTGTGAATGGCAAGTAGGCATCTAGCATTTTTTAGACTAAGGGATACCCTAGTTGCATAGTTTCTTCCTAACCTGATGTGGGTTAGGGGGCACGTAGGGCCTAGATTACATTATCTAGTAGTCTCCTTCAACCTCACTTGCTATGTTGAAGGGCACTTCTACCCAAAGGACATCCTCCAATAGGTCACCAACTTCTTCTGCCTTTTTGGGTGTGTCTACCTCATGTGTCTCACTCTTATCCTTTGTTGCAGACATGTCATCAAGAAACTCCACCTCTGACCCTTGCTCCATATCTATGTTGTTGATCACCAAAGGGGCAGTGTTATCACCATCAATGATAACTTCGTCATATTCTTATGAAAGGTGGATTTCTTGATGGATTGAAGAGGAGACGACTTATAGTTGGGCCAGCCAAGGTCTGCCCAATATTAAGTTAAAACTTGACATTGCCTTTACAACAATGAATTCAGTAGTAGTGGGGAATTGTTTCCCTACTACAATGGCTATGGTTACCTGATGCACGACTCATTGAATGATTTCAAACACATGGTTTTCATTTGTCTAATTTGATCCATGAGGCCTAGTCTGTCCATGATAGTGTACAAAATCATGTTTGTTGCTACTCCATCATCAAAGTGCATTTTCTGAATCTTGCACTGCCTAACATGTATGGTAATGAACATGGGGGCTGTTATGACTTCACCCTTCTCAGGTTGATCTTAATTACTTTATCACGAAATGCTAGGAATGTGGAACTCAATTCCTAGGGTGTAGGAGGCAACATCACTACATGGATAGAGTTCTCATCTACAGGGATGTCCTTTATGATAGGAATGGAGGTTAACATCCATACTAGTTCTTTGTGGTGGGTAGATGAGGTAATGCTTAGGTTGGTTGCCATAGTGCTAAGTTTGATGACTTTGTTGTTAGCTAGGACTCTAGGTTGCCTAGTTGTTGGCCTCAGGTTGGTTCCTTTGGCCTCTTTGGCCACAATCACTACCATTGCATTTTTCTTTTCCTTATCATTGTCCCTCCTTGCATGCAGGTTTTTGTAGGCCACATAGGCTAGGTCTTTACTAGCTTCTGCTACATCTTGTATGCTCTTGGTTTGAGCAAAGGCTTGGCTTAGAGACTATGGGCCTAAGTAGTGTAGCTTTAACTTTATGAAGTCATTGCCTACATCCTTAAAGATGATCAGGAGATGTGTTTTAGCTATTGACTCCCGTATTTCATTTAATAAGGTACTCCAGCGTTGAATGAATTTTGCATGAGCTCTAGGTGGCCATGCTTGATTTGCATCAATTGGTCCAAAGTTATTTTTGGCTTCAATTTGTATTTGAAGCACATTACAAATTGACCCAAAACGTCCTCCAAATAGGAGATATAGCTTCTAGGTAATGCATGGTACCAGTCTAACACCTAGCCAGTGAGTGACATGGTAAACACACGTGTGATGGAATGCAATCATGCTTGCAACAGCAAACACTTTGACCTAAATGTGACCAGATGTGCATTGGGTCCCCCTCACCATTGTATTTGGTGAACTAAGATAGTGGGACTCTAACTAGAATAGTTAGTGGTGGGACCATAGGACTTATAGGATCATCTTGATAAAAGTTCACTACTTTGACAGTTTCGGAGGAGGTAGTTTTAGGTTGCTGCACCTCTTCCATTAGTTTTTAAATCATCTAGAATGCTTCGTCTAAGTTGTGAGATGTTCCAGCTAGTTATGGTGGTTGTACAATTTATTGTTGGACTAACTGTGTAACCCATGGCCTAGTTGTGGGTTGTGGAATTGTAGAATGTGCTTGATGTGTGGGCTATGTTGTAGGGATGATGATCAAGGTAGACAACAAATACATGGGTTGGGCTAGTGCCAGGGGCATTGACAAAATAGGTAAGTCGTGAGGTTCTTGAGTTTCTTGAAGCCTAAAGACAGGCCCTATCTGAAAGTGTGGTTGAGCTAACATAGTTGCACCGGGCAACAATGGTTGGCTGGGTGGCAATGATGCCATGAAGGACAAGCTAAAAGAAGATAGTACATCATAATGTGTATGTTGTATCTGATGCATCACTATTACAGGCATTGACCTGAAAGGTGACACCAGTGTTATGACCATCTTAAGAAGAATGGATGAACAGGACTACAGCAGAGCCAGACCAGGGGTTGCTCATAGAAAGATGGTGTGGAAAGAGTCCTCATGCTCAGAGCAAGCTTTTAACTCATCCTCTTCTTCTTGTAGGGGCTCTTCATAGTTTATTCCTATTTCATGCTCACCTACTCAAATGAGCTATGCTAACATCCAACAATAGGGCTCTGCGAGTGGCATGATATCAAGTGAGAAGGGGATATACTTCGATCCATTCTGATGGATAATTTCATAGCCTAATTTTGCTTCCATGTCTAAGCAGTCTACAAATAGCCTTCCTTCAATATTTTTGCATATAAAGTTATATTGTTCATCACTTAGTGTAGCATACCCTGGCTCTTAACCATATAGCCTAAGGGATTGCCTTGGTTCTACCATTACAGGATTCCTAGGGTGGTCAATCCTAGTTTCTTGTTGGATGGGCAAGATGATGAGTGTGTTAGGATTAACATTGAAGGCAATTCTAGGTTCATGAATGTGGATAAAGTTGCAAAAGGGGATTGCAAAGTCTGTTGATCTTTGAATACTGCTAACATCACTAACTATGCTCTCTACGCTAGAAGCTAACTACACTCTCCACACTAGAAAGCTAACTACACTCTCTACACTAAAGGCTAACTATGCTCTCCATGCTAGAAAGCTGACTACACTCTCTATGCTAGAGGCTAACTATGCTCTGCAACTGAAAGTGTCAAGAATTTGGTAGATAGTGGATATGTATGCTTTGGGGTTGCTAAGTGGGGTTCTAGGAGAACTAACAATGAGGTCTAATCTACACTAACCAACTAGTAGACAACACCTACACTAGCCTAAGATCCAACTACATCTGCATGTGCAACAAGTCCACAGGGGTGTTACGATCTACACTTGCCTGAAGCTAGCAATTGTGATGTAGAGAGCACACAAGACAACCACAATAGAGTTTGAGAAAGAAAATGGTTTGGGTCCTCCTTCTAGCGCTAGAAACTATGGCAATCAAAAATGTCAGCAACTGGAACACCAAGGTCCATAGGTGCATAGCCTAACCCCAAGTCTACATAAGGGCCTACTAGAGGAAAGATGGGATGCCCTGAATGGTCCAGCAAATTGAACAAGGACTTACCAAATGCAATAGGGATGTAGTATGGTTAGCTACAATTTTGATGTGAAATGATGCTAAGTATTCAAGTGATGTCAACAATGTTAATGGTGTCAGTGGGGTTGAGCGTAGTCAAGATTTTTGGTGAAAATGAGGGTGTCAAGATGTAAGGACTACTGCGCAAAGCATGACTATGTGTTAAAACAATGAAAAATATAAATAAAATGCAAAAAATGAAGAGAAGTAGAGAGAGAAGCAGAACACCGGCCCAAATGGGGTTGAGTGTAGTTAACACTAAAAGGGATTAGAAGGTACACTCTATACAATAGGCACAGTGGATAGCGTAGTCACAATCTCAAGGATATCTAGCCATGAAGACTTGCATTCCACCAAAGTGTTTGCATTTGCTAAGTTGGCCACCATAGTGTACCATTGGCTATGGTGTTCTAGTGAACTATAGTGGTCTACAACTTTGTTGATATGCCTTTGGTTGTCTCCCAGCAGTTGTCTCCCAAGCACTCCCTAGGTTCCCAAGTCTCTAATTTTCTAGTTTGCCAACTCTAAAATTTTCCAACCTAGATTTGCAAACCCCCAAAAATGTTGAGGACATGGGTATTTATAGGGTTAGGATTAGCGAAAAATGTGGGATGACTATCACGTGGCAAAGGGGACGGTTGGAACTACACTCTCACCCAACTACACTCTTCACTAGGCTAGTGTTGTTGTACTTTACTATGCTCTCCTAGACTCTATGAGGCTATGAGACTATGACTACGTTGCCAACTACATGTGTATGCTAAGAAGACCATAGGGTACCTGAAAGAAATGCAACTTGGAGACTACACTCCAGGACTATGCTCTCCACACTTTCACATGGGGTCAAGTGTAGTTACAATTTTGGGACCAAAAAGAAGATACAAAAAAAAGCATTTGGCTAACTACACTTGCCAAAGATGAGTTGAAGCTAAGTTGAGTGTTGTTGCCATGGTGTGGAGGCCATTGGAGACTACTCTAGCTAACTACACTTGCCTACACTCTAGATTGGGGGAAAGCATAGTCCCACACTTAGGAAAATTTTGCAAAAAATTGGAACTTCATGTTGACTAGGCTCTCCATTAAAGGTTGACTACACTCTAGGGCAATGAAGAGTGGAGTCCCAATGTTAAGGGAGTTTGAAAAAAATGAGTTTCCTACAAACTACTCTCCCCACGGGAGACTAACTATGCTTCCAACTAGGGATGAGCATAGTCCTAAGGCTTGTCAAAACTTGTAAAAACCTACCCTTTTGCTGACTACGCTCTCCACTGGAGGCTAACTACACTCTAAGGCAATGTAGAGCATAGTCCTAGCACTTAGAAAAGTTTGCAACAACTGGCTTTGTGCTGACACTTAGAAAAAAGTTGCAAAAATAACCTTCATGTTGACTATGCTCTCCATGAGAGGCTTACTTTCTAGGGTAATGGAGAGTGTAGTCCCAACACTTAAAAAAATTTGTAGTTGGGATGTCGTAGTCTACATTTGATGGAGTTTCATGTAGTTACCCAAAATAAATAATTCAATTATGGGTTTTGACCTTCCTCGATGTTTGGTATCTCCTTATGTTAACCTCTAGTTTTAAATTTTGGTATGGGGGTTTTTAGCTTCCAAATGTTAGGGATGGGTGGCGAAGAGTTAAGATTTAGTAATGGTTGGGGCTTGGAATCCATTCCAAGGCTTTTTAGGAACCTAATCCCAGCATAGTTCTTGTAGGAAGGTTTTAATCCTAGTGTATTAGGATTTTTACTATTTTATTTGAGATGCACCTAGTGGGACCCATCCAAGTTTAAATTTTTTTAAAAAATTAATTTTCCCACTAACCCAACATAGTTCCCACCTTCTAATTGTGAACATGAAGTTATGTGGGAGTTGCATGGATGTTTTGGAAATGGGATTTGGATTGAGAATGCATAAGTGTGAAAAAAAAACTCCCATATATGAATTCATTCTCATAGCCCATTTCCTCAAGTTAGCACCTAGCACCAAAGTTGTTTCATCAATTCTACTTCAAATCTCATCTACCTTCAATGTAGTTTTTCCATTCTTCACCAAGGAATAGCACAGTTGTAAGAAAGTTGGAAGAGGATTTGAAGATTTTTTGTCATTTGTTAAGCAAAGATGTCTAAGAGAAGGGTAGCTATAAGATCAAATCCAGCTTTGGAGGAGGTAGATGCTACTAACAAAGAGATTCCAAGTCTAACACAGCCTCTATTGGGAGCAAGCTCCTCTACCATGCCTACTGGGTTCCCCCTCTTAGTCATTTCTTTACAATTTTTTAGCCTAGAACTTAGGCATTTTGTGTCATATAGGCTTGTTGTTTAAATACAAATTATTCCTGTCAAATTTACATGTTGTGTTTAGGTCATGGTTATTTGTTTATTACATTAGTATGGTTGTAGTATTTGTTCATATTAAATTATAAATTTTTTTTGCCCTATTTTGTGTGTTTTTTGTTGTTTCCACCAAAAAACAACATTGCTACTTTTCTAATTTTTTTGTAAGAAAATGGTAGTGGTTTTTGATTTGTGGATCCATGGGGTGTTGTTTGGTGTTTTTTGCTTAAACTAGTGGTTGAACCACTAATTTCTAACTTACGTTTAATTTTTTATGAATTTTTCCATAAGTTAGTTCACAATGGATTTAATTTTCATTGTTTTACCCCTCTAAAACTAGGCAGCGTTGACACCTAAAAAAACTTTTCTATTAATGTTGTAGCTCTTAGGGATGCCTAGGGCCATGTGGAGGGGTTTGGCATCAGTTTTAAAATTTTTTAAAAAAAATTTCTAGGCTCTCACTATAGTCATTTTTCTATAGTTTGGTTTTTTTTTCTTGAAATTTTTACAGTGGTTTTAGATTATTGTATGAATTTTTCCTAGGCCTAAAACTATAGTTTTGATGTCAAATTTTGTTATGTTTTGTGTATGTGCAATATTTAAACTCTAAAATAACTTTTTAATAAAAAGTTATCATTGTTTAGTTGATGTTAACTACCCTATACAATTGCAGTTCTAATTGTTGGAACTACAAACCCTTCCCCTCCACCCCTACCCCCACTACCCCCAAAAACTATATGAGCAGTGTTGGTCTATTTTTGGTATTTATATGGTAATTTTAAAGCCTCTATTGATTATTTACATGTTGTATTTTGGTCATTACAGGTTACAAGTGATGTTAGTGGCCCTAGTGGCCAAGGTGTTGGTGATGACCCTCCTCCAATTGTGCCCTAGGCCCATTGATTTTGGTCATGACTTTGGTTTATTCTTGTTGTTGATGCTATTATGGTATTGTGGATACTCTTAGCCATTGTTTATTTGTGAGATGGTTTATTTATTATTTATTATGTTATTGCTACACAGTGTAGCCATGGCTATCAAAATCCTATTTATTTCATATGTAATTTGAACTTTTTGTCACACTGTGTGACTATGGCTGTGAGTTATGGACATTTTTTATAATTATTTTAAAACTTCAATCTTTCTTATATTATTCTAGCATTCTAGATTTATGCATCTTATGTGTTTTACATTTTGTTCATGTCACAAGGATACATTGGTCAGAACACACAGTTATAAGACTATAATTGGTAAAGTAAAATGTAAATTAACTAGGCAAACCAAATGTAAACTAAGGCACAATGACTACAAATAGGTTGTACATGTATTGCTAATTTTAGGCCTTGGTAGGCGATGGCTTCACCATTTTTAGGCCATAATGTTGCCATCTTTGGGCCTTAGTAGGCTAGGATATTGCTAGTTTTAGGCCTTAGCAAGCCATGTGTTGCTAATTGTAGTTCATATCAGGCCATGTGTTGCTAGTTTTAGGCCTTGGAAGGCCATGCAATACTAGTTTTAGGCCATAGAGAACCATGTGTCGCCAATTTTGGGCCATAGTGAGCCATGTGTTACCAATTTTAGACCTTGGTAGGCTATGATTCATACATTGTCTAGCATGTATGGGCTACTCTCGAAAGAGCATACAATGATAGAATCAACAATGATACATGATATAATGTCATTAAGGTGAAGAGACGATTGACAAAAGAATGGACAAGATGCTTATCATGATCTTGTTGTTTGATCTTTGGGAGATTAAAGAATCCTTTTGGCACAATCTTATGCTTACCATCTCTCTTATTTAGCATGGTGAGCTACATGCATTTTCATTGGTAGTTCAACGTTACAAAGTTGATTTTATTCACATCGTTTTTGTTCTCATCATTGTTGATCCCAATCTAAGTGTTAGAAGTTTCCTCTTGAAACTCCACCTTTGAACCTTGGTCAATCTTGACATAGTTAATGGATGGTAGTGATACATTGCCTTCATGAATGACAATTTCCCCTCCCTCAAAGGGAGAGTAAATCTCTTGATGTATAGGAGATGAAACTACATGAAGCTTAGCTAACCATGGCCTTCTTAAGATCAAGTTGAAGCTAGGTGTCTCTTCAACCACTAGGAAGTTGGAAAACATAGGGAATTGCTCACCAACTATGAAATCCAAGAATATGAAACCTTACAATGTTACTCATGATCCATTAAATGACTTGAGTGCTAAGGTAGTGATTTCTTGGATGTTCTTGATTAAGCTTAGTTTGTTAATAATAGAAAATGGTACGACATTTGTTGCTACTCCATCATCCACATGGACACAATGAATCTTGTACCTACCAACATGTATGATGATGATGAGAGGAGCAAATAGCACTTCCTCATTTCAAGAGTCAATCTTCACTTCACTATCATGTAAGTTGAGCATGGGTTGATGTTAGTTTTCCCTAAGTGAAGCTCAATTTATGATAGAGTGAATTGATTCTTTGTTAGTAGGCATGTCTCTACTCACAAGGATAAAGGTTAGCACCTGACCTAATGCATCTCTATGAGCAAGATAATTCATGACCAAGTCATGCAAGTTCAATGATGTATTCTATTATTTTAATGATTATTTGGCTTGTTCCATTATTGTGATGAAATTCTTTCCCTTAGGATATGATCTTTCAACCTTAGCGGTCTTAACTTCTTCCATCCTTCCTAGAGTTTGTGATTTTGGTTTTGATGTATGCACCTTGGGCCCCTTGCTTGTGGGTATAGTTGATCTTCGTGTAGGTATGGATGGGTTAGGTAACTTCAAAGCCTTTTATTGTTGGTTAACTTCAGTGGGCTTTGTTGTTGATTTGGTGATAGGTTGTTTTTGTCACTATTGCAGTGATCTTTTTTGCTAACCATTGAGTTTTTGGCCACTATAGGTGGGCTTTGATCATTGGTTGTCATGATTTTTCTTGTTGAATGTGGACGGATCCAAACAAACAGTTTCTTAGGCTTTTGAGGACTGGTAACTCATGGTCTAGGTTGTGAAGTTGATGCCACTAAATGGGAAATACATATGATGAAAGGCTTCTTAGGGGCCAAAAGACATGGTACCCTGATGAATCATGATTCATTAGGCTTTGATATCGGACCCGCGATATCAGATCCATGATATCGGGTACGCGATATCGTAGCCTAGCTAGCGATATCGGATACACAATATCATGACTCCTATGCGGGCCTATAAATACACATGTAGGCGTAAGGAGTCAAGGAGTCAATAGTTTAGTTAGAAGTTAGTTTTTATTTTTAGTTCTTCTCAACCCTTTTTCCCTAGTGCATGCCCGTAGTGTGATGATTATAATTGTATGGCAACTTTATTCAAGTGTGACATACTTGGACATGCACATGATCAAAAATAAAGATTGAGATTACTTCATCATTACAGCATTCACTTACTTTAATTATTTGATTGTTATTCATTACTTCCTTAATTAATACTTCTTTACCCTCAACTCTTGTCTCTATTATTAAACACAAAATGAGTACGACTTAATCATGAGCATTTAACTGCGACTACTTGGTATCCCAGGAGTGCTCAAGTAATATATGCTTGGTAATCCCAGTGGTAGTACACAAGGTCCAAGATGTGTACGAATGATTAAGGGACGGATGCTCATCGCACTTAGGCTAGCTTAGATTCTCTTCTCCCTTTCCCTCTTAGGTTAATCAAAGTTATTTTCCATTGCCTCTAGGAGTAACACTAGCTTAAGAACAAATCATACACCTCACTCTAGACTAAACCATATGTGACAAAGCAAATACTAGTCCAGGTGGAAAGACAATGAACTACAATCAACATGTAATTATCTAAATACCACAACTAGCCCATCTACGGAGTTTGACCAGATCATGCATGAACGCTCGTATTCGTATGGTTGAGTGTAGGGGTACCTCGCCACTCATCATTGGCACTATTGCCGATGAAGGTGTTAGTTATTTAGATTATATTATCATATAAGATTGTTGTAACAAGTATTAATGATATATCCTTTCAAAAAGAAATTAAATTCAATTCAATTAAGTCACACACGACTCACAACAATGTCTCTCTCACAAGACTATGCTAACACAACTAGTGAGGCAATTCATTGGAGAACCAACAAATTATATGATGAAGACAAAGTTTGGAGTACTCAACTTTATGCAGGAATTCCATATGTTCATGAGTATCCCAATGATACTCAAGGATTCTTATCAACCCACTTTGACACCTCTAGTAAGGAGGGGACAGCCCATAGAACGAGAAGGCCCGAAAAGCCTAGGACCTTCTCAATAACTAACAAGAATCTATTAGGGGATGAATGGAAAACTTACAAAAGTCAGGATAAGTTTTTCAGTTCTCTCTCTTCCTCTACTCCTTCAATGTCAAATCATGACACGGATGACTATCTTTCAAGTGATCAGCATAGAACTAAAAATTAAGCTCACAAAGAAAATTGAGAACTCCAACATGAACAAGGACAACATTTTCTCAACTTGGAAGATCACAACCTACTTAGTAATGATGAACCCCTACTAGCCACTAAGAGCCTAATGCCTATACAAGAGGTCATTCGAATATCCTACAGGCATCGCAAAGAAAGTCATCTACCCAAGCTTGATTTAAACAACTTTCCCAAGTTCGTAGGAGGCTATGATTCAGATTCGCAATAGCATATACAAGCCTTCTATGATGCCTGTGTATGGAATAATATCGATAATGGGTGGCAAAAAATTAAGCTCTTTCCTATGACACTCATTGGCCAAGCAAAATTATTATACAAATCCTTAAAACCAAAATCAATCCATAGTTGGCCAACAATGGTAGAAATCTTTACTGAATGATATCAAACCTATGCCAGAGTGTCAGCCTTGAGGAGACAAATCCAAGAATGGAAACAAGGACAACATGAAACCTTGGACATGGCCTTAGAAAGATACTATTCTTTGTTAAACAAATGCCCAGGCCATGGATTCTCCGAGGAAAGGCTAATGTATCACATCATGGATGAGCTCCGTAATGAAACAAGGGAAACCCAGGGATGTATGCCCAAGGTCAACTATACAAGCTACAAACCCATCAATTCCAAGAGCTTATTAAGCGGGTAGCAAAAGAAGAAGGAGAAATAACTAACTGGGATAATGTTGAAAACTCTCAATGAGACCAAAATCTCGAAATAGCAAAGGTCCATAACCATAAAAAGGAGAAATCAACTCACCTTGAGAAAGTGCAACTATTTCTACCTTTGCCAATGCAACAATCACTAGATGAAATTGAGGCAAAGATTAATAAGATGATGGAATGGGTGCATGGAAAATATGGAGAATATGCTAACAATAGTAGAGGTACAGCTATGCCGAATCAAGAAACAGGACAGGACACCACACAACAATCAGAACAAAGGATAGAAGATAATAAGAATAAGAACTCAACTGCCAACTCCACATATCAATGCAACGTCTATCTATATGATCACCCCAAAGGCTAATGCCCAATTTTGTCATATTTACATGAGCATTGGAGAGGAATGTTACATCCAAATTTTGTACAAAAATATCAGATTCAACCACAATGGCAAAAGCCCCAATCATGGGGGAGGCCATCACCAACCCAACCATATCCTTTGTATGTCCCAATGCCAAATGCTTACTATGTTCAACACCCTATTTTTCCAACCATATCATCATCCTCTACTTCACCTCATCATTATCATTCTTTGAAATACTATCCACTCATACCCTCTCTGACAAGGTAAGGTCACCACATCATGTACCTTACACTTTTCCTCAACAATAATATTCTCATCCTTTACCTCCTTCTACATCACCACCAATTGTACCAAAAGGTTTTGCACCACAGCACCAACCTATGAATGCTACTTGTGCTACTATTATCAACAGTAGTGGAAGTACTCAAAAGCATCGTTTCTTTAGGCATGGTCGTAGAAAGAAGCAGCATGATGCTAAACCCACTGCATCCTCCACCCGAACACAAGTTCAATGTTGTGATGCATCATTCTCCTCAGACTCAACACCTCGTGTTACCTTATCAGGGCCACCAATCAATACTCCAATAACTATGCAGACCAATGAATATAACAACAAAGGGGAACACATTGATCCTTGCATGTCATCTTATGTTCAAGGGTGCCATATGGGGTAGCTCCTTATCCCATGACCCCATCATATAGCCTACCCCACTATGTCTACTATGGTTAAGTGTGTGAACCCCAATATGGATACATTCCAACCACCACATCAAAAAACACCCAATAGTTGGGATATGATCAATTCCCAACATTTCCAACATGCATGGATCCACACTTTCCATTTATTAATTCTCACCATGATCAAAGGTTTAGTCATGGGGGATATCCTCCATTCTAACAAGTAGAATTAATAAATATTTTTTCTTTTTTTTAATTTTACAATTTTTTGTTTTCCATTTTTTCATTTTTCAACTTGTTGTTTTATCTTTTTGAGGATAATCTCATCGATAAATAAAATACACATGTGACCCATTGGTTGAGGTGTTGTTCTATGCTATCAAGTCTCAAGCAACTAATTATTTGGATAGTGAGTCCATCACATCCACCCAACCATTCTATTAATAAGAGGTTCTACTCTGGGTACGATGATATTCTTAACATCATTAAAACTTAAAGTAATTTTGTGCTCATTATGCCCAAAGCGAAGAAGGATGGACGAAGAGGGAATGGCCAAAGTGTGACATCAAGGGAACTTGTGGATTCTCTTTGGTAAGATCTATAGGAGTTACCATCCAGCTTGGGTGTACCAAGATCCTTATAGATCTAATGAAAAATGGGAGTAAAAGTAATAAAGGCACTCATTCAAGAAAACCAATGTTATTCTAGGGGGTCCCACTAGAAAGACATGCACCCATGCCTGAAGGTAGCCAACTTCTCTAGATTAAGCATTCAAAAAAATGATGAAAAGAGAAAAAAAAAGAAAGTATGTGCCAAAGAAACCAAGCAAAAAGTCACAAAAAGATCAAGACAAGTGTGCCACAACTTTCCAATCACTCCTCCCTTAAACAAAATGTCAAGCGATCGTATGCCTTGCTACCATGATGCTCTTATGGTTGTCCATCATTGGATGAAATAATGCGATGTCACTAATTGCAAGAATGGACTTGGTCTTGATTTTGGAGTGATGGGATAATGACACATTAATCATGTCCTACACTCAAGATTCATTGTGCCCTGGGTTAGTTACCTCATGTCCCAATCTTTGCAATCCCTTCTACAATTTGCCTCATCTCACTGTCCATGTATTTGTGACTTGTGTCTTGTGTAGCATTGAATTCATACCTCATCACGGTGGTATTTACATGTGTGTGTTTTGTGAAGCTATTTTGGATTACATTTAACCCTTCTAGTGCCTACAGACATTTTAAGGTGTGGTTATGCAAGGGTATTATAGGTTGGAACCTGCTTTGGGGAGGACCCACTTGTGTGACTTTTGTAATTTGAATTTGTTGCACATCATCACATCATTTTATACCCTTCAAGTACTACATTACCAATGGTATTCTTTCCCTTATCATCCTTCCAGTTTAACCATTCCTATGTACCAAAACATATCCTTTTTCCTCATCCAATTATAAGTTTCATCATCAGATCCTACTTGATTATACTTTTTGTGCCTTCTGGTCTATTTAACAGTACCCTAGATTGTCCACATTAACCTCGAATCCTTTGTTTTTGGCCTTGAAATTTTAGAAATTCATTAATTTTTCTAAGTACCCTATTTTAAATAGATCACGATATCGGGCACCCAATATTGGGTCCAACGTGATATCAAGGCCACGCTATCAGGTACACGATATCGCATCGACAAAAACTATATATATGAACACCCCTCCCACGCACATCAACATCAATCTCAACTGTTCACATGAGATGAGTTTTTCAAATTTTCTTCCATCAATTGCAACTTGCGCACCTCTTGGTCAAATAGCCATAATTCGCTCACTATCACCCAAAGTCCCATTCCGCTTAAACCTACATGAACCCGGAGTGTTCAAGTTAGTCATGGGGGAAGGGTACACTTCAAACCGTGCATAAATTTTTTGAAATCCATCATTGCCTAAAGGATACTATAAATGGTAATTGAGTATAAAAATAATAAACATATTACCAAAAATAATTTTATCTCCTTACCTACACTGGAAAATTAAATTTTGAAGCCACCTAATCAAATTGGACCTAATATTAAAACTTTTAGGGGACATTTTCATAAAATTAGAATTTCCTAACTCTAAATCACACAGAGTAAGAAACGAATTTACTTGAGGCAAGAAGGTATAAATCAAATCTTGTAAGCAACCTTACTAATGATCAGCCTCGTTTGATTACAGATGACCCCTAAACGTGGACAACGAGGACCCTCTCAAGGTGTGCCCAAATGATCAAGGAGAGGTAGAGACCAAATGCTTCTTGAGAAATGTGTAGAGCAGGAGGCACAATCATTCAGCATCCATCAAAAGCCTCTTGCTACTGCACAATCAGGAAAAGTGGAAGGAGGAATAGCTGAAGCACTTGAACAAGGACAACATCTCACGTTGTCCCCGAAATGCATGCAAACAATCCACAAAAGATCCATGTCAGCAGCTGTGATCGTGGAACTATACTTTGGACCTTTCACAAAGTTTGCTCCTAAAGTCATTAGGGACCAACTCAAAGGGTCTCCATTATGGCCCATCCTCTTTGAAAGTGGTTCCTGGTACTTAGGAGAAAAGTACCAATTTTGGCGTAATAAAGAAGAAGGCACCATAGTTGACATTGGTGGTGTGTCTCTAGATTTTTCTACCAATGCCATTTCGAAAGTGTTAAACCTTTCAAATATAGGGCCGAAAGTTGCTCACCTATCCACTTGCTCTAATGCTAATGCACAAAGAATTTGGTTGGACACGACATACGACAAAGAGGACAAGACATATGGGGAGTTGACACTGGAAGAAAGAATATATTTCAAAATTAATACCTATTACATCTTCCCCACAAAGGAATTGAATAGAAGCTCCATGCATGCAACCAAAGGAAGTGCTATATTGATGGGCAAGGTTAATGCTAACCTATTCCACTTATACCTTATAGAGATTCGAAGGTGGTTTGAGGAACATAAGACAAGGAAGTTTGCATTTCCCTTTCCCTGTCTCATTAAGAAGCAAAGCANAGGAAGTTTGCATTTCCCTTTCCCTGTCTCATTAAGAAGCAAAGCAGACATGCTGGAATTCTAGGGTACACCAATGACATCCCCAAAAAGGCCCAAAATGCTTTGTTTGCTAAATTACTAAAGCCATCGGCCCAAAGGAAGAGTGTTGGTTGGTGAGACACTAGAGCCAAAACAAAATAGATGGTGGGGCCCACTGCAACTCAAACTACAGGGCCTAGCCAACTCCCAAGTACAAGGCACAATCAATAGCAAGGAGCAGGGCCCAGCACGAGCCAACAAGACCAACTACCACCACCGCTGCAAAATTATTGATCATCGATGAGCCATCTCAGGATCATCACTGAGATAGTTAGTTGGGGAAGTCATGATGATGCCAATCTCTTCTTCGTCATCAACGATGTCGTACGGCCCATAGTTTCTATAGATCATGCATGGGATGAAGTGTTCATTCAAATAGGAGGAGAGGAGACGCATTGGTCACAACAGATTTCAATGAATGCTGCGTCCTTCTAGGTGCAACTAGAGACTGGTGAAGGGGCTATAGTAGTGGTCATGCAATACCAAGATGCAACAGGAGCCGCAAAAGTGGTCATGGATCACATCAAAGAGTCCTTCAATATTCCTATTGTGCCACTAGTAGATTTCATAGGAGCACATGATGCTCAAACCCTGGCCAGTCCCTCGATGACTCCTATAGAGCATGAGGATGTTCTTGATTGGTTGCTGCAAATAGGACAAGTGATGATGCCCTTGTTTGACATTCTACAAGATGTCATAGCAATGTAATCAGACCTTATCTCCACCAAAGGAAAGCTGGTCATGGCAGAGATCATGGTTGAGCATGCAAAGGTGGAGTTGGCAAGACTCCAAGAAAGGCTCGTTACCCTACAAGCTACACAACAAGACCCATCTCAATTCATTCCCGCAAACCAGCTAGACACTTTCAGGATAGAGAAACTCAATAAACTATTGGCGGATAATAAAAGAGTGGTAGAGGAGAAGGAGAAGGCCAATTGAGATGCTTCCAAGGCACAAGCGCAAACATACGCACATGCTAAAGCACTCAAGGCCTTGCAAGAAGAAAATAAATAGCTTGCCACAAACAATCTTCAATTGACCAGTGTGGAGAAACAGAAAAATGTTCTCAAAGAAAATTTTCAACAATTACAAGAACAGTTGGTCAAGGTCAACCAAGACATGAATTGCTTGGCCAAAGAAAATCGAACCCTCTCAATGGAGGAGGTACGTGCAATCCGTTAGAAGGTGGCCATTGAAATAAGCACGTGGCAAAACAAGACCAAGCAACATAAAAAATTAAAAGAGCATTTCAAAGACCAAGTGGGGATGTATAAGCAAGTCATCGAGGAAGAGATCCATATGGCCAAGGCCCACATTAACACCTTTAGTGCTCAACACACTGAGTGGCAAGCCATATTAGACACATATGCATTTGTCCACTAGGCAGAGCTCAAAAGCCAGGACTTGTAGATTCGAGATCTTATAGAGTACATGGAATTGGCAAACCTACAATATGCCAACCTAGCCATGTTAACAGCAGGATGCCTAAGAACAAAGCTAGAGAAGTAGGTAGCTACCACCTATGCCAAATATGAAACAAAATTTGTGAAACACAAGAAAACATTACAAAGGCTAAAAGTCACAAATTTTGAATTGGAGATGGTTAAGGCTAGCTACCAAGGGCAAAAAGATGTCATGGCAGACTTGGCTCAACAGCTTACAAATTACCAGGACTACAAGGATAAAGCCAGAGCCTACAAGGAGGAATGATGGCTGTTTGCAGCCTGGTATGTCAAAGTAAATCAGATGTTTCTGCAACTGCCATGTCCATGGGAAGTGCCGACTCCATTAAACATTAGAGCATTAGCATGGAGGGCATAGGATCCCTAAACCGAAGAGGAAAAACTCCAAGCACTCCTTCAAAGCAATCAAATCCCAAAACTTGGAGCACAAGACAAGGAGAAGCAACCCATGGAGGAGCCACCACCACTTAGAACCACATGAGTTCCAATAAAATTTTGCAATTTTGCAATTTTTTAATTTTGTAATTTTGTATTTGTGTCCCAATTTTGTTCTATTCAATTCTCCACCGTAGAATGAATAATTCCTAGTCAATTAATAATCCCATACCTATCCACTATGTAATCAATGGGGCTTGTACTCATTTTGTATGACTGGAGGATGAGTTTTCATTCAGTCGTGGAGGTATGATGAATCATGATTCATTAGGCTCTGATATTGGACCCGCGATATCAGATCCATGATATCAAGTACGCGATATTGTGACCTAGCAAGCGATATTGGATACATAATATCATGACTCCTGTGTAGGCCTATAAATACACATGTAGGCACAAGGAGTCAAGGAGTTAGCAGTTCAGTTAGAAGTTAGTTTTATTTTTAGTTCTTCTCAACCCTTTTTCCCCAGTGCATGCCTACAGTGTGATGATTGTAATTGTATAGCACCTTTATTCGAGTGTGACATACTTGGACATGCACATGATCAGAAATAAAGATCGAAATTACTTCATCATTGTAGCACTCACTTAGTTTAATTATTTAATTATTATTCATTGCTTCCTTAATTAATACTTCTTTACCCTTAACTCCTATCTCTATTATTAAACACGGAATGAGTATGACTTAATCACGAGCATTTAAGTGTGACTACTTGGTATCCCAGGAGCACTCAAGTAATATACAATTAGTAATCCCAGTGGTAGTACATGAGGTCCAAGATGTGTATGGATGATTAAGGGACAAATGCTCATCGCACTTAGGCTAGCTTAGATTCTCTTCTCCTTTTCCCTCTTAGGTTAATCAAAGTTATTTTCCATTGCCTCTAGGAGTAGCACTAGCTTAGGACCACATCATACACCTCACTCTAAACTAAACCATACATGACAAACCAAATACTAGTCCAGGTGGTAAGATAGCAAACTACGATCAATGTGTAATTATCTAGATACCACAACTAGCCTGTCTACAGAGTTCGACCAGATCATGCGTGAATGCTTGTATTCGTATGGTTGAGTGTAGGGGTACCTCACCACTCATCATACCCATATGACAAAGGGCTCTCTAGGCTTTTTATTTTGGGACTACAATGATACTTTGATGACAAATGGTTCCCTAGAAGATTTAGACTATTTGGTTTCTATGAATGAGGCTATAGTATAGGAGTTTCTAGTGCTTGGAGAGTTGGGTTCATTCAACACCAACTCTTCACATTCTATCATCCTTTGGAGGTCATCCTTTAATGTTATGCAAAAATTGGTATCATAACTAGCCATTTGATGATAATGGCAATACGTATCCAATCTAAAGTATCCTGATAGCTTTGGATTGTCTTTGATTACCATCGTTGGGCCTCTAGCTATGTCACAAAGATGATCATGCCTCTTATGAACTTCCTTAGATAGTTGCTTATGTTGTATATGATTGTCTTTAAGCAACTACTCTAAAAGCTTAGAGGATTTCATAGGAAACCTAGTGTACTTCAACCTATAGTTCCATCCAAAGTTTGATCTTGGTTGATTTGGAATGTAGAAAGTGGATGGTTGTGATGAGTAGGAGGATGTGTTGCGTGGTGGTGATCCCTATCTTTCTCCTTGTTTTGACTCTTTTGTTACTGCAGCCATGGTTGTATGTTCTTGCCTAGTTTTATTGCCATCCCTCCTTGTGTGTTGGTTTTTATATGCCACATAGGTTGGATCATTGATAGCCTAAGCTACCTCCTCAATGTTCTTAGTTTGCAAAAAGGCTTGGCTTAATGATTGGGGCTCTAAGTAGTAGAGCTTTGACTTGATAAAGTTATTTACTGCTCCCTTGTAGATGGCCAAGAGGTGAGTTTTAGAGATGGGCTCTAGAATCTTGTTAATCATTAAATTCCACCTCTAAATGAACTTTTTGACTGATTCAAGTGGCCACTACCTCACTTTCATTAGTTGGTCCAATGTGACATCCAGCATCAATTTATATTTGAAGTAGTTGACAAACTGGTTTATCAAGTCCTCAAGGGAAGAAATGAAACCTCTAGGCAAGGTTCAATACCAGTCTAGAGCCTTTTCCTCAAGGGACATAGGGAAAATTCTCAATATTGTATAAGGCCAAGGTTGCAAAAAGAGGCACTTAGATCAGACGGTGACTAGATGTTCATTGGGATTCCCTTTACTATTGTATTTGGTAAAGTTTGGTATGGGCATACCTATAGATAAGGTTATTTGAGGCATGGTAGGGCTTATAGGATCATCCTAGTAAAATTCTAGAACCTTGACCATCTAAGTTATACTAGCCTTAAGTTTCCGTAGCTCTTCAATAAGGTCTTGGATCATTTAAAAGGCTTGATCCAAGCCTTGGGGCATCCCTGTGGGCTATAGTATTTATGTTGATGGTTGAAAAGATATTTGAGTGGCTTGAGGTTGTACAATTAACATTGGCATAGAAGGGAGAGGTTGTGTGATCACTATCACAAGTGTGTTAAACAAGCAAAAAGAAGTTTGAGTTGGGATATGTTGTATGAAGGGAGAAAAGGGCGTATGAGAGGCTTGTGTTGCTTGGGGTCCTAATGAGGGTCCTACTAGTATGACAAAGGGAGATGGTGAGGTAGACATCACTAGGGTTGGATGAACGAAATGAGGTTATGTGGCAAAGGGCATCAATGAGGACAAGGAGGTAGATTGAGGCATGGGTTGTGCCTAGTGTGTAACAATGATGGGCGTAGGCACAAGCATAGTAGGATGGACAAGAGAAGAAGAAGAATGGGGAACTTGTCCCATAGATGAGGTAGGGAAGGTTGAATTGTGAATAGTAGTTTGGGGAGCTAATTGTTGAAAAAGACTCCTGATAAAGGTGTCAGGCTCTAGTTCAGCCTCAAAGTCATCCTACTCTTTTTTTTTTAGCTTTCAAACTAAGCTTCTCACTCCACTCATTGACTTCTATGAGCTGTATGAGCATTTGTGCATAAAAGTCAATGAGAGGAATTTTATCATAAGGAGATGGGATGTACTCTTTTCCATCCTAATGTATTATTTCAAATTGATGATTAGTGTCAGATTTAGATCATGGTATGAGCAAACCAACTTGCATCTTAGCACAAAGGAAGTTGTAGAACTACTCATTGATGATCACAAAGTTTGGGTTCTTACCCCCTTGTCGTAGTGATTATCTTTGTTCTATGATTGTAGGTTCTTTTGGGTCATAGATGTGAACTGCATCTTGGTTGGAGGCCATGTATGCAAGGTCTAGTGGTAACATGGTTGATTTGCAAAAATGCATGAACCGGTACCAACAAAAACCTACAGTAGGCCAATAAAAATTAAGCTAGGCTAACAAAGACTAAATTGGTCTTTGTAGAAACTAAGCTAGGCTTTGAAAAGTCTAGCAATTGTTGTGAAAATTTAAATATGAAAAAGTTGGCCATTTGTAATATGTTGGGTTTTGGAAAGATATGCTAGTATTTTTTTCAAAAATACACTAGTGATAAAAGAAGCAAGTTTTTTATTTACTTTTTTGAAGGGGTGTTGGTGTATTTTCCTTTTATGGCAACTACACTTAGTTTTGTTATGCAACCAAGAAAAAATGTTATTTTTCAAAAAATACACTGGATATCTTGAAAAGTAATGCTAGGGTTTGTGGGATAATGGAAAATGTAATTAGTTCACCAAAACTACGCTAGGTAGTTTGGTAAAGAGGGAAAGGTGAGGCTATTTGATTTAATTTTTAATTAAATAAATCAAAATTCCAACAAGTGGAATTGCCCAAGGTGTAAATGATTTTGGCTTTAAATGGTTGTGACTACAACCGTAGGTGTAGTGCAGGTTATAGTGGCAATGGTGTGCACTGCACTTGGGAAAATGTGGTAGTTTTGGTGTTTGCCAAAAGTAACTATGCTAGCTTTGCTAGCAAGAGCTACACTGCAATAAGCAATTAGTTGCCTTTCCCAACAAAACTACATTGGGATACCCCCTCTTGACAAAAATGCAATGGTTTTAAAGTGGTAAATGTAAAATGTTTATTTTTCCAACACTACACTAGGGTTTTGGAGAGAACCACATTAGCCTTGACCACAAAATTTCACAATAGGGGCTTTGAGTGGTTAGAGTAGAACTAAACTAGCCTTTAGAATACATAGAGGTAGGTTTCAACTAGGAAGAATGATAGATTTTGTTGGCACCCATGCTAGCTTTGAAAAGTCCAACAACTACTATGAAAATCTTGTGAACACCAAAATCACTTGCAACTACTATGCTAGGTTTTAGTTGTAGCAAAAGGGATGGTAGCATTGTTTTTCCTAGGAAAATTGTTTGGACAAAGTTTGAAAGATTTTAGTATTGATTCAAAGGTTTTTAACTTGCAAAAATTATTTGTAAAAGGGGTAAAATAGGATAGGATGAAGAATTTGGACAGAGTCCCTCCTTCTAGCACCAAAAACTGTAACACCTAAAAAATTCGATTACTAGAAAACCAAAAATCCCAAGTGAAATAGTTTAACTTTGAATCCCAAGGGCCTCTGAGAAGAGGATCCAAAGCCCCCTAGACAATCTTGTCAATCACATAGGAACTTAGAGAGTGTTAACAGGGGTAATAATTCAAAAGAAAATTGCAGATCTGCTTTAAGAAAAATGCACAAAAATGAATCTTAAATAAATTTAAACAAATGAACTACCAGTTGTATTACAATAATAAAATATTGAAAATAAAGAGTTCAAAAAATGAGTACAAATTATGTACTTGAATGCATAGGAAGTTGCTCAAATGAAGCTTGAAGCTTGTTGGAGCTAGCAGGTTGTGTTCTGCAGTCACCTTCACGATTTAGGTACTTTCCAACTTTAATTGTCAAAACTTCTTAGTGACTTTTAGCATGGATCTACAACACTAGTGAGAAGGGGGTAAGGTTATGCAACCTTGGTGAAAATAAGGTAAGGTTATGCAATGTTGGTGCAAAGGGGGTAAGGTTCTACAACATTGGTTGCTAAGGAGGTAAGGTTGTTGCTTGACTTTTTGGTGTTGGGAAATTTCTTTAAGAGTCTCCAATGCTCAACCAATTGATGATTTTCCCAAAAGTCTTGCAAAATTCCAAAAAGGTTTTTGGTGCTTAAGGTTGCAAAGGTTGTCAAACCAAAGGAACATGTTCAATGTGTTCAAAATCTTTATTTATAGGCCATAGGGTTGCTTTTTTTTTCTGCTACAAATTTTTGTCATGATTACTAACAAATTGATATAATTTGCAAGTGTAGTAGGCCATACTCTCCGACATAGTTGTCCATTTATGATAAGTTTTGATGCCCCCAAGGCCATCAAAACTATGTTGGATACCATAAATAGTAAATGAACTTTTGGCATATCATGTTGGCTTTACCTAACTACATTGGCTTTGTAGCATCCATGCTAGAATTGTTGCAGCAATGCTGAAATCGTTGAAAAAAACAAACCCCCAACCACTCCAATGTTGGCTTTGTGGAGTAATGCTGAAGATTATGAAAGCTATGTTGGCAAGTGTTGTGAAAATGAAAACCCAAACCCCCCAATGCTGGGTGCAAGTGATTCCAACGTAGTTGAAGTTATGACCCATGTAAAACCCATGAAAAATGCCAAATTTGGTAGTTTCCAAAGCATTTTTAACCTTCCCAAGCCCAAATATAGGCATGGTATAACTTTTTCCACTTGGAAAGTAAGGCTATGACAACTTCTAAGGCATTTTTTTAGCTACAAAAGTTGAAGTATG
This sequence comes from Gnetum montanum, assembly GCA_015680685.1. Classification (NCBI taxonomy): domain Eukaryota; kingdom Viridiplantae; phylum Streptophyta; class Gnetopsida; order Gnetales; family Gnetaceae; genus Gnetum; species Gnetum montanum. Next base: position 807,609 of record MNCI01006791.1, on the reverse strand, counting down.
TGAAATTGCATCTCATGGATTATAATCTTTCACATTTTTACACTGAAAATCTAGCCTCAAGTGTAGGGATAAAGGTTACAATGTTGAAAAGGTTGCAATATGTGTTTTCTTGGTTGTGTTTCAAGATTCGACCAAACACACTCAGCCAATAACCAAATACCATCAATTGTCTTCCTATCATGTGGGTTTACATGTAATCTATCTAACTAATTTAAAGTATGCACCTTAGTTTTTTATAGTGGTATCTAGACTACCTACATCCCTCAAGCATTCTTCACTCCAATATTCAAGAATGGATTGAGAAGAGTTATGTAATGATGAAAAATTTTAGTGCTAGAAAACTGAAAGATCCCAAGTATAACAGCTTAACTCACAAATCTATGGGTCTCGAAAAGGATCTAGAGTGTTCTAAACAATCTTGTTAATCATTTATGAACTTGAAAAAAATCTATTACCATATGTTATAAAATAAAGATGTAAAAATGCCTAAATGTGAGGTACATCACAAAAATAGGAACAGAGAAAAAGAAAATATGGCAAGACATGAAAAAACTACACACTTTACATTAAATGTTGTAAAAATATTGAAAATAATCAGTTAAGAATATATAGATCAACAAGGTTTAAAAGCCTGAAAATACAAAAATATCCTTGAGATTTAGCACAAGTGGCAAGCTATGTTCTGCACTTAATGTTTGTTGGTCCTTCGTTTGATCTGCATTGATAAATGGTTGTAAAAGGCTACAAAAGCTCCTATTCTATTGCTACTAAATGACCTTTCAACTGCAAGCATGCTACAAAATTTCTTTTGCCAAAAGATCTAGAAAATGATTATTGATTCGATATAAATAGGCTCTGGATTTGTTGTGCTAGCATCCATCATAGTTTTGGAGCATTACAAGTTGTTCCTAGGCCAAAGTGCAGCGTATGGGTTTAAAGCCCAAGTGCCACATCCTGCCACAGCATGTGGGACTAAGATGTGTAGCATATAAAATTAAAGCCTAAATGCCACATGCTACTCCATATGCTACCATAGCATGTGGAGCTACAATGGGTAGTGTGTGAGATGAAAAGATCAATTTTTGCAGCCTGTGAAGCATATTTAGCCTACACAAGCTAGCTTAAACTAATTTTTACAACATTTGGGATACAAACCTTACTATTATAGGCTATGTTGCTCATAAGTGCTATGTAGTGGTTAATCACCCAATTGCCACATGCTACCCCACACACTTCCATAGCGTGTGGAACTGTAATGCATAGCATGTGAGACAAAAAAATCAATCTTTTGTAGCTTGTGGGGCATTTTTACCCTCCACATGCTAGCCTAAATGGAATCTACAATGTATGAGCTACAAACCTCATTTTTTTAGATTGAAATATGAGCCAATCTTATGCCATGACAAGGCTACAGGATAGGATTTTTGATGGGAAAATAATGCAATTGTTTTTTCCTTAAGATCCTCACCAAATTACAATGAAAATCATGGTTATTGGACTTTTTTCTACAACATAAATTTTCTTTAAGGTGTTTCATTATTCCCTCTTTGTTAATGTTTTGAGGATTAACCTAAAAGACATCAACAAAGAATGTGAAACACTAACACAAGTTCATCACCAATGCCTCCTCTCCATACTTGATTTTGTAGCTATCGAATCATGCCAAAAAGTGCTCACAAAGGTGAAATAGAGTCACCATAGAGCATCAAGAGTTTGGGATGAGATAATGGCTACATTGGCTATCAGAGAATGATCACATGGACTAACAAAAAATATCAAATGTTGACATCATTGCTATGGTATGGCAATGACATGCTTGCCGATTTGAAAAGGTCTTCATGCTTTCCACTGGAAATTGCTAGTTACTTAATGACATTCAAAAGAACCAACAATTGGTAATAGGCTTCTTTGGCCACTTGGCTCTCCCTCTTTTTTTGAGAGAGAGTGTGTCAGTAACTTGCTTAACTTGAGGTTATATTGGCCTTTTTGCTTTCTTGGCATTTTCTCCCCTTTTTTTATGGGAGTGGAACCTTCATTAGGTTTCGTTGCCAAGGCTGAATTTCTATTTTCTCATTGAATGAGATGTGTTACATTCAATGAACTTGGTTAATAGAGCACGTTGAAGGAGATGTCACATGGCCATGGTGCATGAATTCCAAACATAGGTTTTCATTGTTAGCAAGGTAAGGAAGGTTGTAATTTGGCTACATGGTTATGGCTTGAGAAGGAGAAGTCCTTTTGCATCCCAATTGGGGTACTAATGCACCCCATTTGACCCACACGGGTCCAAACCCCATTGCCATGAATCCATAAATGGCCATAGCTGCCATGGAGCCTTTTCCTCATGCCCATTCATAACCATAGACCCTTTTCCTTATGTCCATTTGCATATTTGAAGAAAACATGTCCTTCACATCCATTTCTTTAGCAACAATGGAGTTCAACCGAATGTTATTCAGAAGGGAACTTAAAGGGAGTACCGAGAGTGGTAGAGTTTTTAAATCCATCAAACTCAAGTATCAATAAGTACCCTATTTATATCTTGTTGAGTCTCTCAAGCCATCCTAAATATAAGAAGCATATAGTCATAGCTAGGGTGTTACTTTATCTTGAAAACCTTGTTGAATCAGATGTTGTTGGAGCATAGAAACTTCTTGAATCTTTGAGAAGAATTCATATTTGGAATATTTTTAGCAGGACATAGTTGTTGTTTTTCATTGGCATTCTGTGTGGAGATTGATTTCCTTTTGGAGAAATGGTTGTTTTCTAGGTCAATAAGAGCTACAAGTGTGTTGGAAAGGAAATTTAACTAGGCTTTTCCCTTTATTACAGGACCTTGCAACCAATAGTTTAGTACATATGGTGCAATCCATGTGCGGACTCATCAATTTTATTTACTTGCTTTATAAGATTTTACAATTCCTTGCTAGTTGGAAAATCATGGTTGTTGAAGATTACTATATATGTTGAAATAAACTTGTGTAAGAAGTTATCATTATTGATGTTTTGCCTAGCAAAGCTTGTCGTTTATAATGCAAGCAAGTTTGCACAAAACCAATAGTCTTATGTTGAGAGTTTTACTTTTGTTTGTAGTTGTATACAAGCATACATATTAACAATGTTTCCATCACCATTAAGTATCGTAGTGGTAGGAGACACTAAATGAATATGACAGAGATTTACAACGGTGAATGTACAAAATGATTAACCATCATCTTCCATGTGTAAACTATCCACTATCCCTATTAACGCTAACAAATCAGATATTCAACCTAATAGCCTTCAATTGTGGCTCAATCATTGAAGTAGAAAAAAATACGAATCTTGGAGGTGACAGACTCCTAGAAAGTCATCAATGTTCATTTATAAGGCTTTCATTTGATATAAAGGTTGAAATATTGGAGTGATAAGAATCTTACCCACTTGTTCCTCTATAAATGTTACTTTCGGATTTGTGTATAATCAGTTGAAGTTTAAATCCTTAAAAGCACTAACTATATATTGTGATGACGAATTGCAAGGTTCAATTTGCTTGCAAACTAGAAAGGGTGATATGAAAACTTTATTAATTTTTACAGGAGTTAAATTCTTGCATTCTCTCATCAGGTTAAATGTTTACATTGTTTTGACTTTCTTTCTATTGAGGGACCTCTGTCTGAGTCATTGATTATTTTCGTAATGTTCGTAAACTCATTTCGTTTCCATCTGTGAATATATCTTTTCTTCTTCAATACTGGGAATAGTATCGACGGGCATGTTTTCTTCTTGGCTTGGAGACATTTTGTTCAGGGGTATATATTTTATCCACCATTTTTATGAAGTGTTTGGTTACTTATTTCTCTGATGTGTTTAGTTGATTGTTGGCATGTTAAAAGTTTCCAAATGAAATGAGGCTGTTCAAATGGAATGAACTTAAACACTTCGCTTCTCTGAGATACAAGGAAACGATATATGTAAAATCACGTCATATTTAACAGAAACAACATAAGGGATGGTTAGAAAGCCTAAACGCATGGGATTTTGAAACATTGAAAACAAAACTAACTAGGCCAAAGTTAATATTCCATTTCCTTTTGGAAGGACAGTACTGATTCAATTAACGTGCAAATGTAGATGAAGAAAAGCACGAATAATATCAAAAAAACGAGGAAGAGGATGCCTCTGTTGCAGCCAACTTTAGCTGGGTGCCTATATTGGAAGGAATTGTAGAGTCCCAATTCAAAGTATGCAGCATTAAAATAGGGGCTATAACTAGATTTTGAAAGTTGCAATGCTGTGTAGAATATCTTCAACCTTGTAAATGAATGTTGCTTTCCATTTTTTAACATCTTGGTCAGAGATTTAATTGTATTTGCACAAACGTTCCTGTTGAACAACAAATATTATTCTTTATTTTTATTAATTGTTCAAAGTTGTAAATCAGTTTATGCAGGAGATTCTTACAACACATACTGAAACTAGAGTTCATTCATTGGTATGTTAATAACTCTGTTAAGCTACTTATCATTATTAATGGAAGGGATCAGGAAGGGATCAGGCCAGAGTTGTTAATTTTAACAATTGAAGTTATATGAAACAATTCACTCTTCGGTATACTGCAAATACCATATAAAGATAGTGTTTTGTTTAAAACATTGTTTTTGCCTGTCTGCCGTTTATGTTATATTTACCTCGTTTTCATAACCTTAAAAAATGTTAAACTAGGCTACACATCATCTTTTATTTCTCTGGTTATATATTTTCTATTGGGCACAAACTAATCCCTGTTCATGTAAACAATTGTTTCTGATTAATGGAGGGCTTCTTCAGTTCATCCTGATTCAAATGAGGCATACCCCAATTGGTTGGAGCATGTGCCTTGTGATTGTCCCGTCTTAGGAGCATGGTAAGAATTGACATTTCGGGGCATCAAGGTAGACACTTGGCCATGAAACTTATTATGGCCACCATCTGCCTACCCTGCTGGGTCGGTCCATGTGGGGATAAAAGCAACCATTATGATGATGACGTTATTTGATTCAGCTAGTCATTGTTGGAGCTCTTTTCACCACATAGCATGAATTTCCTAGAAACTTTGGTCATGGTAGATTACTTGTTCACTCATTCTTACAGCTATTTGATGCACATCGTATTCTTGTATAGGTAGCACAGCTGTGTTCATTCTTCCTCTGGGCAGCAAGTAGTAACTACTTGCTTCTTACAGTCCATCACACAAACTTTCCGCAGCACCTGTTATATATTATCACATAAGAGTGATTCTACTATGTTGTTTCATTTTAAAGATAAAAAATGCCACTTTTCTGATTCTGAATGATACGTTGTTGCCTTGTAAAATCATTTATATTTTTTTATAAAGTACTGAAAAGTGCCCCAAATCATCAATGATTGTGTGTGAGCATGTGTTTATCTCAACAATGAACCCATGATGGTGACCTTAAATAATTCACACTTAGTCTTAGAGAAATGAGGCTTAAATTTAATCACAATTGAAAACACATGAATTGTATATTCAACATTGTATCTTTTGCATTGCAACAACCACAATAAAAAAAAGAACTTCAATGCAAAAAGTAATAAATTACTACAAATTATACAAATATTAAATTGATAGCTTAAAATTTCTTTTTCCCCTTACAAGGAAATCCTTAACAAATAAACTGTAGCAATCTCCATAAACCTAAATCCTAATATTCAACCCATGGAACCTAAGGGCAAGACTCTTGTTGCTGCAATTTCATATTCTCACCCAAATTGCAGTAATTAGCAAACCAAACAACCCTAAAGCATGCAAAAGTGTAAGGAATAAACTATGAATTGGAAAATGATAAAGAAATTGACATGCCTGGAAGCCAAAAAGCGGCAGCAGAAATCAAAACATTGGATGTTGTCTTGAAACTGCATATATTCTTCAATGTGCCACCAAGAGCAATTTCCTGGGCTCTAGAAGTTGAAGCCCTATCCCAGAAGTACAAAAGAGGAAGAACACCTTGCTCTTCTTCTATCAATGACACCACGCCATCATCATGACAAGTTAAGTTTTGCAAATAATCAACTGCATGTTCCTGAGTCACAGCGGTACCGAAAGTGCGGAGCCTTAACAAATTGGGAATTGCATTTTCATCCAGAAACTTTGGCTTTACATCTGGAACGACTGCAAGATTTTTGAGAACCCCTGCTACTGCCAAAGAAATGGGCACAAGGGACTTGTTTTTTTCAAATATGCAAATAGCCATAAGGAAAAGGGTCTATGGTTATAAATGGACATGAGGAAAAGGATCCATGGTGGCAGCTATGGCCATGTATGGGTCCATGGCAGTGGAGTTCTAACCCACGTGGATCAAATGAGATGCATTAATACCCCAATCAAGATGCAAAAGGACTTCTTCACTCAAGAGGGGTAACGGAGGTGATGTGAGGTAAGCAATATTGACAAGATCAAATAAGCTAACCAAATCTCGCATATCGAGGTCACATGGTGACTCACCCTTTGCAATAAATCACACCCTTGTGATGACTTCAGGCTCATCCTACAAGCACAACTCCAAAAGAACAACCAAACAAATCAAAGAATACATATCTTTACAAAAGGCTACATATGATTATAAGCAGATATAGGCCATTATATGTTACAACTAGTGAAAAATGAGCACTTCATTTTATGCTTTGCATATTCAAACAAAGTTTGCAATGTTTTGAGATGCCAAAAAGAGATACGAGGTCATGCATGCTCACTTGTTGTAGGTTACAAGGTTCATCAATGTCACATTCTCGTTCAAACCTATAAACAAAAGATCAACAACACTAAAAGCAAACATGTTAATGTTAGAGGTAATCAAGACCATATGAAGGTTCTAGTGTTGCCTTGCAAGGCTTTAGTGATGTCCAAGCAAACTAGCGTTCTAGTGAGGAACTTAATTTCAAAGTTTTCTCCTCACCATCATGGTTTAAAATGAGGAATTCAACCAAGGAATCTTGTGTGATGTTTTTGGCTTCAAGGTCAAGGGTAGTTAGGCCATTGCATGACATTAAGGCTAGATGGGTAAAGCTTATAGGCTCTTAGCTTAGGCATCCAAGGTTAACTTAGTTGATCAACATCACCAAAAGGGCCTACTTGGGCTCAAAGGTTAGTCGAATTACTTCCTAATCTCCATAGCTTAACTTTGCACACCAACATAAGCACATCAAGTGGTATCTACATGATACTATTGTTAAACAATGTTAAAATAATGTAAAATAATGTAATGATGGAGCAAAATAAGACCAAATAAGGTCAAAAACATAGTAAAACAAGGGAAGGTAGGGTCATTATAAGACAAAACAAGGTAAAATAAATGAGGCAAAATATGGTTAAACATGGTCAACACAAGATAAGATGAGGTAAAAGTAAAGTAAAAACAAGGCAAAATGAAGTAAAAATAAAATTTAAACAAAATGAAACATGGCAAACAAGATTAAACAGGATCAAATGATGCAAGCAAGGTTAAAATAGTATTAATTAATTAAAATTAATATTTTTTAGTCATTTTGTAGCTAGAATAAACAACAATTTAACAAAACAAGCTATAAATTGTCAAAATTAGCAAAAATAGGCTACAAATTTTCAAAATGGGTTTTCATGGTCAAACTAGCCAAAAATACCTATCCTTAGTATGTAGAGCCCATGGTTAGTTTTAGGTCTAGGTATAATATATCTAGCCAATCCTTTCACCAATTTTGTCACATTATTCATATGGAAAAAAAATTCCTCTTTTTTTTATTTTCATATTTTGAGGGATCCACCACTAGGTAGCATATGGGCAACTTTGGAGAAGGAAATTTTTTTGCCCCACATTTTGCTCCACATGCTACATAATGTGTGGGACTTAGATTCTTAATGTGTAAGTTAAAATAGTAATTTCCATATGTCATATGTTGCTAAATGCTATACAGCATGTGGGACTTGGATTCTCACCATCTGAATTAAAATAGTAATTTCCATGTGTCACACACTACAATATGCTACACAACATGTGAGACTTGGATTTTGCTATTGGTATTTCCATTTCATGGCTAAGTTTTTGGTGTTTTCATTATTGTGGTAGAGACAAAATAAAAATGGCATGTCCTAAAATCCTACAAGTTAGTGTGTGAGGGCAATACGCAACCCTAGTAGAAGGAGTTGGTGATGGGCATGATCGAATGGGGATTCAAAAGCCACATCCATAGTGTTTGGACACATAATGCTCCTACTTCAGGATAACAGAGAGGGAGAGGGGGAGGCAAGCGAAGCATTTGGCATTGGGTTCAAGCTTAGCCATGGAGGATTATTAGCAGATGTACTTTTGGTGGATGCATGCACAGCACCTCCAATGAGTTCATGTACTGAAATCGAAGTACGTGGCTTTAGGAAAGACAAGCATGCATGTGGGAGGCATGGCAATGGCAATGGCATGAGCAAAGTGGTAGTTGGAGAGCACACACTAGGAGGGGAGATGTTGTCGCATCTGTTAGGTTGCATGTTCCTTGGTCCATGTGGCAGTCCACGGGTCTACACTGCTCAAAGATGGCACAATCCCATTCCAAGGTCATCATGTCCCCAAGTGGGCCTATTTGGCCTCAAAAAAAAATTTATTTTTATTTTTATTTTTGGATTATACAAGGTAATCAAAAATCAAAGGGTTATTGGTATTTTACTATATCAAAGAATAGTTTATCAAGAAGGAAATGAAGTCAAGCTTCCTTGCCTTTGCATTAATTACCTTCTAATGTGATTTTGTAAATGGGAAGTCATTTAACCCCTACCAGGATTTATGTCATAGTTTACTTTTCAATTGATCAATTTTTATGGTTATAATAGAATATTAGTTTTAGTTTCATTCTCTCCTTGATGATGATTCATAAAAACTCCCTACTACATTGATTCATTAGTTGGCTATGTTATTATGTTGTAAATATGTTTAGTTTTAAATTTTTTGTTGACCTTTTAGGCTAAAATACATCTTAATGTTTCTAATGGTTTGATTTCCTTATTAAGGATTGATGAGCGATCAGGTACCCCTACACTCAACCATATGAATATGAGCGTTCATGCACAATCTGGTCAAACTTTGCAAACAGACTAGTTGTGGTATCTAGATAGTTACACGTTGATTGCAATTCGCTGTCTTCCCACCTAGACTGGTATTTGCTTGGTCACATATGGTTTAGTCCAAAGTGAGGTAGATGATGTAGTCCTAACTAGTGCTACTCCTAGGGATAATGGAAGATAAGCTTGACTAAACTAATAAGCAGTAGGAAATGAAGCCTAAGCTAGCTTAAGTGTGATGAGCATCTGTCCTTAATCATCCATGTGCATCTTGGACCTCATGTACTACTTCTGGGATTACCAAGCGCATATTACTTAGCACTCCTAGATATGCTACTAGGTTACCAAGTAGTTACACTTAAATGTTCATATTAAGTTGTACTCATTTCGCATTTAATAATAGGAATAGTAAATGATGGTAAAGAAATATTAACTAAGAAAGCAATAAATAACAATAATAATTAAATAATTAAGACTAAGTGAATGTTGTAATGATGAAGTAATCTCAATCTTTATTGCTGGTCATGTGCGTGTCCAAGTACTTCATACTCAAATAAGGTTTCGTACAATTACAATCATCACACTGCGAGCATGCACTGGGGAAAGAATTAAAATAAATTGAAAATAACAAAAAGACTCTATGCTAACACTATCTTTTTTNATAAATAACAATAATAATTAAATAATTAAGACTAAGTGAATGTTGTAATGATGAAGTAATCTCAATCTTTATTGCTGGTCATGTGCGTGTCCAAGTACTTCATACTCAAATAAGGTTTCGTACAATTACAATCATCACACTGCGAGCATGCACTGGGGAAAGAATTAAAATAAATTGAAACTAACAAAAAGACTCTATGCTAACACTATCTTTTTTCTTCCTATGCACCCAAATGTGTATTTATAGGCTTACACAAGAATCACGATATCATGTATTTGATATCGTTACCCAAGCCACGATGTCGCATACCCGATATCGCAGATTCGATATCAGAGTCTGGAAATTCATGATTCATCATACCCCCACAACTGAATGAAAACTCGTCCTTGAGTCAAACAAAATGAGAACAAGTTCAATTGATTACATAGTGGATAGGTATGTAATTATTGACTAACTAGGGATTTATTCATACCACAGTGCAGAATTGAACACAACAAAAGTGGGACATAGACACATAATTACAAAATTTATTAGAACTCATGTGGTTCCTAGTGGTAGTGGTTCCTCCATGGGTCTCTTCACCTTATCTTGTGCTCCAAGTTTTGGAAACTGGTGTCTCTAAAGGAGTGCTTGGAGCTTTTCCTCTTTGGTTTGGGGATCTTGTGCCGTCCATGCTGATGCTCCAATGTTTCATGGAGTCGACACCTCCCATGGACACGACAATTGTGGAAACATCTGGTTGGCCTTGACATACCAAACCGCAAACAGTTGTCGTTCCTCTTCATAGGCTCTAGCTTTGTCCTTGTATTCTTGGTAATCCATAAGTCGTCGAGCCAAATCTACCGTGACATCCTTTTGTCCTTGGTAGCTAGTCTTGACCACCTCCAATTCAGAACTTGCCACTTCTAATTTCTGTAGCATTTTCTTGTGTTTAGCAAACTCTGTTTCATACTTTGTGTAGGTGGTAGCTATTTGCTTTTCTAATTCTGTTCTCAAGCATCCTGCTATCAACATGGCCAAGTTGGCATACCATAGGTTTGCTAGCTCCATGTATTCTGTAAGATCTTGTATGTGCAAGTTCTAACTTTTCAGTTTAGCTTGGTGGACTAAGGCATAAGTATCCAATATGGCTTGCCAATCAGTGTTTTGAGCACTAAGAGTGTTGATATGGACCTTGGCCATATGGGTTTCTTTTTCTATCACCTGTTTGTTCATCCCCACCTAATCATTGAAGTGTTCCTTGAGCTTCTCATGTCACTTGGCCTTGTTCTGTCATGCACTTATTTCAATTGTTGTCTTTTGATGGATTACGTGTACCTCCTCCATTGAGAGAGTTCAATTTTCTCTAGCTAAGTGATTCATATCCTGGTTAACCCTGACTAATTGTTCTCATAATTGCTAAAAATTTTCTTCAAGAACATTCCTTTATTTTTCTATGATGGTCAACTAGAGATTATCAGCAGCAAGTTGTTTATTCTCCTTTTGTAAGGCCTTAAGTGCTTTGGCATATGCATATGTTTGGGCTTGTGTCTTGGAAGCATCCCAATCGGCCTTCTCTTTTTCCTCTGCCACTCTTTTATTTTCTACCAGAAATTTGTTTCGTTGCTCTATTCGGAAGGACTCTAACTGGTCTGCAGGGATGAATTGGAATGGATCCCGCTGTGTAGCTTGCAGGGTGACAAGCTTTTCTTGGAGTCTTTCTAACTCTGCCTCTGCCATGACCAACTTTTCTTTTGTGGAGATGAGGTTTGACTGAGTTGCTGTGACATCTTGAGGGATGTTAAACAGGGATGTCATCACTTGTCTTATCTGCAACAACCGATCTAGAACATTCTCAAGTTCTATAGGAGTCATCAAGGGATCGGCCAAGTTTGAGCATCGCGTGCTCCTGTAAAATCTTCCGATGGCACAATAGGGACATTGAATGATTCTTTTATGTGGTTTGTGACCACTTCTATGGCTCCCGTCGCATCTTGGTGCTACATGACCACTACTATGGCACCTTCACCAGTTTCTAATTACACCTGAAAAGATGCAATGTTCTCAAAGATCTACTATGACCAGTGTGATTCCCCTCCTCCTGTTTAGATCGATACCTCACCCCATGCATGATCAATTGAGACTATGGATCATATAGCATTGTCTATGACCCTGAAGAGATTGGTCTCATCATAGCTTCCCCAACTAACCATTTCAGCAATGGCCCTGAGATGGCTCATCGACGGTCGATAGTCCTGCAGTGGTGGTCATGGTTGGTCTTTCTGGCCTGTGTCGGGCCCCACTTCCTATTGTTTACTAGGCCTTGTGCTTGAAAGTTAGCTAGGCCCTACAATTTGAGGTGTAGTGAGCCCCACTGTCTATTCTTATTCAAGCTCCAGTGTCTCACCAGCACTTTTCCTTAGGGTTGGTGGCTTTAGTAATTTAGCAATTGAAGCATTTTGGGCCTTTATGGGGATGTCATTGGTGTACAATAGAATTTTAGCATGCTAACACAACTTCCTAATGAGACAAGGAAAGGGCAATACAAACTTCCCCGTCTTGCATTCTTTGAACCACCTCAAAATTTCTGTAAGATATAGATGGTGTAGGTTGGCATTAACCTTGCCCATCAAGATAGCACTTCCTCTAGCTGCATATGTGGAGATTATGTTTAACCCTTTTATGGGGAAGATGTGATATGTGCTAATCTTAAAGTAGATTCTCTCTTCAAGTGTTAGCTCTCCATATGCTTTGTCTTCCTTGTCGTTTGCCCTTTTCAACCATATCTTTCGTGCATCAACATTGGAACAAGTGGACAAATGAGCAACTTTTAGCCCTATATTTGGAAGATTCAACACCTCTAAAATGGCTTTGGTAGAGAAATCTACAAAAACACCACCAATATCAATGGTGGTGCCTTCTTCTTTATTGTGCCAAAATTGGTACGTCTCTCCAAGGTACCAATCACCACTTGTAGAGAGAATAGGCCATAGTGGAGACCCTTTAAGTTAGTCCCTGACTACTTCAAGAGCAAACTCAATGAAAGGTCTGAAGTTAAGTTCCACAATTACGGCTACTAACGTGGACCCTCCACGAATCACCTAAACACATTCCGGGGACAACGTGAGATGTTGTCCATGTTCAGGTGCTTCGTTGTCTCCTTCTTCAACATGTCCCGATTGCACAGTAACAGAAGGTTCCTGATGGATGTTGAATGATTATGTCTCCTATTCTGTACTTTCCTCGAGAGACACCTAGCCTCAGCCTCTCCTTGGTTGTTTGGGTGCATCTTGAGAGGGTCCTTCTTGTTGTCCTCTTTTAGGGGCCATCTACAATCACACGGGACCAACTATTAGTAAGGTTACTTACAAAATTTGATTTATACCTTACTTCTTGCCTTTAATAAATTCATGTCTTGTTTAGTGTGATTCAAAGTTAGAGAATTTTATGAAAATGCCCCCTAAAAGTTTTGATATTGGGCCTAATTTGATTAGGTGGCTCCAAAAATTAATTTTCATGGTGTGGGTGAAGAGATAAAATTAATTTGGCAACGTGTTTAACATTTTTAAGGTCATTTACCCTTTATGATATCCTTCAGGTAATGATAAATTTTGAAAAAATTATGCACAACTTGGAGCATACCCTTCCCCCACGACTAAGTTAAACACTTCAGGTTTAGACAAGTTCAATCGGAACAGGAATCGGAGCATTAATGAGCAAGTTATGGATGTTTGAATGATAGGTGCGCAAGCTAGCAAATTCATGGAAGAAAATTTGAACAACTTCCCTTGCATGAACAGTACAAAATGACGTTGATGTGCATGGGGGGTCCATATATATAGTTTTTATGGACGCGATATCATGTACCCAATAGTGCGGACCTAATTTCACGTTGGACCCGATATCACAACCCATTGAAAATAGGATACTTGGTAAGATTGATGAATTTTTGAATTTCCAAGGCAAAAAATGAAGGATTTTAGGTTAATTCGAAAGGTCCATGATAACATTGAAGAGACCAAAAGGCACCAAAAGTATAATGAAGTAGAATCTGATGATGAAATTCATGAATATGATGAGGAAAAAGGACATGTTATGGTGCACAGGAATGTTGGAATTTAGAATGATGATAGAGGGAAAGATTATTATAGCAATGGCCTTCCTAGGATCAAGTTAAAAGCCAATGTCTCTTCAACTACTAGAAAGTTGACAAATGTAGGAAATTTTTGCCAAGCTACAAAATCTAAAGAGATAGAACCTCAAACCACTACTCATGATCCATTGAATGACTTGAGCACAGAGGTAGAGGTTTCTTGGATGTTTTTGGTTAAACTATTTTCTCAACAATAGTAAATGATACCAAATTAATTGCAACCCCATCATCTACATGAACACAATAAAGCTTACACATGCCAATACATGTGATAATGAGAAGAGGAGCAGATAGTACTGCTCCATTTCATGGATCAATCTTTACTTCACTATCACAAAAGATTAGCATGGGATAATGTTTGTCCTTCCTAAGTGGCATTTTCTTAATGACAAAGTGAATGGATTCTTTGTTGGTAGGCATGTCTCTACTCATAATATGGAGGTTAACATTTTAGCTAATGCATCCATATGAGTAAGAGAGGTCATGACTAGGTCATATAGATTCAAGGACGTATTCTTTAGTTTTAGGGACTGTTTAGCTTGTTCCATTATTTTGAGGAAATTCTTTTCTTTGGCATGTGATCTTTTAGCCTTGGTAGTCTTAATTTCCTCTATTCTTCCTAGAATTTTGGGCTCAAATTTCAATGTATGTGGATTGGGCCCCTTGTTCATGAGTGTAGATAACCTTGGTACAGGCTTTGGTGGGTCAACTTACTTCCAAGCCTTTTATTCTTAGCTACCTTTAGTTGGCTTAGTCATTGGTTTGGAAATAGTATTTTTTCATCACTTTTGTGGTGATGATTTCTTTTTAATCATTGAGTTATTGACCATAATAGGTAAGCCTTGGTTATGGTTTGTCATAGGTTTTCTTGCTAAAGGTAGGGGGACCCGAATAATGAATGCTTACCTAGTCTTAGAAGGATTAACAATGCATTGTTTGGGCTATGATGTTGACATCACTAAAGGGAAAAGATGTGTAACAAAAGGCTCTTTAGAGGACATGTACAGCGGTACTCATATAATGAAGGGCTCTCTGAGCTTTAGGTTTTGGGGCTGAGTACTAGCTAGTGGTACCTTGATGACACACGATTTCCTAGGAGGACTAGATCATTTGATTGCTATAAATGAGGCAACGATGTAAGAGTTACTATTGGAGTTTAGAAAGTTAAGCTCATTTAACACCAACTTTCCATAGTCGATCATCTTCTAGAGATCATCTTTAAGGGCTATGTAAAAATTGGTGTCATGACTAGCCAGTTGGTGATAATGATAGAACCTGGCAAGCCTAAAGTACTTTGGTAAATTTGGATCATCTTTAGTTGCTATAGTTGGATCTCTAGCTATGTCACAAAGACAATCATGCCTCTTATGAGCTTTCTCAAACAATTGCTTATGTTGAATACGATTTTCTTATTCAAAGTTAGGATTTGACTAGTTGGAAGCATATGAAGTAGATAGTTATGATGGATCAAAAGATGTGTTGCATTGTGATGATTTTTATCTTTCTACTCGCTTTGGCTCTTTTGTCACCACAACTATAGTTGTTTGCACTTATTTGGCCTTAGCCTTGTCCCTCCTAGAGTGTTGGTTCTTATAGGCCACATAGGCTAGATCATTGCTAGCCTTTGCAGCCTCTTCCATGTTCTTGATTTGCGAAAAGCCTTGGCTTAGTGATCAAGGTTCTAAATAGTAAAGCTTTGACTTAATAAATTTATTAACTACTTCCTTAAAGATGGTCAAGAGGTGGATCTTACAAATGGGCTCAAGGATCTTGTTAAGTGTTGCATTCCATCTCTTAATGAACCTTTGGATAAGTTCAAGTGGCTCCTACCTCACTTTCATAAGTTGATCCACGATCATATCAGGATTCAAGTTATATTTGAAGTAGTTGACAAACTGGTTTATTAAGTCTTCAAGGAAGGACGTAGAACCTCTAGGTAAGGTTTAGTACTAATCCAAAGCCTTTCCTTTTAAGGAAATAGGAAAATCTATAATATCATGTGAGGTCATACTTGCAATAGGAGTCACTCAAACTAAAAGGTGATAAGGTGTGCATTAGGGTCTCCTTCATCATTGTATTTGGTAAAATTTGGAGTAGGCATGCCTGCAAGTAAGGTTATTTGAGGGATGGTAGGGCTAATAGGATCATCCTGATAGAAGTCTATAACATTTACCATTTGAGTTGTACTAGTCTCTAGTTTTTGTAGTTTTTCAATAAGGTATCAGATCAGTTGAAATGCTTGATCCAGGTCTTATGGAGCTCCTAAGGACTACACTTGTTGTTTTTGGATGGTTGGAGATTGTGGAACAAGCATCAGTATAGACTAAAGGGGTCATGTGATTACCATTGAAAGAGGGTTAAACATGGAGAACCAAGTTTGTAATAAGCTTTGTGAAACAAAGGAATTGTTGGAAATAAAGGGATTATGTAATACACATGAAATTTGCATTCTAGGAGAAGTACCAACCAAAACTGTAAAGGGTCAAGGCATGAAGGAAATTACTAGTGGGGATTGAGGCATAGTAGTAAAGGATGCCAAGGTAAATAGTGAAATGAATAAGAAAACAAGTTGGAAACTCAAATTTGTAGAGGTCACAAGGAGAGTTTGGTTCACTGCTGAAATGAGAGACATAAAGTTGAACATGGTCACCTCTAGGACAAATCATTGGAAAAGACCTCCTATGAACATGTCTAGCTTGTACTCAACATCATACTCATCTTGATCCTCTAGGTGGGACCCTATACTAGCCTTTTCACTAATTTCACCATCCTCATGTGCACTCACCAACTATGTTAACAAGTGCATGTAAAGCTTGGATAATTCAATTTGATCATATGGTGAAGGAATGTATTCCTTCTCATCCTTGTAGGTTAACTCATAGTGATGCTTAGAGTTGAGCTCCTTGTGTGGGATGTGCAAACTTGCTTGGATTTTCATGCATAAAATTTTGTAGTATTGTTCATCAATGTTTACATGTACTAGACTAAGTCCTAATTACTTGAGGAACTCCCTACACTCCACTACAACTAGGTTCTTGGGATCATATATGTAGGTAGATTCTTGGTTCAAGGCCATGGAGATGATGTTGTGTGGTAGAATGGTAGAGGCAAGAGGCATAAAATATAACAAACCAATTAATTGGTCAAGGTGATAGAGGCTTCTGTGATTTCTAATATTTTACACAAGCTACAACTTATAGTGTATAAACACACAATGTGTAAAGTTTCAACATGTGAAGCTTCAGCATGTGAAACTTCATAGCATATGAAGCTACAGCATGTGAGACTTCACACCATGTAAAGTTCACAACGTATGGAACTATAACTTGTGAAGTTGTAGCATGCGAGACTATAGCATGTGAAGCTATAGCATGTGAAGGTTGCAACCTATAGCTTGTGAAGTATAACATGTAGATAGGTTGTAGCTTATGAAGCTACAGCTTGTGTAGCTGTAGCATATGAAATGGATAGGCTTTAAACATACTACAACTATGAAAGTAATTTTTTAAATTTTGTTTTAAATTTTTCTATCATATGAAAGGGAAAAGACCAAAAAATTGCAAAGTATAAATGGTGAAAATAGAGACAACAATGTGCACTGCAACTACAAAAGCAATGCAAGGGGCTATGACAATGCTATGCACTGCACTGCAAAAAGCTAATAATTTTTTGGTTGCAAAGTACAACGAATGAGCGCAATGCTGCATACTGCAATTACAAAACAAAGGAATGACACTTTTTATGAATAAAACTAGCTATAATGCTACATGTTGGGGTTTTGGGAAAATCCAAAATAAATTTTTGTTTAACCAAATATGCTAACGAGAAAAAGTAGAAACAAGCAGAAAACCTGCAAATGGATTTTTGGTTGAGAAGTTAGGTGGAGGCCGTTCTTCTAACATCAGAACCTATAATGATGAAAAATTTTGATGTTGGAAAATTAAAAGATCCTATGTGTAACAATTTAAAGTACAAATCCATGGGCCTTAAAAAGGATCTAAACTATCCTAAATGGTCTTATTGATCACTTAGGGACTTGAAAAAATCTATTACCATGTGTTGTAAAATAAAGGAAAAGGTATGCTTAAATGTGAGGTACAACACAGAAACAAAAATAAAGAATGAGAAAATATGGCAAAATGAGCAAACACTGCAAAATTTATATTAAATTTTGTAAAAATGTAAAAAACAATGGGTTAGGAAGATACAAATCAGTAGACTTTAAAAGCCTAAAAATATGAAAATATCCTTGATATTTAGCATAGGTGGTAGGCTGTGTTCTACACTTAATCCTTGTTGGTCCTTCATTTGATCTACACTTATAAATGGTTGTAAAAGGCTACAAAAGCTCCTATTCTATTACTAGAACATGATCTTTTGGCTACAAGTGTTTTGTAAAACTTTTTTTCCAAAAGAAGATTACCAAAAGATCTGAAAATGATGCTTGATTTGGTATAAATAGGCTTTGGATCTACTGTGCTAGCAGCCATTATAGTTTTAGAGCATTACAAGTTATTCATGAGACAAAGTGTAGTGTGTGTGTTTAAAGCCCAACTTCCACACACTGCCCCACATGCTGCCACAGCATGTGGGACTAAGATGTGTACCATTTGAAATTAAAGCCCTAATGCCACATGCTACCCCACATACTACCATAGTATGTGGAGCTAAAATGTGTAGCATCTGAAGCTGAAATGTGTAGCATGTGAGATGAAAAGGTTAACTTTTTATAGCTTGTGAAGCATTTTTACCCTTCACAAGCTAGCTAAAATCTATAGCATGTGAGCTACAAACCTCATTGTTTTACATTGAAATATGATCCAAAATTATGCCAATACAAGGCTACACGGTAGGATTTTTTATGGGTAAATAAGGCAATTGTTTCTACCTTTAGATCCTCACCAAATTACAGTGAAAATCAGTATTATTGGGCTTTTGTCTATAACATGAATTTTCCTTGAGGTGTTTCAAGTAGGAAGGATGGAATAAGAAGTGTAAATAGGTGGATTATCTAGGATGAGTTATCTCTTTATCTCCAGTGAATTCCCTTGATGCTATTTAGTATGGTAGTTTAGCATAGTGAAAATTCATGGCTTTCATTTCTAACTCTACTTATCCCTACTACTGTCCTCTTTCTTACACTCTGATTCATGTGCCTAGATGACTTAACCTCATGACTACCTTACCTCTAATGGAGACTCCTTAAATAGAGACTTCAGCATACACTACCAGCAGAGAATCTTTAGTTTAATTTGGGAGAGATTTTTTCTATTCTTAGAAGACAAAGAAGATCACGTGTCTCTTTCTTATTATTATTATTATTATTATTCAAATTTAAATTATTATCTTTTGATGAAATTTTTAAACTAATAAGCAAATAAATCATAGATACATTAGTTCTAGATTACAAGAAAAATGCTTGAAAAATACTTAAAAACCAATTTTAAGCTTTGCTTACACTCTATACAACACTCTATATGATTGACCTATATATCTTACAAAGACAAATCATGACATCCCTAAAGTTACCCTATCTAAGAGAAAAATAGTAAGGCAAATGTTCACCTTCTCAAGTTGCTTCCTTTACGATCACCTTATTTCCTAGTAATGCTTCTACTATAAAAGCTTAAAATACTAGGTTGAATACCCATAACTAAAAGGAAGATAAGTGGCTTAAGGACCTGGTTGATCTAACTGTCTATCAAGTTCACCTACTCACCTAAGAAAGGATAGACTAACCTTGAGATAAAAATAGAGGCTACCTCCCTTAGTATTGGGAACCATATGACATAGCTAGTAGAAGAAGATGGTATTCTTCCTTATTATTTATTAATAAGATGAATAACACTCTATAATGATGGAGGAAAAATGATTTAAGATTGCAATCTTCTATATATAGCAAGGATTAATTATAATTTGATGATTTTATATATTATTACTTTGTGAAGCCATGTCATATCAAAATATGTTAAATAGAACTTTCATGTCTGTGCATGCCATATCATATTCCATACAAAATAGGGATCCATATGTTCAAGATTTACCTAGAGTAATCTAGTGTGCTAGCAGCTAGAGATAGTCACCCATTATTAAGATCAATCAATTCATAGTATAGCAAATCTAGTTGGAGTAATTGGCTCTTTTTTTCCTAGAGTAACTACCTCTCTTTAATCTATTTAGGTTATGAAAGATAGTTTATTTTTTGTCCATTTAAGTGAATAGCTAAAATGATGTTATTTTCAACATGACATTCATTTATAACTAGAATGTAGGATTAATTAAGATGAGTGTTGTTAGTACATTAAACCTAGCCAAAAAATCATATGAGGCAAAAATGTATCTCACATATGGTTCGCAAGACAAGCCTTTGCAATAATGATGTGGCTCAAGTCAACCAATGAGTCTTGATTTATGAAGAGTCAAGAAATTTGATAAAAAACTAGGATATTAACTACGAAGTTGAAGAAATTCTTAAGTACAAAAGGATATAGGCATGAAAGGATAAAGGATTTATTATTGGTATTTTTAGTAATCTCTATGATAGAATTTTTAGTCATACACTTTAGGTAGCATGTTCTAATAATGCAAATCATCCTACTATGAATATAGAACCACTAAAAATTATTATGATGTGAGTCTTCCTTATCAAGCATGAAATGGGATTAGGTGATTTCATGTCTCACTTTCACACCTAGTCAATATAATAGATATAAACCACTTATCACCCTCCACCAAGTGAAACCATAAGATCCGTGTTACTAGTGCCCAACCACCTTATGGTAAGAACACTAGCCATCCCAAAAACACTAGAAATACTAGCCAATCTACTAGCTATATAGGTTCTCTATACCCTACAAATCCAAAAGGTAACAAAGGTATGCACATACTTCCTCAAGTTATATGGTCATTAATACTTGAGTGTTAAGGAAAAAGGAAGCATGATTATAAGATCCATGCATTGATTAGAGATAAACGTTAACCTTAGTATCCAACTATATCATTGTACAAGGTTAATCTTAATTGCTAAGGTAATTGGAAACATTGGATTCTTACTAGCCAAGGGTTGTAATTTGTATTACATTGCTATCTAACAAATCCTAATTGATGTAGCCTAGTACTTCTTCTACACCACCACCCCAACCCCACTCCCCCCCCAAAAAAAAAATCATGAACTGGAACACTAAATCATCTTGAAGATGAATTAGGTGAATAAATATGAACCCTTAGGTATAAAATCTAAAGAGATAAAGTTAAGCTAGAGAGTTACGTGATGGATTATTCTATGTCATGTTGAAACATCCATTCTTTAGATAAGAAAAAAATAAGAATGATTATACTAAGCTTAGAAAGAAGGTTTCTAAGCTTGAAGTTAAGAAATTAAAAAGATAATGATCAAACTATTATCACTTGCTTTGAGGTAGTGATGGTAAACTTAGAATACAACTGAGCACCAAAATAGATAAGTATGGTACGATATAAGCTCCCATCTCATTGAATGGTATAGTGTATATTCATGACTTTCCTACCTTGAAGAGAGCATTTAGCCCTACCCACCCTCTAGTTTTGTGACCTACAAGTCAATTACAGTTAGATCCTCTATGGTAGTAAGCATGAATACTATGTTACTTTCCATGAGCATTAATCGAGCATGTCCCTTGTATTAAAGGATGATACGTTAAATCTTTGTATGATATTTCTTTCCTAGGGCATGATCTTAACAACATATTTACTTAACTAGAAGGGTGAAATGTGTGTTGGCTAAGCATGTTTCCATTATATTTTCATATGCTGATGATTTACCATAATAAAACTTTAATTTACCCAATAGGAGGAATGCATTCACATAGAGTTTGAAAGAAATACTATGGTGCTATAGCACTTGGAAGATGGGATAAAATTTAACATAATCTTATGAATCAATCCTTGAACAAATTTTGGATAAGAACCCACCATAAAAATACCAGTGCATCCTTTTCATCAAAATAGGACTTCTAGGAACCTTTAGTAGTCATAGCATGTGTGTAATAATTTAAGATAAGTTGGGCTACCCTCTTTTTTTTATTTAATACATTTTTAAGAGACCCCCAATGATCATAATAAATGTGCTTGAATGAGATAACTTCGTCTAGATTTAATCATAAATAGCTTTACTATGACTCATGCTCTAAGCTGAGAGGCAACTTAACTAGTACTAATGGAAAAAGATTTAAAAATTTTAAAGTTGATTTGCTTGGCAATGTCAAAATCCTTCATAACCCCACTACTTCATATTATTGGTGAGTTAGAGATATGAAAATGGATCTAGCCTCTTAATAGATACAACTAAAGAGCACATTAATGGTAATGAAGTAAGAAAACATAAAGATAAGATATAGTTGTGCCACCTAGGAGCATTAGGATGTTAAATAGAAGAAAACAATTACGCTATAAGAAGTAAGTCAAGGTTGTTGACCAACTATCAAGAGAGGCAAAAACTAGAAGAAGATTCAAGCACTTATGCATAAAGAAGATTGGAGTAGATAAGATCTTTTAAATTTTTGAATTAAGTATTATGACACATCAAAAGAAAACCAACCAATCCCTTCCAAGGTTTGAAAAGAAAGAGATAGGATCAAAGAGTGGAATAAATTTAGATGAAACCTTGGTCATTCCAAAGATGTCAAACATTAATTTTAATGATTTGGAACTTACCTTTTTGATACTCAAAGAAATTAATGGAAAAATATGAACAACCTAAGGCTAGGAATTTCCCAGCACAAGAACGTGATGCCAGAAAACAAGGGGATAAGGCTAAATCAATGAGTAAAAAATTAAAATAACATCTTCTTTGTATTTTAGTTTCATTTTCATTTCTATATCATACTTTCATTACACATATTTTTGTATTTGATGCTAACTCTTAAAGTTGATTTTTCTAGGAATAGAAGAACAAGAAACATTAGGAAACAAGGATGGAAGAGGAGTGGAAGAGGAAATATACAATAGGCCAAGTCTTTGTAGAAGGTGAGCTAAGTGGATGCTTATAGCAATGATAAAGAAGAGGATTTCTTAGAATATTTGATTTTGTTGACATGATACCTATGTGTACCTGAAAAAGATAAATTTTAATAATGAGCTTCAAACAATATGATCTTGAATGAGAAGGAATATAAAGAAATATTCATTTCTAGCTTTTAAATTTTAAATGTTTATAAATTTTGGTTTTTTTATGGTTTTGAAATTTAACAATTTTATATTTTTTTATAATTTTTTGTCTATTTATACATATTTAAAACTCAATGAAATAGTAAATAAATAAAACAAATAAAAAGCTATGTTATAGAATTTAATATATAAAAGTCATGAATAGTAATAAAGACTAAACTAAAATAAATGCAACTCAAAATAAAATGAAATGTCATGAACCATATAAAGAGAAAAAAGAAAGATAAAGAGATTGATAGTGTAACCCTTAAGTAGAGGACATCTTGGCAATGGTTTTCTTCACTTAAGCACAAGTAGGATTTTTGACATTTTTAATAAACTATATGATCTCAAGTTTACTAAAACCCAAATATACAAGCTCCTAGAAGTTAGATAACCAAGAAATGCTAATTTTAGACTCATTATTTTCTTCCAACGAAGTTTGACTTGATGTAATGGCTTGAGAGCATAAGTAGTTTTATCTAGGATGTCAAGGCATAAAATCATATAACATAGATGACTACTTCTTAATCTTTACATGGGAAATATATCTCTTAATACACAAGAGAATAGATTGTATAATGGTAAGCTAACCAAGGTCTTCCTAAGATAGTGTTACTCTCATATGAGTCTCTAGCATCCATGAAAATGGCTTTTAAAGCAATATAGTTTTCTAGCAAGAAAGTTAGCTTGATCACACCAATAATGTCTACCCTTACTCTGCTAAGTTAAATTAAAGTTGAATTGTAGTTAAATTATGTAACCTACTTTTCAAGATTGAGACACTCAATGATAGCCCATGAAATAACATTGGATCTAGCTCCATCATTAATGTAAACTAAAGGTAGTATCATGTTATCTTTAATATGTATGTTGATGTCAATGGAAAGCTAGCAAACATTATCCATTGTAGGATGAGTTTTCATGTTTTCTCCCTTAAACACTAGGTAGTCTACTTCATATTCATGTGCATTGAGCACTCATGATATTGCCTACGCTTATGGTTGACTATCTACAATAACTATAATGGACTTCAAGAGTTCTTCCCATGTTAATTGATCATCTTTGGAGGTGGATACGATATCAAAAAGAAGATGATTTGTTATCTTAGATTTCATTGTTATAGTGATATTAGATAAAGCTTGATTTTCTAATATTAACTTTTGATGAGAAGAAACCACTAGAGGAATAGAGTATGATGGCACAGCAATTTAAGGGACTGATGAAGTGGAAGAAAATTCATTTTGGGATTCCTAGAATAAGACTTTGCTTTTTTGTTGCTAGGAAGATTGCTTATTTGCTTGATCCTTATCTATTCCTTTATTAGTAGGTGTTATATCTTTCTAAAGTTGAGTTAGGATATGAACCAAAGGAATAGAAGTTACAAGCAATTATGACTCTTATGAACTAGTTAGAGGTAAGGGATGAAATGGTGGAGGAATAACATAAGTCAAAAATGGAAGAAGATCAACTAGACAAGAAGGGATATGCAGGGATAACCTATTCCTTGGTAGGGATTAAGGTTGGATGTATGTATGAGATTGAGGAATAGAAGTGACATCATAATATAGTATTAACTCAATCACAAACAGGGCTCTGCTTATGTTGTTGAATGTTGATGTTTGGGTACTTAAAGCAGAAGAACCACTCATTGGGTTTTGGAGGATTTGGCTAAAAGACAATTTGGGGATTGGTTTGAAGGGAGCCCATGTTAATGATCAATAAATTTTTTGAATAATTACCTTTCAATTTAAGTCAAAATGCATATATTTTCTTGAATTTGAAATTTAGGGGATCCTAGAAGATCTACATATCTTAGTTGCTAGGATACACTAAAGTATTAAAAATAATTTTTGCTTTCTCCACAAGAGGTTTTATATCATATTTTCATATGTTAGAGCTATTATTATTGTATTCTGCAATCTCATGGTAATAACTAAACTTGTTTGAATTGTACTACTTTGGAACTACAGGATCACCTTCCGCACATTATGAAGGATCTATTACTAAAGTCTACAACTTCTTGAACCTAGCTCACATTTGTTTTGATACCTTCTTTGGGATGATATTTTCTCTCATTAATATCATGTGATACAACTAGTTGTAAGTCATCAAGAGGTTATGGTATTTGAATCTATTCTTGGATTGTCTTCTTTGCTAGTTCCCACTAGATGAAGTTTGCCCATCATTAATTACTTTCTAATTCATTGTTTAATTGCCTCCAGATATATTTGAAAAGCCTTGTGATATTTGGCTAACTAAGGATACCATTTGAAACGAATTTTGTGTGACTTTTTTAATTCTTTGTTGTATTATTTCCCTTACTATGGAACCTAACCCATTATGGATCATTTCATTGTATTGTAATTTCTTCAATATGCTTTGCAAACATGATGACATTATGAAGACTAAGTAGCCTAGGATAAACAAGTTTACATCTAATACAATCAATGACAACCCATTCAAAGATGCCAAGTAACTAATCAAGGAACAATGGATGTGTTAGCTTCATTATAGCAAAAGTCCAATAGGATATGAATTTAGTCATAGTTTCATTAAGCCCTTGCCTAATGGCCAATTGCTTCTAGAGAGTACCTTCTTTGCTGGTATTCTATTTAAATTTTTTCATAAAAGGTATAAAGAGATACTTCAAAGAGATGATGATTAAATGAGAAAGTGATTTGTAACACCCAAATATCTTTCCTAAAAGAGAATTTGAAAAAAATCTTAGGATTATATGGATATAATTGGCTAATAGGATTTATTTTCCCCATATACAAGATAAAGTTGGATAAGGAGATGTATTTAGGAACTTGAATTGGTAGAATTAAAAAACTAATGGAACCAACAAGAAAATAGGAAATGGAAACTACTAGATTTTCATTATGTAAGACTATAGCTTTCATGGTTTGATCCTCATTGACCTATAGTTATAATGAAATATCTTACAACAATAACATGATCTTGGGAGATATACCAAGAATGTTAGGGATTGAATGATTATTTGGATGCAAGTTTGAGGTAGGAAGAACAAGCTATAATAAAGAAACTATTAGGAGTGATGTTCATGAAAGGACATTAAATTGGAATTATGACTAAGATGATAGATGGAATGAAAGTGAAGCTTGAAATTGCTATATTTAAGGATCAATTAACATGGAGAAAATAGATTTAATAAAGAGTTGAGATTTTGAGTCAATGAAGGCAAGTTTACATTTACCATGGTGGGAAACAAACTATAGAGGTTAATTAAAGGAGAATCTACAGATGGTACAAATGTTATAGGTAAGAGTGGTTGAGATGCAAGTTGAATATTGGGATTAGTAGTGTTGATGTAATGGATGCACAAGGGTGTAAGACTAGGTGGATGCATAACATGTTGATGGATCATTCTAGCAGTCATGAAAACATGTTCATGATCTTATTCTTCATTTCTATGAATGATAACATCTCCTCCATCATCACTCTACTAATCATTGGGTTGGAAAGCTCTATTGAAGATGATGTTTGAATGATTCAAGGAGTACTCTATTGTATTTATTCCCTGTTGTTACATCTCTAAATGTATAACTACTTAAATATTGTAACACCTCAATCTTAGAAATCACTTTTATAACACACATTCCTAGGAATAAAGAGCTAACATCCAAAGCCCTCAAAATGCTAGTTGAAAAAAGAGACAGATTATTTTCTCTTTTAACAACAATTAGACTAGCATTAACATATGAAATTAAAATGAAATCAATATCCTCATGATCTAGCTTTGCAACAAGTAAATCAATGCTAATTTTAATAAATAGATATGATTCTAAAAATAAAAATCCATTATAAAAAATCTATGCAAATTCCTCTAACATGAAGTATAATTTTATAATTTTCTTTACTGATTTAAAATTCAAAGTTTGATTTTTTAGCCTAGAAAAATAGATCTAAGCTTCATCATTGATGAGTCGTCATTGGTTGGCTACGTTGACGAGGCCTCGTCGATGCAGTCAACTACATTGATGAGGCCTTGTCCATGAGGCCCCATCGACGCATCTCAACCTGCATCAATGATGCCTCATTGACATTGTGTCTATCTGTCATTTATAAATACAAACCTACCAACCACATTTATGGGGAGTCCAGATTTCAGTAGTAGCAAAGCTCTTGCATTTTTTTCATTTGAAGTTAGAATTTTTTCCCTGAGTGCCCGTAGCAAGAGTCATTGAGTGTACGAATCTTTATTCGAGCATTGTTATACTTGAGCATGACAGTGTGTGCAGTAATAAAGATGAGCTTTCTGATAAACCTTGCAGCACTTTGAATAGATTAGCTCTTTTATTTATGCATTCAA
This sequence comes from Gnetum montanum, assembly GCA_015680685.1. Lineage (NCBI taxonomy): Eukaryota > Viridiplantae > Streptophyta > Gnetopsida > Gnetales > Gnetaceae > Gnetum > Gnetum montanum. The sequence continues at coordinate 780,233 of MNCI01006791.1, read as the reverse complement.
TGTTTACAATTATTTGTTAATTATTCCCAATTATTTCACAAATATTTTCCAACAATAGAGTTAATGAGATTATTAAGCTAGATAGATTAAATACATAAGTACAACTACTTCAAGTGTAACACATATTCACTTGGTAATCCCAACAACATTATTGCTTGGTACGCCCAGTAGCGTAGCATTTGGCTGCCCAGCAATGGATACGTGGGTTCAAGACACGTACGAAAAGTGGGAATGAATACTTATGTTAGGATTAGTTAAATAGTAGTTAATTAATTAATTTAGATTAGTTAATCAAATTCCTTTTACCTACATTTCAAGCATCAAAATATAAAATACAAAATGAGAAAAATCAGATGCCTCAGTTACACTTAACCATACCAATGTACATCACAAGTGTAATTGGGAGGACAACGATTGACTTTAAGGCTAGATTCACTTCCTAAAGGGCTAGTGCACTGGAAATGATAAACTCTACAGAATTCAACTGAGTCATGTGTGAATGCTCTGTGATTCATATGGTTGGGCATAGGGGTACCTTGCTGCTCATCAATCATTAACAAATTTATTTCACCAAACAAATTGTCATAAGAAACAAATAAATCAAGTATCTATGATCCATGCAATGGCATAATAATATTTTATAGTTTTTCAACAACACTTACAATACAAACTTATCTAAATTTAACTCTTCTAACCATCATGTTATCAAACATTTATTCAAACAATCCAAGTTTTCATAGCAAATAATAGGTAAATCACAACCATAAACTAACATCCTAAAATTTTCCCCACTAAGTTGGACTTATAGAAAGACATCAAAACCAAACTTGAAAAGATCAAAAAATATAAATCAAAATTCAAATTTAAAATTTAAGCATTCAAGGAATAAGAATTCATCAATCAAAATCCAAGAATTCAATAATTCTAAAACATTTACAAATTATTCATTGACCCATGAATGCCCTTACTTTCTACTAGTAATACTAATCCTCATATCAAGTATCCTTTACCCTTAATAATACTTATGTCAAAAATTCCCCAAATCATTTTGGGTGTTTCTAAATCATTATAGAAACAACTCTCATCCAAGTCATTTAGGCCTAAGATTACTAAGGATGGATGAAGAGATCTACCCATCCTTATATCAAGTATTCTTTTCCCTTATTAATAATGTTTATGCCAAAAATGCCCTAAATTATTACAAAAATAACTATCATTGATGAGACGCGATATCGCAACGGCCGCGATATCGCGTACTCACGTACGTGATATCGCGTCTTCCCCTGCAATATTGCGTACGCGNGGCCGCGATATCGCGTACTCACGTACGTGATATCGCGTCTTCCCCTACAATATTGCGTACGTGATATCGTGGTGCACCGCAATATCTATAAATAAGAGGCAACTCTCCCTTGTTTCCTAATCCTGGGCTAGAAGTAGGGAAACTCTAGCAATTTGATCACTCCAAAGATAGAATATTTTCCATGTGCCCACAGTAGGAGTCTGAAAGTGAACGGATCTTTATTCAAGCAACATTGTACCTGAACATAAGTTGTGTACGGCAATAAAGATGAACTTCCTAGATAAACCTTACAGTGCATGGAATAGGATTTTATTTTAATGTTATTTATTTCTTTCTCTCTCTCACCCTTAAACTCCTAGAATGCGAAATGAGTACGACTTGATTATGAGCATCTATGTGTGACTACTTGGTAACCCAGTGGCGTATCCAGGATCTACGCTTGGTAATCCCAGTGGTAGTCGTCCACCAAGATGTGTACGGTTAGTCAAGGAATCGGCTGCTCATCGCACTTAGGATAGATTATATTCTCTCAACCCTTTCCTCCTAGTTAAGTGCCTCAGTACGACCACTTCGAGCCCGTGCGTTACGCGTGGTGATCCCAGCAATGATTAGCGTTTGGTAGTTGCGGTTGCATCGGTTCAGGGTGTGTATGATAAGTGGGAATAGATGCTGATGCTAGGTAATTTAGACTTAGTTCATTAGTTAGAGTTAGTTAGTTTCTCCAACCCTTCACCTTCATAGCATAGGAGATAAAACATAAAAGACCATAAAAATCATATACCTCAGACTTACTTAACCATACACCATGACAACTACAAGTAAGTCTGGGGAGACAATGAATGATTGACCCCAAGTATTCCATGGGGCGTATAGGCACTTAGTCTGTGGAGTTCGACCGGATCGCACATGCTATGCTCGTTTTGTATGGTTCAGTGTAGGGGTACCTCACCACTTATCATTGGTACCATTGCTGGGGACTAAGTGTTTGTGCGCCGAATAGAACATAAAGGATATCACTCACATCGTTGGGAGCCTAAATGAACCTTTGGGTTAATCAAGATAAAAAAATTATATAACGGTAAATTATCACACTGATAACAATGTCTTCTTCTGGCAAAAGCAATTCACCACCTAAGGACCATACAAAAAACAGTTGGCAATCAAAAACACATAACCTAAATCCGCCAGTTCCTCAACAATATAAGGTGGAATATACTCATCCCGATGAGTATATTCCTAATTTCACTTTTATCTTCCATCAAGATGAATAGATGCATTGTAGGGATTTGCAAGGTAACATTGTGTTACCTCCAGATTGTGTAGTCCCAAACATGCTTCTCCATGCTTTGCCACAGATTGGCATGACAGAACTATATGCTGAATACGTTGCAAAAAATTTTGACGGGATTACCATCCCACACCTTTACAACGTATGAGGGACTCAAGGTAGGAGAGTCAACATACACTGTTGAAGGGCAAAGAGGTCCCGCACGTCCTTAGTGAAACTAGAGATGGTGAACCACTCATAATGGGTTCTCTATCAAGAGATGTTCCCCCTCCTAATGATGGTGAGGAGGTTGGGTATCATAACCTACACTCAACGATACACAACCCTAGTTCTGAGTCCTGTGAACACTAGCTGTTCACAGAGAGAACAACAACAAAAGACAAGGATGACCACTTGGATCATCACCACGATTGGGGCCGAAGCAGCCGAAGAGAAGGTAGGAAGCATCATCATGACAATGGTTCCCCTTCCTCTTCTCCTTCATCTCATCACTCACCCTTTCCTTCCACATCTGGGTGCAACCATCACAAGCATAACGGACAGGATAAAGGTAAGAAAAATGAGAGACCTCGACAAGAGAGTCAAGAGAGAAGACAAGGGCATGAACGAAGGGAAAGTAGGGAACAATGTAGACATCATAGGCATCATGAAAGAGATGATCATGACGAACCTAATGGAGGCTGTTAGAATTCCCACAAGGCATTTAAAAGATAGTTGGATCAAATGCTTAGACATGAATAACATTCCACGCTTTGAGGGGGGGTACAACACAGATCCGCAACATCATTTACAGGCATTCCACGATGCCTGTGCCTTGTAGAATATAGAAAATGAGTGGTAGAAACTTAAGTTGTTTCCCAGGTGATGAGACGCGACATGCACTGAGCCGCGATATCGCGTCTTTCCCTGCAATATCGCGTACGCGATATCGCGGTCCGCCGTCATATCTATAAATAAGAGGCGGCACTCCCCTTATTTCCAAATCCTGGCTAGAAGTAGCGAAGCTCTGGCAGATTGATCACTCCA
>MNCI01006791.1:758068-774460 GCA_015680685.1 Gnetum montanum | reverse complement strand
AAATCTCTAAGATAAATATTTATGGAAAGATCAAGAAGAGAAAAGTTCCATGCATCACATACAGTGATTCATTGGGTGATGACATGGAGGAAATGCCTCCATGTAACAAGTGTGCCCTTGAAACTTTGAAACGAAGATGCATGTATGTAGCAACCACACAACAAGTAGTAGACACCCCGTGGTTGATAGCTACTCGAAAGAGCAAGCAAATATGCATGGAATGAACTGAGGAGACAAATCATGCCAATAATGAAGGCATATACACGTTGGAATATGAACATCGCCAACTCCCACCCCTCAACCTAAGATCATCAATTGGGAGGAGTTGGGCACTTCTACGAAATTCAAATAAACGTTCATTATTTTGGATCTCCCCCTTGTAATTTAGTCATGGGGGAGATGGCCACCTATGCTAATCATATAGGGCCCTCAGTTCTTTTTATGTTTTTGTTTTACACATTTTTGTTTTACAAATTTCTTTAACTTTTCTTATTTTTGTTTTACAACTTTCTTTAACTCTTCTTGTTTTTGTTTTACAACATTGTTATACTTTTCCATTTCGTGTGTGTGTGTGTGTGTGATCCACCCTATAAGTTTTTCACCCAATCAGTGTTCGGAATGATGGTATGACCTATTTTCACATTGATTGCTAATGTTTGGTTTTTACCTTTAAGTCACCATGTTGATACTAAGGTATGTTTCTTTTGATATGGTAAGCAATGAGACCACTTCATCCATCCATCCACCAGTTTCTATGGTCTCTCTCGACTTGGAAATGTACAGTCCCCTTATAATAAGAACTTAAACAAATCAGTGACTGGGCATTTCTCAAACTAAGGAAGGACTCAAGGATTGAAAAGGGTGTGACTTCAAGGGAACTTGATGCTTTTGTGTTGGCCGTTCTCTTGGGTGCTTGGATGTTTTCTTTTTGAGTTTTCTTGCCATTTCTATGTTACCCAATTATTGGAACCTGAGACAATAAAAATAAGAAGTCTTTGCATGGTGTGGTTCTCACGCATAAAAACACAAAACACAAAAAAAAATTAAAAATAATAATAAATAAAAATAAAAAAAGAAAAAAAGAAAACTAAAAAACTAAGTGAGAATTCAAAGCACACCCCTTAGATGAAATAAACTTGGGCTACAAGCACTGGTTATGGAACCAAAAGTGTTCCCTCTAACTAAGGCTCCTCTCGCTTCCTATTCTCTCCTTTATTTCGTCGGAATGGTGGTGACTCTTAGAGAAGGAATCCTTGTTATCCAAGTGGATGGTTTAGCCAAATGCATTGATGCAAAGTCACTGGATGTGGTTGGTTTGAGGTCGGACTTGGAATGGGATTTGCTAAGTCACATTAATCATGAAATACACAAGGGGTTGTACACCACCTTGTTCTTGAGATTCTGTTCCATTCTATTCTCTCCATCCTTCTCTCCATTGTTCACCTCATTGTCGGTTGTATCATTAGTATATATATTTTGGTTGATGCATTGTTTTCTTTTTGGTAAATTCTTGCAATTAAAACTTTAACTCTTGTTCCAAATGACATTCCCAGAGCCTACGGACTCTTTGAATGTGGGTTTGTTAGGGCATTAAAGGGCATGAGCCTGCTTTGGGGAGGACCCACTGACATACCTATTTGGTGCACCAATTAACTTCTTTTCCCTAACATTTTTGCAATTAATTTTATTTTGTTCATTACCATCTTGACATCCATTTCCTCAATGCTATAGTTGTCCCTTTTTATATATCTTTCTTACTTCTTTCCTTTCTCCATTCCAACGCTACTGGAGGTTCACGATTAGTCATGGGGGTATGAGGCCTGATTTTTTCGATTTTCTCCTAGCCCCGAATTTTTTGATTTTCTTCCTAACCCCTACACCTTCGATAGTCATCATTAATATATCTCCCGATCCATATCAGCCATACCACAACCTAGCCAATGAACTTTCACCACAGCAAGGTATCAATTACATGATGATTCATTTACCCTTGCTAATATAAGATTATGTTGTGTGTGCAGATGGCAATCATGCAATAACAGACGGAATCTGGAGGGAACACATGGAATGGAGCAACGCTACAGTAGCTATGCAAGGAGCAAGATTGATGGTGCACTTACTGATGGACAACGAAAGGCACAATCCTGGCATTGGCAGTAGCAACACTTCTTTCTCTCTCTCTCTTTCTCAACTGCCAACTAAGGCCTGATGTCAATGTGATAAGGTGTTCCCCCTTGTTGTCATGAACACCAGTTTTGTCAAGTCTTGTAATGATGATCCATTCACATGTCATCCCATTAGTTCCATTCACCTCAATAATCCATTACCTTCCCAATATTTTGTAAGGAACTCGAGGACGAGTTTTCATTCAGTCATGGGGGTATGATGAGATGCGATTCGCATAAGCCGTGATATCGCATCCCATGTGATATCGCGTATGCGATATCGAGGTGCGCCGCAATATCTATAAATAAGAGGCAGCTCTCCCTTGTTTCCTAATCCTAGGCTAGAAGTAGGGAAACTCTGGTAGTTTGATCACTCCATAGATAGAATATTTTCCATGTGCTCGCAGTAGGAGTCCGATAGTGAACGGATCTTTATTCAAGCAACATTGTACCTGAACACAAGTTGTGTACGGCAATAAAGATGAACTTCCTGGATAAACCTTGCAGTGCATGGAATAGGATTTTATTTTAATGTTATTTATTGCTTTCTCTCTCTCACCCTTAAACTCCTAGAATGCGGAATGAGTACGACTTGATTACGAGCATCTAAGTGTGACTATTTTGTAACCCAGTGGCATATCCAGGATCTACGCTTGGTAATCCTAGTGGTAGTCGTGCACCAAGATGTGTACGGTTAGTCAAGGAATTGGCGGCTCATCGCACTTAGGCTAGATTATATTCTCTCAACCCTTTCCTCCTAGTTAAGTACCTCAGTACAACCACTTTGAGCACGTGCGTTACGCGTGGTGATCCCAGCAACGATTAGCATTTGATAGCCATGGTTGCATCGGTTCAGGGTGTGTACGGTAAGTGGGAACGGATGTTGACGCTAGGTAATTTAGACTTAGTTCATTAGTTAGAGTTAGTTAGTTTCTCCAACCCTTCACCTTGATAGCATAGGCGATAAAACATAAAAGACCATAAAAATCATATACCTCAGACTTACTTAACCATATACCGTGACAACTACAAGTCTGGGGAGACAACGAATGATTAACCCCAAGTGTTCCATGGGGCGTGTAGGCACTTAGTCTGTGGAGTTCGACCAGATCGCACGTGCTATGCTTATTTCGTATAGTTTAGTGTAGGGGTACCTCGCCACTCATCATTGGCACCGTTGCCAGGGACTAAGTGTTTGTGCGCCGAATAGAACATAAAGGATATCACTCACATCGTTGGGAGCCTAAATGAACCTTCAGGTTAATCAAGATAAAAAAATTATATAATGGTAAATTAGCACATCGATAACAATAGATATGCTCCCATGTTAGAATATCATTTTTACCAATTTTAGAAATTTTGGGTTAATTTTTAGTTTCCCCAATAAAATCTACCCTTTTGTCTAAACCCTAGCATGTCCTTATGAGTATAAATATCTAGTAGCCCTACCATTAGAAATCATCCAATTGTATTGTAAACATTTGGGAGATGAAGCTAAAGTGGAGATCCTATTGGATAGTAGAGAAGCTAGATCTAGATCTATGCTATCATTTAGAACATTGGTAAGTGCTTCTTTTAGATCTCATTTTAGGTTCTACTTGGATCCCATCATTGACGTTTGATTTTGCCTAGGTTTTTGGAGTCTATTTGGAAGATTCTAGCCACACAAGGATTTTTAGCTATAGTGTTATCAATCAAGAGAGAAAAGTTAGTATAATGATGATCTTTTAGGCTTTTGGAATGTTTGGTTTTATGCACATTTGATTTGGTTTATTTATCAGTGATTGGATGAAATGTCTTCATCTATTCTCTAGTAAATTTGATCTATTAATGCATTTTTTGTAAGATTAAATAATATAATATTGATTTTATCATATATGAGACATTAGAGATCAAAGTTTACTTTGTTTACATCCATTTTGATTCCATTTTGTATATGTTGAATTTCTAGATAGTAGAACTAGGGTATTCTACTGTAACTCATATTTTGAGGCCTAAATTAGTGGAAATAATGGACGATGACAGCTTACAAGCCAAAATTTACACTTAGAATTAGCTTTTTATGCATTTTTTCTAGTGTTTAATTTAAATTAGTAAAATTTTGTATTTTTTAAACTATAATGTTTAGCTGGTATTATGGTAATATGTAATGCCCTTTGGTTGGTTACGTGGATTTTATACTTGTCTATCTTTAGTATAGGCTTGACTTTGCTACATTAATTTATTTGAGCAATGTTGATATTTATACTTAGGTTTATTTAAATGTTTCTTTTTACTACAACTTGATACCTTGATGATATTTGATTATATTTATGGTATAATCTATTTTGTTCTTTTTATTATATTTTAGTTATTATAATGTTGTCTTTGGACATTAAATTCCTTTGCTTAGTGAATAAGTTAAGTTTTATACCCAAGGGGCTATTGGCATTATTCATGTAAATTTCTTATCTATTGTTTATATATTTTTTTGTACCCCATTGTGCTTTTTTTAAGAATGCCTACTACTTTGTCTATCATTTTTTTTTTCTTTTTGCATCCTTCATTTTAAATAAGTTGCATTTTATTGTTATAAGTAATACCTTTCTAGACTAAGAATAGTTAGTGGGGTGTTATAAGTTGGTATTAAAGATGTAGATTGACAAGTATTTTCAAATTTCTAAAGTTGAGATGCCACTAAGAGAACTATTAAGATTCTAAATAGGGAAATCCTATATAATCCATCAAGAAAGTTACATGATATGAAGAAGTTTCCAATGGTAAAAATATTTTTGAAGTGTTTTATTTTATTATTTGGATATGAGAGTGAGAGGTAAAAGCATGTTTATACAACAACCAATTATATTTTGCTAAGATCAAAGTTAATATTTTTACAAGTTTTCTTGGTTAATGATATTTTAAGTACTTCATTTGTCTAATTAGAAAGGTATAATTTCTTTTCTAACAATATTTTATATGACTAAGAGAAGTAAATTTTTTTTCCAATGATTGGATTTTATGCCACCACATAACAAACTAGTTTTACAATCTACCAACCCTATGGACATTGACTTATGTGTAGCCCATTGAGACAATTATTTGGTAAGGAGTTAGATCATTATGGTAACTTTTTAAGTAACATTTTAGTGTATTTTAACTTAAGTGTTTTATAACATCTTCTATGTTGGAAAGTTAGCTACAATTTTACAACTCTTAAGGATTTGAGCTTTGACAATTGTCATGCCCCAAAATTTACCATAGATGACTTATAAAATCACTTAGAGGAGCATGATTAAATTTCGTAAAATCCATATGTTCCATACACAAAACTTAAATTTCAAAATTTAAATGATTGGAAAAACCTAAAATCATCAAGTTTAAAACTTATAAATCATTAATCACACTTTAACAACCCATAAGAATAGATTACTTAACTTAGATCCATGCAATGTTATTCCAATATCTTAAGTACAAATCCTTAGTATGTAAAGTACAAGATATACATAAGTTAACCATAACGACCATTAACAAACATAAAATGACTCCAAAAATATAACAATGCTTGAATTATTAGTCTGCAAGGTTTCTTTAAAAGGCAACGCTCTCATACCATACTATGATCTAGCAACTACAACATAACCTAGAATCTCCACTAAGCCTCCTAACCCTTTGCATGAAACACATGTAGGAAGGGTTAGAACATTCCACAATTGAGGAAATCACCTTGGTGCCTGATGAATCATGATTCATTAGGCTCCGATATCAGACTCGCGATATCGAATCCACGATATCAGGTACGTGATATCGCGGCTTGGCTAGTGATATCAGATACACGATATCATGACTCCTGTGCAGGCCTATAAATACACATGTAGGCACAAGGAGTTGAGATTTAGTAGTTTATTTAGAAGTTAGTTTTCATTTTTAGTTCTTCTCAACCCTTTCTCCCAGTGCATGCCCACAATGTGATGATTGTAATTGTACGGCACCTTCATTCGAGTGTGACATACTTGGACACGCACATGACCAAAAATAAAGATCGAGATTACTTCATCATTGCAGCATTCACTTAGTTTAATTATTTAATTTTTATTTATTGCTTCCTTAATCAATCTCTCTCTACCTTCCTCTCCTACCCCTGTTAGTAAACACGGAATCAATATGACTTAATCACAAGCATTTAAGTGTGACTACTTGGTATCCTAGTAGCGTACCTAGGACATGTGCTTGGTAATCCTAGTAGTAGTACATGAGGTCCAAGATGTGTATGGATGATTAAGGAACGGATGCTCATCGCACTTAGGCTAGTTTAGATTCTCTCCCCCCTATGTCCTATTAGCTTAACTCTCTCTCCCATTTCCTCCTAGCTTAATTAAAGTTATTTTCTATTGCCTCTAAGGGTAGCACTAGTTTAGGACTGCATCATACACCTCACTCTAGACTAAACCATACGTGACAAAGCAAATACTAGTCCAGATGGGAAGACAGTGAACTAAAATCAATGAGTAACTATCTAGATACCACACCTAGCCTGTTTATGGAGTTCGATCGGATCATGCGTGAAACGCTCGTATTCATATGGTTGAGTGTAGGGGTACCTTGCCACTCATCATTGGAGCCATTGCCAAGGATGGTGCTAGTTATTTAGACTAGTTATATCATACAAGATTGCTATAACAAGTATTAATAATATATCCTTTAGAAAAGAAATTAAATTCAATTCAATTAAGTCACACACCACTCACAACAATGTCTCTCTCGCAAGACTATGCTAACGCCACAAGTAGTGAGGCAATTCATTGGAGAACCAACGAATTATATGATGAAGGCAAAGTTTGGAGTACTCAACTTTATGCAGGAATTCCATATGTTCATGAGTATCCCAAGGATACTCAAGGATTCTTGTCAACCAACACTAACAGCTCTAGTAAGGTTGGGACAGCCCATAGAACAAGGAGGCCTGAAAGGCCTAGGACCTTCTCAATAACTAACAAGAATCTATTAGGGGATGATTGGAAAACTTATAAAAGTTACAACAAGTTTTTTAGTTCTTTCTCTTCCTCTACTCCTTCAACCTCATATTGTGACACAGATGACTATCTTTCAAGGGATCGGCGTAGAACTAAAAATCGAGCTCACAAACAAAATTGAGAACACCAAGATGAACAAGGACAACATCGTCTCAACTTGCAAACTCACAACCTAGTTAGTGACGATGAACCCCTACTAGCCACTAAGAGCCTAATGCCTATACAAGAGGTCATTCGAATATCCTACAAGCATCGCAAAGAAAGCCATCTACCTAGGCTTGAGTTAAACAACTTTTTCAAGTTTGCAAGAGGCTATGATTTAGATCTGCGACAGCATATACAAGCCTTCCATGATGCCTGTGTCTAGAATAATATCAATAATAGTTGGCAAAAACTTAAGCACTTTCCTATGACACTCGTTGGCCAAGCAAAAGTGTGGTACAGATCGTTAAAACCAAAATCAATCCATAGTTGGCCAACAATGGTAGAACTCTTTACTGAACGATATCAAACGTATGCTAGAGTGTCGGCCTTGAGGAGACAAATCCAAGAATGGAAACAAGGGTAACATGAAACCTTGGAAATGGCCTTATAAAGATACTATTCTTTGTTAAACAACTGCCCAGGCCATGGATTCTCTGAGGAAAGGTTAATGTATCACATCATGGATGGCCTCCATAATGAAACAAGGGAAACCCTAGGGATGTATGCCCGAGGTCAACTATACGAGCTACGAACCCACCAACTCTAAGAGCTTATTAACTAGGTAGTAAAAGAAGAAGAAGAAATGGCTAAATGGGAGAATGGTGAAAGCTCTCAATGAGATCAAAATCTTGAATTAGCAACCATAAAAAGGAGAAATCAGCTCACCTTGAGGAAGGACAACCATTTCTACCTTTGTCAATGCAACAATCACTAGATGAAATCGAGGCAAAGATTAATAAGATAACAGAATGGGTGCACAGAAAATATGGAGAATATGCTAACAATAGTAGAGGTACAACTATGCCAAATTAAGAAATAGGACAGGACACTACACAACAATTAGAACAAATGGGAGAAGATAATAAGAATAAAAACTCAACTACCAACTTCACATATCAATGCAACGTCTATCTATACAATCACCCCAAAGGCCAATGCCTAGTTTTGTCACATTTACATGAGCATTGGGGAGGAATGTTACATCTAGATTTTGTACAGAAATATCAGGTTCAACCACAATGGCAAAAGCCCTAGTCGTGGGGGAGGCCATCGCCAACCCGACCATATAACCTACCCCACTATGTCTATTATGGTTGAGTGTGTGAACCCCAATATGGGTACATTCCAACCACCACATCAAAAGACACCCAATGGTTAGGATATGATTGATCCCCAACATTTGCAACATGGATGGATCCACACTTTTCATTTATTAATTCTTGCCATGATCAAAGGTTCAGTTATGGGGGACATCCCCCATTCTAACAAACAGAATTAATAAATGTTTTTCCTTTTCTTTAATTTTACAATTTTTTGTTTTTTAGTTTTTCATCTTTCAATTTATTGTTTTATCTTTTTATCTTTTTATGAGTAATCTCATCTATGATAAAGCACTCATGCGACTCGTTGGTTGAGGTGTTGTTCTTTGCTACCAAGTCTCGAGTAACTAATTATTTGGACAACAAGCCCATCACACCCACCCAACCATTCTATGAATAAGAGGTTCTACTTTGGGTATGATGATATTCTTAACATCATTAAAACTTAAAGTAATTTTGTGCTCATTATACCTAGAGTGAAGAAGGATGGACCAAGAGGGAATGACTAGGTTGTGATATCAAGGAGACCTGTGGATTCTTTTTTGGTAACATCTATAGAAGTTACCATGCAACCTAGTTGTACTAAGATCCTTGTAGATGTAACAAAAAATGGGAGTGAGAGTAATAAACGCACTCACTCAAGAAAACCAATGCTATTCTAAGGGGTTCCACTGGAAAGACATGCATCCATGCTTAAAGGTAGGCAGCTTCTCTGGATTAACCATTCAAAAAAATCAAAAAAATCAAGATCCTTCCCCCCTCTTAGCACACATCAACATCATTCTCAACTATTCACATGGGGGAGTTTTTCAAATTTTCTTCCACAAATTGCGACTTGTGCATCTCTTAGTCAACCAGCCATAACTCGCTTGCTAGCGCTCCAATTCTTATTCCAATTGAACCTACCTAAACCCAGAGTGTTCAGCTTAGTCGTGGGGGAAGGGTACACTCCAAATCACGCATAAAGTTTTTGAAATTCATCACCAAAAGGAGGATAATATAAAGGGTAATTGATTATAAAAATGATAAACATATTGCCAAAAACAATCTTATCTCCTCACCTACATCGGGAAATTAAATATTAAAGCCACCTAATCAAATTGGGTCCAATATTAAAACTTTTAGAAGACATTTTCACAAAATTTCTTAACTCTGAATCACACGAAATAAGAAAATGAACTCATTAAGGCAAGAAGTAAGGTATAACTCAACTTTTGTAAGCAACCTTACTAATGATCAGCCCCATGTGATTGCAGATGGCCCCTAAATGTGGACAACAAGAAGGACCCTCTCAAGGTGTGTCCAAGTGACCAAGGAGAGGTAGAGGCCAGGTGTCTTCTAGGCAACGTGCAAAGTAGGAGGTGTAATTGTTTAGCATCCATCGAGAGCCTCCTACTACTGTGCAGTCGGGATAGGCAGAAGCAGGAGTTGCTGAAGCACTTGAACAGGGACAACATCTCACGTTGCCCCTGGAATGTGTGCAGGCAATCCATGAAAGGTTCATGTTAGCAGCTGTGATCATGGAATTGAACTTTGGACCTTTCACAAAGTTGGCTCCTGAGGCTGTTAGGGACCAACTCAATGGGTCTCCATTATGGCCCATCCTCTTTGAAAGTGGTGCCTGGTACTTAGGAGAAATGTACCAATTTTGGCATAATAAAGAAAAAGGTACCACAGTTGAAATTTGTGGTGTGTCTATAGATTTTTTCACCAAGGCCATTTCGAAAGTGTTGAACCTTCTGAATACATGGCCAAAAGTTGCTGATCTGTCCACTCGCTCTAATGCTGATGCACAAAGAATTTGGTTGGATAGGGCATACAACAAAGAGGACAAGACATATGGGGAGTTGACACTAGAAGAGAGAATATATTTCAAAATTGGCACTTATCACATCTTCCCCACGAAAGGATTAAACGGAATCTCAATGTATGTGGCAAGAGGAAGTGCCATATTGATGGGCAAGGTTAATGCTAACCTTCCCCATCTATATCTCATGGAGATCTTGAGGTAGTTTGAAGAAGACAAGACAGGGAAGTTCATGTTGCCCTTTCCTTTTCTCATCAGGAAGCTGTGTAGGCATGCTAGAATTCTGGGGTACACCAATGACGTCCCCAGAAGAGCCCAAAATGCTTTATTCACTAAATTACTAAAGCCACTAGCCCAAAGGAAGAGTGCTAGTGAGACACTGGAGCCAGAACAAGAATAGACAGTGGGGCCCACTGCAACTCAAACTACAAAGCCTAGCCAACTCCCAAGTACATGGCCCAATCAACAGCAAGGAGCAGGGCCTAACACGAGCCAGCAAGATCAACCACTGCCATCGCTGCAGGATTATCGACCATCGATGAGCCATCTCAGGGCCATTGCTAAGACGTTCAATTGGGAAAGTCGTGATAATGCCAATCTCTTCTGCATCATCAATGATACTGTATAGCCCACAATTTCTATAGATCGTGCACGGGGCGAAGTGTCCATTCAAACAGGAGGAGAGGAGACGCATTGGTCACAACAACTTTCAAGGAACACTGCATCCTTCCAGGTGCAACTGGAGACTACTAAAGGGGCTACAATAGTGGTCATGCAACACCAAGATGTAGTGGGAGCTACAAAAGTGGTCACGGACCACATTAAAGAGTCCTTTAATGTTCTTATTATGCCACCAACAAATTTCACAAGAGCACGTGATGCTCAAACCCTAGCTGGTCCCTCGATGACTCCTACGGAGCATGAGGATGTTCTTGATCAGTTGCTACAAACAAGACAAGTGATGACGTCCTTGTTTGACATTCTACAAGATGCCACAACAATGCAATCAGACCTCATCTCCACCAAAGGAAAGTTGGTCATGGCAGAGATTAGGGCCAAGCATGCGGAGGTGGAGTTGGCAAGACTCCAAGAAAGGCTCATTACCCTGCAAACTGCATAGCAAGACCCATCTCAATTCATTCCCACAGACCAGCTAGACACTTTTAGGACAAAGCAGCTCAATAAATTATTGGTGAATAATAAAAGAGTGGCGGAGGAGAAGGAGAAGGCCGATTGGGATGCTTCCAAGCCATAAGCGTAAACATACGCACATGCCAAAGCACTCAAGGCCTTGCAAAAAGAAAATAAATAGCTCACTATGAACAATCTTTAGTTGACCACTGTGGAGAAACAAAAAACTTTTCTTGAAGAAAATTTCCAACAGTTACGAGAACAATTGGTTAGGGTCAACCAAGACATGAATCACTTAACCAGAGAGAATTGAACCCTCTCAATGGAGGAGGTATGCACAATTCATTAGAAGATGGCCATTGAAATAAGTGCATGGGAAAATGAGGCCAAGTGACATAAAAAATTAGAAGAGCATTTTAGAGACCAAGTGGGGATGTACAAGCAAGTCATCGAGAAAGAGATCCATATGGCCAAGGCCCACATTAACACCTTCAGTGCTCAACACACTGATTGATGGGCCATATTGGACACATATACATTCATCCACCAGGTAGAGCTCAAAAGCTAGGACTTGTAGATCCAAGATCTTACAAAGTACATGGAATTGGCAAACCTACAATATGCCAACCTAGCCATGTTAATAGCAGGACACCCAAGAATAGAGCTAGAGAAGTAGGTAGCTACCACCTACGCCAAATATGAAACAGAATTTACGGAACATAAGAAAACATTGCAAAGGCTAGAAGTCTCAAATTCTGAATTAGAGGTGGTTAAGGCTAGCTACCAAGGATAGAAAGATGTCACAGTAGACTTGGCTCGACGACTTATAGATTACCAGGACTATAAGGATAAAGCCAGAGCCTACAAGGAGGAATGATGGTTGTTTGCGTCCTAGTACGTCAAAGCAAATCAGATGTTTTTGCAACTTCCATGTCCATGGGAAGTGCTGACTCTATCAAACATTAGAGCATTAGCATGGACAGCACAAGATCCCTAAACCGAAGAGTAAAAACTCCAAGCACTCCTTCAGAGCCACCAAATCCCACAACTTGGAGCACAAGATAAGGGTAAGTGACCCATGGAGGAGCCACTGCCACTTGGAACCACATGAGTTCCAATAAAATTTTACAACTTTGAAATTCTATAATTTTGTGTTCGTGTCCCAATTTTGTTCTATTCAATTCCACACTGCAACATGAATACTTCCTAGTTAGTCAACAATCCCATACCTATCCACTATGTAATTAATGGGGCTTGTTCTCAGTTTGTATGACTGAAGGATGAGTTTTCATTCAGTCGTGGGGGTATGATGAATCATGATTCATTAGACTTCGATATTGGACCCATGATATCAGATCCACAATATCAATTATGCGATATCGCGGCCTGGCTATCGATATCGGATACATGATATCGTGACTCCTGTGCGGGCCTATAAATACACATGTAGGTACAAGGAGTCGAGAGTCAGTAGTTTATTTAGAAGTTAGTTTTCATTTTTAGTTCTTCTCAAACCTTTCTCCGAGTGCATGCTCATAGTGTGATGATTGTAATTGTATGGCACCTTCATTCAAGTATGACGTAGTTGGACATGCACATGACCAAAAATAAAGATCGAGATTACTTCATCATTGCAACATTCACTTAGTTTTATTATTTAATTGTTATTTGTTGCTTCCTTAATTAATCTCTCTCTACCTTCCTCTCCTACCCCTATTAGTAAATGCAAAATGAGTACGACTTAATCACGAGCATTTAAGTGTGACTACTTTGTATCCCAGTAGTGTACCTAGGACATGCACTTGGTAATCCCAGTAGTAGTACATGAGGTCCAAGATATGTATGGATGATTAAGGAATGGATGCTCATCGCACTTAGGCTAGTTTAAATTCTCTCCTCCCTATGTCCTATTAGCTTAACTCTCGCCCCCTTTTCCTCCTAGCTTAATTAAAGTTATTTTCTATTGCCTCTAGGAGTAGCACTAGTTAAGGACTGCATCATACACCTCACTCTGGACTAAACCATACATAACAAAGCAAATACTAGTCCAGATGGGAACATAGCGAACCGCAATCAACGAGTAACTATCTAGATACCACAACTAGCCTGTCTATGGAGTTCAACTGGATCATGTTTGAAATGCTCGTATTCATATGGTTGAGTGTAGGGGTACCTCCCCACTCATCAATGCCACTTGGAACAAGCTAGTAGGTGAGGCCTACATTGCAAAACTCAATGTTAGAACCAATAATAATTACCAATTAGCCAAACTATTAATTAAAGCATAAACATTAACAAACCCATTAAAATTATCATTAATATGATAATCTACCATTGATTTATGGTTTATGGTACCAACGGATTTTCCCATGAGGTTTCCAACATCAAATATATCGAAGAACTATAAGGCTAATACTATCTAAACTAGCCATCAAGGACCATTTGGTGTAATACCTCATCTATTTAGGCTAATATTCATGTAAGATAAAATTAATTATTAGGTTAGAAACCCTCATGCACATCCAAAGCAACTGCAATGTTACATTATGGCTAGTATTAATACTTTAGTTCTTCCTAGTCCTAGCTTCTCATCATCACCCTAAAATTAGCTCTAATACTTAACTAAAACATGATGATCAATCATGAAGTGACAACCACTATATTAATTTCCTATACCACAAATCATGTTTAATGCATCCTATTCATTATTCTCAAGCTCTCCAACATGTCAAACACACCAATACACTAATAAAATATCCTTGCCATCATCGCCTAAACCTGTCATTCCCATCAAATGATGTTATGCCTATGCTACTTAAGAAAATGTGCAAAGATTCAATCATGATCATAGATCATGATGCTTGAAGATATTATATTTAGCATTGTCACTTGAAGTTAATGATCCAAGATTCAGAAAAGTATCAATAATGGAATCTAAAAATATGAAAACATTGAAATAAGATGTAAATAATAGTAAGTCAAGTTTAGACTAACAACATAATATAAGGGTTAGATTGATAATGAAATTTAAGAGCAAAAGCATTAGCTAAGTAGGTTCAAACAAAAAAATTTCTTGAAGAAATCATGGAAGAAAGAACATTTCCTCTACCTTGATAGATTATGATTGTCACATTCTAATCATTAATGAAGTAGAGCTTAAATCTTAAGCAAAATTTCAAGAAATACTAATGGTTTCTAAGGACTCGATAAAAGGGACTCTGTATTTCAGAATAATTTGGGGCTTGTAATTAAATAAATAGAAAGATCAAGCCCTAAATGTGATTTCAAGTTCCAAGAATTTAAATCCAAGTTTTTCAAATAAGCTAAGATTTGTCTTGCGAAATGAAGTCCTAACCTAAGGTAAATCTTTGAATAAAGTTTCTACATAAAAAATGGAAAGGTTTGAATGGTATCAATCAAATGCTCTTTAGTGAAAGATTTTGAAGCATAAGAAATAACCCAGAGAATTCTAATCATATAAGCTCTTGGAATTTCTGATAGTTCACAAAGTTGAGGTTTTATAGTTTAGATTCAACATCATGCAAAAGATCAAATTAGCTACCAGGGACAAAGCTTGTACAAGTTTGATCTCGCTCCAACTTTGATCTAGCTCTAGTGGATGATCTTACTATTTGCTAGAAACAGTCAAGAATGAATACATAGAATTCAAGAGCCAATCTCATCACAAAAAAGGATTAGCATTAGAGTGAACAGTTGAGCATAGGAGGAAACCCTCAATTTAAAAGGAAGGGCTCAATGCAAATCTAAAGAGGAATTTCACAAAGTGTGCTTGCCACATCAACTTAAAAAGAAGGCTCATAGAATTGAAAATTGGCTATACAAAATGGTTCTACTTGACTTGGCTTTGTAGGAATTAAAGCATAAGAGAAATTAAAATAAGCTTCGTGTATATCCCAAGTAACACAATAGCTATTAGTCTCGATTCGTAGAGGTGAAATTTGGTTCTACAAAGAGAGACAAAAATGTTCTACCACGTTAGCTATGGGAAAAGTTAGCTTATCCTCATAAAGCCAAAATTTTGATCTACAAACAAGTGCACATTTAGCTCTAAAATGTTGGCTCTCTAGAAGAACAACTTCGTAGAACCAAAATCTACCTTTACAACAAACTTATTTTTTAGTTCTACCATGTCAACTTTATTATGTGGTAAAGTGATTCATAAAGCTTAAATATAACTCTACAAGAGGGCTCTACAAGATCAAAATTAGCTCTACCATGTGTGCAGTTGCATAATGTGGTTAGTAGAGCCAAGGATTGGTTCTACAAAGGGCATAAAAATTGGCTCTATTAGGTTTGCTTTAGGGAGAAGAAGCAATGTATGTAAATCCAAAATTCAACCTCACTAACCAATTCCATTCTAATGCTACTACATTACTTGTAGAGCTAAAACTTAATTTTGTAAACAACTATAGAAACAACTTTATCATGTTAGCATATAAAGCAGATTCGTAGAATCAAAAAATGGCTCTATGAAATAGTTCTACCACATCAATTTTATCAACTTATAGACAAAGTTCGTAGAGCTTTGATGAGTGGCGATGTACCCCTACACTCAACCATACAAATACGAGCGTTTCATGCATGATCCGGTCGAACTCCACAGACAGGCTAGTTGTGGTATCAAGACAGTTATCCTCAGGTCGCAGTTCGCTGTCTTCCCATCTGGACTAGTGTTAACTTTGTCACGTATGGTTTAGTCCAAAATGAGGTGTATGATGTGTTCCTATACTAATGCTACTCCTGAGTGTAATGGGAAGTGATATTAACTAAGCTAAGAGAGAGAGGGTGAGAAAGAATCTAGNGTGATATTAACTAAGCTAAGAGAGAGAGGGTGAGAAAGAATCTAGGATAGCCTAAGTGTGATGAGCATCTGTTCCCCAATCATCCGTACACATCTTGGACTTCGTGCATGACTACCACTAGGATTACCAAGCGCAGATCCTAGGTACGCTACT
>MNCI01006791.1:735647-754401 GCA_015680685.1 Gnetum montanum | reverse complement strand
GTTGGGTCTCCAATGAATTGCCTCACTAGATGTGGCATTATCGTAGTCTTGTAGGAGAGGCATGGTTGTGAAATTGTGTGTAAATTTATATGTGAATTTTTATAATTATTTCTTCCTAAAATATATATCATTAATTCCTATACAGCGACCTTGTATGATATAACTAATCTAGATAACTAGCACCATCCCCGACAACGACGCCAATAATGAGTGACGAGGTACCCCTACACTCAACCGTACAAATACGAGCGTTTCATGCATGATCCAGTCGAACTTCATAGACGAGCTAGCTGTGGTATCAAGACAGTTATCCTTAGGTCCCAATTCACTGTCTTCCCATCTGGACTAGTGTTAACTTTGTCACGTATGGTTTAGTCCAAAATGAGGTGTATGATGTGTTCCTATACTAATGCTACTCCTAAGTGTAATGGGAAGTGATATTAACTAAGCTAAGAGAGAGAGGGTGAGAAAGAATCTAAGCTAGCCTAAGTGTGATGAGCATCCATTCCCCGATCATCCGTACACATCTTGGACTTCGTGCATGATGACCACTGGGATTACCAAGCGCAAATCCTAGGTACGCTACTGGATTACCAAGTAGTTACACTTAAATGCTCGTAATCAAGTTGTACTCATTCCGCATTTAACAAGAGTTTAGGGTGAAGAGGTATTAACTAAGAAATTAGTAAATAATAATTAAATAAATAATTAATCTAAGTGAATGTTACNAGCTCTATGAAAACTGATGTGGTAGAATCACTTTGTAGAGCCATTTTTAAGTTCTAGGAAATTATAGCTATGTGAATGGTAGATGAGCTTTCCCTACAAGTTGATGTGGTGAAGTTTATTTATATAATCAATTTTTAGTGCTACAAACCCTTTCTATGAGCTGATGTGGGTAGAGCTTCTTTGTAGAACCATTTTTAAGCTTGATGAGTCATGGTCTGTTAGGCCCAGTTATCAGAGCCTAGTTATTGGAGCCCTGATACAAGATATGATCTGTCAGGCCAAGTTATTGGAGCCTAGTTATCGGACCCCCGATATCGCAGCCGNCAGGGCTCCAATAACTAGGCTCTGATAACTGGGCCTAACAGACCATGACTCATCAAGCTTAAAAATGGTTCTACAAAGAAGCTCTACCCACATCAGCTCATAGAAAGGGTTTGTAGCACTAAAAATTGATTATATAAATAAACTTCACCACATCAACTTGTAGGGAAAGCTCATCTACCATTCACATAGCTATAATTTCCTAGAACTTAAAAATGGCTCTACAAAGTGATTCTACCACATCAGTTTTCATAGAGCTTAGAAGTGGTTCTACAAGATCTCTCTGCTACATAAGCTCTAGAGTTAGCTTATGTTTGTAGAGGTAAAATCCAATTCTACAGAGAAGCTCTAAGTACCACATCCTCACTTAGATGAAGCTCATATTTTCATGTAAAGCAAACACACTTCATCTACCACATCAACAAATAGATGGATACAATATTTTCATCTAGAGCAAATACAATTCATCTGGTATGTCAACATCTACCTTGTTAGCAAATATATGAAGCACATATTTTCATTTAGAGTAGATACGATTCATCTACCTCATCAGCATCTACCACGTTAGCAATGCCTCATCAACAACTGCCACATCAACTTCTAGATATAAGACAAGCTTTTCATCTACATGGAAATTTTGTTTATAGGTGAGCCTCACACACAAAAGCACTGGTAGGCCCAATGACAGCTCAAATGGAAATCAAAGCTAGGTGTATTTTCATCTAGATGGTAAAACCCCATCTAGATAGCTTCATCTACCACGTAACCTCTGCAGATTTTTAGCTATGTTGTTTCAGTTCTGCCATATCAACTACATTAAAGAATCAAATTCATAGAACCAAAAATGGTACTATAAATAAGCTTTATTTGTAGCTCCAAAAGCTGATCACAACATTGAAAAGAAGCTATAGTGATTAACTTCTTAAGCTTTAATAAACTTGAATAACAAGCTAAAGAACAAGGAACAGATTTCCAACCATAAAGTTCAAAACCTTCAGAATAAAGCTAAGGGTAGTATGGAGTCACCATTGAAGCTTAAAGAAGTAAATTCAAACTGACAAGCTCAATTTAGAAAATGTACAAAAAAATGTGAGACCTAAGCTAATAAAAATCTGTACTCCAACACACATAAATTTATGGTAGTTATTAGGATTATAACTAAAATCACTTTAAAAAAAGAAGCTTGGATTCAAACTAGCATGGGATCTACTTTAATAGAAATAACGAATTCCATAACTAAATTAGTTACATAGGAGAAAAGAGTGCTAAAAGAAGTCTTAAAGAAGCTTAATGACTATGAACTAAAACACAATGAATCAAGCTAATAAGGCTCTCTTAAATAACAACAATAATTAGTTGAGAAACTTCATATTCAAAGAATTCATTAGCTAAGCAACTATCCAACGAACTGCAATTATGTGAATAGAATGTGTGAAATAAGGAGCTTTACATTTTTAGTAATGGTTGTAACTACCATACGTGGCTATATAAAGCCCAAACCAACTTTTTTTAATAGAGGATGATTGGGAAACATGCGACATCCAAGGAGAAGGGAAAAGCTAGGAGACATTTCCTATACAATCATATTTTAAAGTTCAAATTTGATTCAACTCATTTACTTACATCCTATGAGTTATTCTTAGTTTCCTACTTTATCATACTTACTTAACTAGTGGTGAAGATAGTATTGTATGTGGCATCTTGTTCTTGGAATTATTTAAATCACTTGAATAGCTCTAGGTTTAGCATTTTCTTATACTTGTTGACTAATTTAAAATAGCTTTAGTTTTCAAATCATTTACTTGTATCGATAGTCACCCATTTCAAATTACTTGTTTAAGCTACAAGGGTTAGTAATTTCTAGAATTTTTTATTGATTTTAAAGAGCTTTAGTTTTCAAAGTGTTTACTCATGTCATTAGTATCTTATTTCAATGTTTAAGATTCTATGTAATTCTACTATTTTACTTGTTAACCTTTTGGTATGTCAAAACATTAAGGAAAATGGAGTACAATGATGTTTGTGTGGTTGGTGTGTTTACAGGAGTAAGAACTCACAAGAAAAGGTGGGATCACAAGAACTCAAGAGAGTATGGAAAAATATGAAGAATTCAAGAAAAATATGTCTATTTTTGTTGAAGATGATTCTTAGATGTTTTGGCATGTTTCGGAGTGTTTTGGCTCATT
Source organism: Gnetum montanum (assembly GCA_015680685.1). Lineage (NCBI taxonomy): Eukaryota > Viridiplantae > Streptophyta > Gnetopsida > Gnetales > Gnetaceae > Gnetum > Gnetum montanum. The sequence continues at coordinate 751,165 of MNCI01006791.1, read as the reverse complement.
TTAATGAGTCTAGGAGGTTATAAGATCTATGGAGACTTGTTTGGAGTCATCCAGAGACTCCTAGCATCAAAACAAGCAGTTTTATTTTTAGCCACCTATAGCAAAGACATCTTTCAAAAATATCAGACATCTTTCTAGTGAGAAAGAAATCTTTCATGAAAAGAAGATGTTTTTCTAGAATGAAGGCCTGATACAAAAAGATGTCTCAATCTCAAAGAAGATTTCTTCAATGACCATTAGATAGTCATTGCATGAATTCCAAGGTAACTTCAAAAACATATTGACTATAAGAAGACTTCATTCTCATTGGGAAAAGGGCAAGCATTGTTGTACTTTCAAGTGTCATATCAAGCAATCATTGTATTCATCATTAGTGTGATATTGTTCCTCATTGTACTATCTTTTATCTATTGTAATTTTTCAAAGTGAGTTGTACCTCATTGTACAAGGATCAACAAACTTAGTTGCATTCTTTCCTTACAATTTTTGTTCTCTTTTATTACCCTATGGGGTTAATGTGCTTCTTGCGAGAAGGCATCTATCTTAAGCTTGTTGGGATCCTGCAGAATTGAATGTTGGTGTAGAGCCACAACACTTTGAAGCAAAGCTCAAGTTGTAAAAGTTGTGGGATCCTAGAAACCACATTCTAAACTTGTCGGGACCTTGTAGGGTTGAGTGGATTCATAGTGTCAAATCACTTCAGAGCAAAGCTTACAGCTTGTATAGGGTGTGGTATCCTTCAAACCACATTTTGTAAGGAAAAAATTTTGGAGGTGTGCTTATGAACTAACCTCTGAGTGTGGACTACCCAAGTTGGGAAACCATGTTAAATTTGGTATGTGTGTTTTGTCTCAATAATTTTTAATTTGGGGAACTTATTTAGAGTTAATTTGGAAAACCATTGAGCTTATTTATAGGTATCCAAGCCTTGGTGTTTCCAAAGATCAACAAACACCTAAACTTGAGATTTGAATGACCATCTCATCTTTGTAATTTTCATCCTAAGGAAGAGATTAATGCTGGTGATGAATGAGATTTTCCTCACTATTTGCCTTTTGTTGATAGAAAAATGATAAGAAAACAAAGGTGGTCCAAAGTAGTTATCAATAGTTCTTTTTGGCACTAGAAGGAGGGCAAGAAATTATTTGCTACTCTATTCATGAGAAAGCAACCTCATAACTCTAAAGAATTTAAAATTCCTAGCGAGTACTGTCATTATAAGACTAATCATTCATTAGAAGAAAATAAGGAAAACATTTTAAACTAGGAACAAGTAGTAAACTAAAAACTATAAGATCTAGAAAGTTACCTCTTATATCTAGGTTACCACTCTTAAAGATAAGATGAGAAAATTTGATACATTTAACAACAACAAGAAATTTCAACATGGAAAATCTACCACTAGTAAATCCTTGGAAAGGAGTCACACCATAGAAATTTTTAAACTATCATGATATCCCTAAGGCAATTTCCAAATATTTACCTAAGCCTTATATTCTTGGAAAAGCTTATCTAACTGAAGAATATGTTCATTTTGTTGAGTTAGCTTTAGCACATGCAAATGTCCAACATCAAAACCAAACTTGGAAGCTATTTGTAGTAAACTTAAGAGATATGGCTCAAATTTGATATTCTAACTTATCAAACAATAGTATTCCTAGATGGAATGATATGAAAATCTATTCTTAGCTTAGTTTGGTAATCAAATCAATCAATAGCTAATATATTATGGGTTAATCCTAGCCAAACAAGAGTCTAAAGAATTAGTTAGGAAATTTAACATTAAATACCAATGGATTTATGGATTATTTCAAAGGCAATATAGACCTTTAGATGAAATGCTTAGAGACACATATTTAAATGCTATCAATCTAGGGATTTCAATTTGGCTAAGAAGGACTCCAAATTTTGTAACCTTAAATGATTTCTTTAACAAGGTTGTCTAGCTAGAAAATAATTAAACTTAGTTAACAAAGATTTCGTTCGAGTGCCAAAAGCTAAACAAAAAGCTTTAGTCTCTGTGCAAAGTATAACTTAGTTTAAAGCATTGTCTCCTACTATTAACAAGGATTGAAACCAAGAAAGTAAAGATTCTAAGAAAGAAAGCTAATTAAGGAATTATTCAACAAGGCAGTCAAGTTAGAAAAGCATTGGCTAGAGTTAAGATAAAAACATAAGCATAGGAAACTTAGACATCAAGAAATGGATAATAAATTAGTGGATTCTAAAGCTAATAGTAATGTAGCTATTTTATATTTTCTAGAAATTGAATTTGACAATGAGTTATCTTATATTCATTATGTTAGCAAATCATCCAAAAATGAATCAAGTGACAATTCTTCTTTAACATGTCCAAAAGAGGATTTTTCTTTGGATGAGGAGTGCAATAATAATGATGGATCTAGATACAACTTAAGGTCAAATAAAAATTTAACTATATCCAGGCCTTCAAATATAACACTTGATCCTACTACTAAGAGAAAAGTTTTTGAACCAAAGAAAAGAAAACGATACACAAATGGATCAAAATCCCCAAAACCAGTTGTCAAGAAAATGCTTTAGAAAATCAAGCATTCATGGGGATGGAGAATATGACTCAATAGAAGACCTTAAGCATGTTAAAGCAAATGTTAGCTTTTACTAGATTTTACAAATGGGAAGTTAGCAAAGGAAGGTTTTAGAACTAGTTAAAGCTAAGAGAAAAATTGGAGAATTTGAATTAAGATATGCTTGTAATGAGGATAAAAATAGTAAAATCTAGTTATTCCTGTACTCCAAATAAAGGAGCTCCTCTTTTTCTCCTAATAGTGAAATTAAATGACAAATATTTGCATCATTACTTAGTGCATTTAAGAGCTACATCAACTATTCTATCCTTGTCCATCTGCAAACAATTAGGATTATCACCAAAATAGTCTAACAAGAAAATTGTTCAAGTACATAAAAGTAGAATAAAAATTATAGTGTAATTACCAAACATTTTTCTTCCAATCGCTTTGGAACCCTACATAAAGAGTAGAATAACCATCCAAGTGGTCAATATTCCTAATTCATATAGTCTTTTGCTAAGCCAGAGTTGGAGTAAGAACTTTTCTAGATATATATCAACAAACTATTTGCACATGTAACTACCGTGGAAGGAAGAGCCTAATACTATACAACAAGCCCTTTATGGTTAAGAACAACACTTTAGATGGAAAGAACAAAGTCATCAAGACCACAGATATTGAAATAGAAGTATGTTCACTCAAAGAAGTTCAAGTTCCAGGAAAAAAAGAAATTTAAAGCAAGGAAAAATGGAAACTATATTTTGATGATTCTTGTAATTTAAAAGGGTCTGGAGTTGGAATAGTATTAGTAAAGAATAAATCTCAAAAAAATTTCAAAGCTATATATTTATCATTCTCCTATACAAAAATAAAGTTGAGTATGAAGCTTTGTGTATTAATATTAAAATAGCATTGGATAAAGGGTTTAAAGAAATTATAATAAAAGGAGATTCAAGGCTTATTTGTGAATAGATTAAGGATGAATGTTTAGTAAAAAGTTCATTCTTGAAGCCATATAAACAACTCATTTATAACTTGTTAGAGTTAACTACAGTGGCCTTAACATTGGATTCAGAAAAGATTAAAAAATATAGAAGGATTGTAATTGAAGTTGAGGATCAGCCTTCAGTCCCAGATAACATAGAACACTTTTAAGTATTTAAAAATCATGATCAATTACTTCGATTCTTGAAGAATAAGGAAGAATTTGAAAATAACTCTTGAGCTTATGTGGTAGAGCAATCTTGTAGAACCATTTCTAAGCTCTATGAAAGTTGACATGGTAGAATAGCTTTGTAGAGCGATTTGCTGATTCTAAGAACTTGCAGCTATGTGAATGGTAGATGAGATTTTCCTATGAGCTGATGTGGTGGAGCTTGTTTATAGAACCATTTTTTGGCACTATAAACCTTTTCTAGGAGCTAACATGGCAGAGCTTCTTTGTAGAACCACTTTTAAGCTCTACAAACTTCCTCTATAAGCTAATGAAGCTAACATAGTAGAGCTATTTTAGAGAGCCATTTTTTGGTTATACAAGCTTCCTTTACAAATTTACATGATAGAGTCATTTCTACACCCACTTGTAAAATCAAATTTTAGCTCTATGAGCAATGTGGTAGAATTAGAAAGGAACTGGTTAGTGAGATTGAATTTTGACTCTATGTACATTGCTTCTTCTTCCTAAAGCCAATCTCACATAGCCAATTTTTATGTCCTTCGTAGAACCAATCCTTGACTCTACCAACCACATCACGTAATGGCTTACATGGTAGAGCTAATTTCAATTTTTTAGAGTCATTCTTTAGAGTTATTTTTAAGCTTTATGAATCGATTTTCCATGTAATAAAGCTAATGTGGTAGAACTGAAAAATGAGGTTGTTGTAAAGCCAATTTTTGGTTCTACAAATCCATTCTTCTAAAGAGCTAACATGTTAGAGCCAATTTTGCACTTGTTTGTAGATTTGAATTTTGGCTTTACAAACATAAGCTAACTCTTACCATAGTTGGCATGGTAAAATCATTTTTTCTCTCTTTGTATATCAAGATTTTGGCTCTATGAATTAGGGCTAATAGCTTATGTGTCACTTGGGATATACACCAAGCTAATTTCAATTTGTCTTATGCTTTAAATCCCTTGAATCCAAGTTAAGTAGAATCATCTTATAGAGCCAATTTCCAATTCTACAAAGCTTCTCTTTATGCTTATGTGACAAGCACACTTTGTGAAACCCCTCTTTAGATTTGGATCAAGCCCTTTCTTTTAAAATGGGGGTTTTCTTTTATGCTCAACTATTTGCTCTAATGCTAGTCCTTTTCTATAATGAGGTTGGCTCTTCAATTCTATATATCCATTCTTGATGGTTTTTAGCAAATAGTAAGAGTACCCATTGGAGCCAAATCAAACTTGTACAAGCTATGTTTTTGGTAGCTAATTTGACCTTCTGCACAATGTTGAACCTAAATTAAAAACCCCTAGGTTCACAAACTATCTAAAATTCTATGAGCTTGTATGATTAAAATTACTTGGGTTATCCCTTTAGCTTCAAAATTATCCATTAAAGAGCATTTGATTGAAATGATTTCAACCTTTTCATTTTTTGCATAGAAACTTTGTTCAAAGATTCACCTCAACTTAGTGCTTTATTTCACTAGATAAATCTTAGCTTATTCTGAAAACCTAGCTTTAAATTCTTGGGACATGAAATGGCATTTAGAGCCTGAGCTTTCTCTTCATTTAATTGCAAGCCTCGAATTATTCCAAAGTATAGAGTTCCTTTTATCAAGTCCTTAGAAATTATTAGTATTTCTTAAAATTTATCTCAAGACTTAAGCTCTGCTCCATTAATGACACAAATTGTGACAACATTTCTTGCCCTCCCTTTTTCTCATTTTTAAAGATCACCATGCTAAACTCTTAGAATGGGAAGCTTTCATTTATTTTGATGAGTCAATGTACAATGATACTTTACTTTGAAAGAAAATCTTTTTTGGGAAAAAATACAATCAAGCTTAAGGTTTGATAGTATCACAATCCCATTCATCCTAGATGTTATGCAAAATATGTACATATGCCTAACTATCTAGGAACTAGTCAAGTGATGAAGAAAAAGGATCACAATGACCTATCTAGGAACCTTCTTTTCAAAAGCTCTACCATACTCAATTTTGATCATAACTCTAGTAGTCTTCTTATCTTCTTAATTCATAGTATTCTCTTCAGCTATGGCCATCCTGTTGCTTTGTCTAGCTAATTCCTTTTTCAATGGGCTTAAAAGGGTTTCCCTTTTCTTTCCTTCAGAGTACTATTATGATCTTAACTTCAAGTTGGGGTCCTAATTTCTTTCTTGACAAGGATGATCAATAGCTTGTGAGATGAAAACTTCCTCCCATAAATCTAAATTATTTAGACCTTCTTTAGTTCTATCTATTCTCACAATTTTTAAGCATTAATTGAAATCATCCCAAACCTGAGTATGAATGGAGTGGCCATATATCAAGAGAAAAATTTGTCGTCCAACCATGAGAGACAAGGACAATTGTATGGAGCTCCATAGTTTGAAGCTCTGTAATATGCCCCTATGACATGCGTAGGATAGCATCAATATAGATAAGAAATAAGACATTATCTTTGCAATTTTCTAAGAATGATCTTAACGTAGGATTTCTTAGTCAATGGAGAAGATTAGTTATACCTTATTATATAACCAAGATTCTTGAAAATCTCCCACTATCTTGCCTTGCTTCTTATTAAATTTTCTTCTAAACTAATTTATTAATTTCAAAAAAAACCACTATTTACATATTTACAATCATTATTTTTTGTAGTTCTATCAAGTATTAGGTGGTTCCATAGAGTAGTTCTTAAGATGAATGGCATTAAATGGGAATTTTAGTTTCGTTCCATCCATCATGAACAACTTGTACATGTTATCTAACACTTGTTACTTGATAACTAATGGGCCTATCCATTTAGTAGAAAATTTATTATGATTACATCTTCTTCTTTTGTTTGAAAGTAACACCATATTTCCCACTCTAAATGTCCTTTTTAAAGCCTTTTTATCAAACCATATTTTCGTTTGTGAGGTGTTTACTAATAGATTATCTCTGGCCTTAACAATTTCATCTTTCCTTTTGATAAGTAGAGACATCAAACTACTATCTTTATCTATTTTTTGCTATACTTTTGCACAAACTTTGATGCTAATGTTATGATTTTGTTAGTAATTCTTACAGCTATACTATAAACTAGGTTGTAGGATGAGGTTCCAATAGATCTTTTTATTCTAATGTGGTCCATTCATAAAGCAGATTGTAAGTGATTATGCTAGTTCCTAGAATTCCCTTCCACTAATCTTTTAATGTAAGAGATAAGATTCTTATTAGTAGACTTGGCCAATCTATTTCTTTGAGGATAATAATTTGATGAGGAGAACAAAAATATAGATTTCTCAGAAGCCCATCTTATGAATTCCTTGGACTAAAATGCAAGGTCATTATCTGACACCAATACTTCAGGCATACTAAAATGACTTAAGATATGGTTCTTAAGGGCATTTACTTCTATTCAGTTGGTTAAACAGTTAGTAGCTATAAGTATAAATTTATGCCCAGATTTTGAAGGAGTAATCATGTTAATAAAATCTAAGCCCCATTCCTGAAATTGCCTTTTTGCAATTATTGGTTTTAGCAAAGTGCTAGCTATCTTGATTTTTGGCCCATGAATTTAACATTTATAACAGCATTGAATCTTCAAGCTAATATCTTAATACATGCTTGGCCAATAAAATCCATAGCGCAATATGTACTGCATAGTAGATTTAGATGAATCATAAAAAATAAATTAACATCACTTGAAATTTTAACAATTCTAACATAAACAAACTAAATGACTAATTAGGATCCATATATTGAATAATTGAACAAATAAAAATAGAAATTGTACAAATTTTAAATTTCAGAAAATATCACCATAATCCACGACTATTACAACGGCACCAAAATGTTGATTACTTTCTTATGTTCTTGCACTGTAGAGTGTGGAAGTCAATCAAATAAAGGACCTTAGGTTATGTGGGGTTAATTGCCAGAATTATGGTGAAGAATGCTCAACATGAAGTCACTCTTAAGAAAGAAAGAAAAAAAATTATCTTATTATTCAAGAATCTCTAATACAAATTAATATAATTCAATAGAACAATTCCTATTCCCTTTAAATTATATATCTCTCCTAGAAACTCTTCTATCAATCTTTTTATCATTTGCCTTATTCTTTTTCTTTCTCCTTCTATTAAATGCTTTATAATCTTGCTTAAATTTAGTGTTGAAACAACTTCAATTGATGGTTAGAAAAATGTTTGGCTAACAATTATGACCTCGATGCAAGCTATACAAGGTTGCATCTCATATATCAATGAGAAATTATGAAGCCAATTAACCACTATTAATGATTGTGATCAGCTGTCTCAGTGAACCATTTCCAACAATCAAATGACCAATTAGGCTTACAGAATTGCCAAGGCCTACGAGAAAGGTGCAAGCCATAAGGACTTGCACTAATGAATTACTGATCTCTATTAAGAATTAAATTATGACTAGCTAGAATCTGCAACTTGTAAAAATTCTATGAGTTATGAGTTGATATAGGTCGCATGAGCTTGTAGTTCATTGCCATACTTGAATTCAACTTCCATGTGCTACCCCATCTCTATTTGCAACTACTTCACTTATTCCTTTCTCTTTCTCCTTCTAAACTTTACTTTTGATGATTGTAGGATAAATACTCTTCCTTCTAGATTTCATAAGGATCATTCTCATTATCGAAGGTCTAGCTTCTGTCCTTGTGATAATGAGCTATGGGCAGCTACATGTTGCATAAGATCATAACTACCTTTCCCAATCTGAACATTTAAAGAAACTAACTAAAAAGGGACATTAATTCACATCCTAACAAGATCCTTATCAACAGCTCTACCAAATCATATGTTGAAATCTTATCTAGGCATTACTTATCATGGTCACTCTGTTCAAATGCTGAAACTTTATGATATTTTAAGCAAACTAGAAAATGTGATATCTTAAAAATCATAACTTTGATTCTAGTGAACTAAGGGCCAAAACTAAAGTTTTTGAACATCTTGGACACATTGGTAAGATCAAATTCTAGGTAGGACATAATACTAAGGCTACAATATTTAATTATAATTAAAAATAAACTCTGAATTCTAGTTCAATGATAAAAAGTAGTAAGGAACACGATTTGGGTAGGATGAGAATTTTAATTTGCTCTAGGTACAAAGTATTATATAGTCACATATGCATAATAAAAAAAGATGCATAATTAAATTTGCATAATAAAGAATAAATATGCATAACTGAATGTGCATAATAAAGATTGGATATACATAACTAAATATGCATAGTTAAACACTTGTAAAGGCATGATAACTAATAAAAGAAAAAATTCCTAGGGTAATTGGATTTTAACATTTAATCATAAAACTTTTAGAAGATCTACGATTGGGATCCAATGGTAGTAAAATAAAGGATACAAAAGTTTAACAAAATATCCTACCAAGTAGATTGCATTCACTTCTATAAGAAACCATTAACAATCATAACATTAATATTAATAAGCTAACCTATTGAAATGCATCTAACAACACTAAAGAATAAATCACATGCATTAAATTAAATAATTAAATTTATGCAAGTTTCTAGGTTATGACATAAACTCTTCTAAAATCACTAGCCACCATATAACGTAGGGTCCACTATTAGTTTCTTCATGACAAACCAAATGGCACTGTGATCAATGTACATGAAAATTAGATATTTAAAAACATAGTACCTAAATTTTTCAAGAGCATATACCACTATCATTAATTATTTTTCTATGATGGTGTAGTTAAGTTGTGTACTAACAATGCTCCTACTTACACAATGGATGTAATATGGATGTTTGTGATCATACATTTACATAAGTACTACTCCCAAAGCATAATTGGATGGATCTATCATGATGTGGAATGCTTTGGACTAATTTAATACTTGTAGAATTGGCATTTCTACAAGCTTCAACTTTAAGATTTGGAATTCTCATTCATATTTCTCTATCCATTCAAATGTTGCATTCTTTTTAGTGAGCTTCACTAGTAGTTTGATGATTTTAGAGAATTTTTCAATGAAGCATCTATAGTAATTTGTTTGCCCAATGAATGATCTCACATCTTTGACTATTTTAGGCTATCTGTTAATTGGTTGGATAATCCTTATCTGTTTTTGGATTCACCTCAATGTCTTTTTTGAGATCCAATGTCCTCTAATAATACCCTTTAGAACCATTAAGTGGCTTTTTTATTGAGTGAGCTTTAGGTTAGTCTCCACATACTATTTCGATATCAATTCAACATGATCCAATGCTTGTTGAAAATTAACACTTTAACTGGAAAAGCTATCCATAAAGACTTTCATATCGTTGTCAATTTGCTACTAAAGGATATTGAAAAGTGACAAGAATATTACAAAGATCAAATGACATCTTTTTATATGCAAACATCTCTTAGGGACTTGTAAATGTTGTTTTTTCATGGTTTTCTAGTGCGATTTGGATTTGGTTGTAGCCATAATATCCATCTAGAAAATTGTAATACTTATGACCTGCTATAGTATCCAACACTTAATACACAAATGGTAAAGAAAAATGATCCTTAAAGATATTCATGTTCAACAACCTAAAATCTTTATAGATCCCCCATTGCCATCATTTCTTTTGTACAATGATAAGTGAACTCATCCACTCAATGTCTACTAAAAGATAGATGAACCTAACCATCAAGAGCTTTTCTACCCTCTTTTTAATAACTTTCTTCATTTTTTAGTTCTACCTTCTTTATGGCTATCTTTTTGGGTTTGTTAGCAAAGTCTATGTATATTCAATACTATCATATGCATGGATCTCTCCCTATAAGTTCATCATATGATCACGCAAATGCTACTATCCATTTCTTTGCTACTCTCATTAACTTCTCCTTTTGTTTCTTAGTGAGGTAAGCATTGATAATCACTGATCTTCCATTGCTTAATAACACATATTCTAAGGATTTCAATAATATCTTTAACTCCAAGGACTCTAGTTTAGAGGTTTCTGAAATTTCCAAATCTTCCTAGTCTACTTCTACTTCTTTTGTATTTTTTGGATTTGAAAGTTAGTACATGATTTAATCTATTTCATCCATATTATCTATGTATGCACTTATAAGGATATCTATTGATTTCATGCACATTGTAGAATTAGAGCTATTATATTTGGTTAACCATTAGGTGCCTTATTATTTTGTGATTGCTACGTATAGGCATGTTTGAATATTGGTGGATTCAGCATACATTTTTCATGCTAAGATGGTCGTGCTTTTAATTACTCATATTTTCCATATGTAATTGCACTATGTGTCATTGTACATGATGCATCAAACTCTCTTCTTCTCTTTTTTTCCAAATTCATTTTCTTTGGATATTTCCAAGGAGAGGTCTTTGATTCTTGACCTAGCATAAATTATACTTAGCCAAGCCCTTTCCATAATGATTGGAAAGTTCCCTTTGTAGCTATCTACATGAATTACAAGGAAATCTACTAAATATGAACACCCACTGGTGATGGTCACAATGTCCTCTACCAATTCCAATGGAACAATGATGGATTGGTCTATAAGTTCCAAATTGATATTACACCTTTTGAGTAGAGACAAGTTTCATGTCTTGTAAATTTCTTGGGAAATCAAATTCACACCGAAACCTAAGTTAAATAGAGCCTTGCATGGGTCATTTCCTACAATCTGTGGATAAATAAAGGGACATCTAAGATTAGTTCTTTTCCTTGGAAGATGTCCTACCTTTATTCATTCTATCACACATGGGTTAGAATGACAATTTAAATGTTTCAAGGGTTTAGGTTTGAAGGTAGCTTGATAGGAACTCCTTCAGTAGTTTGAAAGGATTTTATAGTCATAGATATTTGTGATAGTTTAGGTGGACTATTAAATTAGAAAATTGGTCTTTCCTAAGGTTTACATTTAAAACCACTTGAATTATCTTTCACTTACAAGTTTACAACTCTTGTAGCATTCCATTATTGAGACCATGAAGGGATTATGCCTTGCTTAGGTACTTCAAGTGGAAAAGGAGTGGAGACATGAGGTGCATGGTATTTTGAATGACAAGGAGTGTACATAGATGGAGATTTAGCATGTGGAGTGGTAGGTCTATGATGCTCAAGAGAATAGTAATAATAGGAACAAGCGTGAATAGTGGAGCCACTTAGAGATATTGGGTGTTGAACATAGTACCCATAGGAATCTGGTAAGTGGTAAGGATACTGCTACCTTAGTGATGGCATCCCCCACAACTATGGATTATGTTACTATTGATAGTAGTTCTAAGGTTGAGGTGGAATCCCACTTAGATAGTACTGCTGTTGATGGAACTATTGTTTGTAGTTGCCTTGGGAATTAGGCAACCTTTTGGGTGCTTGCTTTTGAAGGAATTTTCAATTTAACGCATACAGCCTAGATTCCTACAAGTATGATAAAATTGGATAACATTCCTTTGAATGTTCATATTAGGATATGTCACACCCTTTTTCATTTAAATCAAAATATGTCGCCTCATTTACTACAATAGCCTTACCTTTTTTTATGGTAACAGTTCTTTTCTATGTTCTTTTTCTTTCTTCTATCCCTATCCTTGGGTCTTCCTTCTTCAACTTTCTTCTCCATAATTTAATTGTTGTTTAGAACTTCTAATCAAGAGAACCCCATATCTTGTCTACCTTGGTTGATATTTCAATCATGGATATTTATATCAACAAGCTTTTCTTTTGCACTACCTCCTCCAATGGTGCATCCTCCTTTGAATCATAGAGATGGAACTCCTATTGTTGAATGGAGGTGTCTCTATGACACTCCTTTATACTTTCTCTTTTCATTAGTTCTTCTCCTTCCTTTGTTACTTGGTGAATGAGCCTTTGAATCCGATGAATCCTCATCTTTAATAATCTATCCTAGGCATAAACCCCAAGAGTCTCTTTGGTTTTGTTTTTGAGCCCATATATGATACGGCACAACTATTCCCTTCGAAAGAAACCATGTCTTGGATACTAATTGATGAGCGGCAAGGTACCCCGATGCTCAACCATACAAATACAAGCGTTTCACGCACAATCCGGTCAAATTCCAAGGACTAAGTGCTTATGCGCCCTTGTGGAATAAGGACGGGTTGGTTGATCATTGTCTTTCCAAGCTTACCTATATGTCACGATTGTATGGTCAAGTAAGCTTAAGGCATATGATTTTTATAGCTTTTATGTTTTTATGCCTGCGCTAGTAGGGAAGGAGAGAGGTAACCAAGTGACTAATTTAACTTAACTACTCATTAACTAAGTTCTAACTAATCCTAACACTAGCATCCGTTCCCACTTGCCGTAGACATCCTGAACCAGTGCAACACTGCTAGGATTACCAAACGCTAATCATTACTGGGTTACCAAGCATTACACGCATGCTCGAAGTGGTCATGCTTGTGTAATTTAATGATTTGCTTAATTGATCAAAATGAATTGTTGTGCTAATAACATAAATATAAAGTGCAAAATAAAATAAATGCATAAGAAAATAAAATAAAATAAATGCGTAAGAAAACAAATCTCAAGTGCTGCAAGGATGAATCAAAGAGCTCATCTTTATTGCCAACACAATGGTATGCTCAGGTACATCAATGCTTGAATAAAGATCAGTCCACACTTAGACCTCCTGCTGCGGGCACTTGGAAAATACTCTAACTTTCAAACAGACTACAAAAGTCTCACTACTTGACTGCTTAAAAGACTTCCTTCCAATTGTGCGCTTGGGCATTGTATTTATAGACTTGGGAGCAACTACTCTAATAATTAGAGTAACCGCTCTAATAATTAGAATAACTACTAAAGTAACCACTAGAGTAACCACTCTAATAATTAGAATAATTGTCAGAGTAACTACTAGAGTAACCACTCTAATAATTAGAATAACTGCTAGAGTAATTGCTCTAATAATTAGAATAACTACTAGAGTAACCACTAGAGTAACTGCTCTAATAATTAGAATAACTACTAGAGTAATTGTTCTAATAATTAGAATAACTGCTAGAGTAACCACTCTCATCATACGCCACAACTGAATGAAAACTCATCCTCAAGTTCCTTACAAAATATTGAAAAGGTATGGGATTATTGACTAATTAACAACTGATAGTGGAATGGGATGATAGACTCAACGTGCCTAGTGAACATATCAATAAGCATATTACAACATTAGTGTTCATGACCATTGTGGTGAACACTCGTACATAAATGACATCCAAGCCTTTATTTGGTAGGTTGCAAAGAAAAAGAGAAAGAGAAAGAAGATGGAGTGTGTTGCCACCAATGTCAAGATTGCACCTTTCATTGTTTATCCACAGCCATGCCACCAAACTTGCTCCTTTCATAAATGCTCCAGTTTTGATCCATCCTAAGTGCTTCCTCCAAGCCTAGTCCATTGTTTGTATGATCACCATCTGCACAGACAACATAGTCACAAATGAGCAAGGATAGATAATCCACAATGCAGTTGATACCTTGCCTCGATATGAAGCGCATTGGCTGAGTTGTGGTTATGGCAGAAACTAGTTCGAAGACAACTACCCAAGGTGTAGGGGTTAGGAAATTAGTAAAATGGAAAAAATTGAAAAATTTGTGCCAGGGCCCCCACAAATAAGAGCGAACCTCTAGTAGCTATAAGATGGAAAAACATGAGGAACAAGAAAGATGAAAAATATCAACGGCAACGCCAATAACATGGATGTCATGGATGGAGATGAAACAAGAAATGATTGATTACAGGAAATGTTTAAGGGAAAGAAGTTAACAATTACACCAAAAAGAAATGCTAATGGGTCCTCCCCAAATCAGGCTCATGCCCTTTATGCCCTGACAAATCCACAAACCAAAGAGTCCATAGGCTCTAGGAATGTCATTTGGAAGCAAGAGTTAAAAACTTACCTATAAGAGTTCACCAAAAAAAAACAATGCATCAACCTAGAATGGACTAATGATGAAATCGACAATGAGGTGGAAAATGGGAAGAAAGATGGAGAGGAGAGAATGAAATGGAATCCTAGGAACAAGGTTGTGTAAAGCCCCTTATGTATTTCATGGTTAAGATAACTGAGTAGAACTCATCCCAAATCCAGACTCAAACCAACCACATTCAGTGACCTCACATCAATACACTTGGCCAATCCATCCTCTTGTGGCAACAAGAATGCTTCCATAAAGAGTGACCACCATCCCAAGGAGAGTGAGATGGAGAAGTAGGAAGCGAGAAAGGGCCTTAGTTAGAGGAAACCTTCAGGCATGGGTAACATGTCTTTCCAGTGCCATAACCAACACTTGTAGCCCATGTTGCTTTATTATGTCTAAGAGGTGTGCTTTGAATTCTCACCTTTTTCTCTTTTTTTTTTCTCTCTCTCTCTTTTGATGTTTATTTATGAGAACCACACCATGCAAAGACTTATTTTTATTCACTCTGCTTCTTGATATTTTAACAATGTCAAAATGGTGAAAAACCCAAGAAAAAGCATCCAAGCACCCAAGAGAATGGGCAGCACCAAGGCATCAAATCCCCTTAAAGTCACACCCTTTTCATCCTTTGAGTCTTTCCTTGGTTTGAAAAATACCCAGCCACCAATTTATTAACGAGTTTACTTAGAAAAAGGGGATTGTATAGTTCCAAGCCAAAGGAGACCATAGAGTTCTATGGATGAGTGGACGATGTGGACTCATTGCCTATTTTACCAAAAGAACCATACCTTAATATCAGCATCATAATTCAAAGGTAAAAACCAAACATTAGCAATCAATATGATATAATTCAATCCACCATCATGAGCACTTAT
>MNCI01006791.1:654894-728943 GCA_015680685.1 Gnetum montanum | reverse complement strand
AATAAAGATCCATCCACACTTAGACCTCTTGCTGTGGGCACTTGGAAAATACTCTAACTTTGAAATAGACTACAAGAGTTTCACTACTTGACTGCTAAAAATACTTCCTCCCACTTGTGTGCCTGGGCATTGTATTTATAGACTTGGGAGCAACTACTCTAATAATTGGAGTAACTACTCTAATAATTAGAATAACTACTAAAGTAACTGCTAGAGTAACCACTTTAATAATTAGAATAACTGTTAGAGTAACCACTAGAGTAACCACTCCAATAATTAGAATAACTGCTAAAGTAACCGCTAGAGTAACCACTCTAATAATTAGAATAACTACTAGAGTAACCGCTAGAGTAACTGCTCTAATAATTAGAATAACTACTAGAGTAACTGCTCTTATCACCATTGTAGCAAAGAATAGTACCTTTCCAAGGTTGTATCAAGGGATTCATGATTACCTTGTTTTCATCCTTGAATCTATTTTCTCAAGTTGGAAACCCTAGAGTATGTTTAATACTTGCCATTAAATAACTCTAGTATCATACTCCATCTTCAAATAGATTCCAGCTCTAAGGACCAGTACTTGCATTCAGCCTCCTTGATGAGTATCCTAGAGAATAACTTAAGTTTCTACCAATCATTTTTAATGTTCTACAAGGTGCAAGCATCATGGAAGGCTTTCAAATGGTACTGCAAATTAGCATTATAGTCTCCCTAAAATTTAGAAATATTATTCATATCAAGCTTTTTAATCTGACTATCCCTTTGATGCCTAGTAGGGGTATGAACTGCTTCACAAATGTTAATCATGCTTCTTATAGCAAGCAATGGTTCATCATAGTCATTTCATTCATCATGGCCCCTATCATGATCATGTCTCCTATAATATGACCTACTACAGCTTCTTTCTTACTAATGTCCCTCTTCTTCTTATTCTATCTAAGTTCCCTTCTTCCATTCCTACAATCAAGCCTTTTGTCATCTTCACCTTGTGTCTGCTCATTTCTCCTCTAATCCAAATCACATTTTCACTCATCGAATCTAGATGATGAGGAAAATGGTGAGGATGGAAAGCTAGGAGAGTTGTGTCAACTTGCTCTCCTTCTCTAGTCCCTTGATTGCTCTCTTGCTTAATGATTGGAAGACCTTAGTCTTGAGGCCTTCTTAGTTCTAGGTTTAGCTCTCTCCTTACCTTAATTACTTGTCAAATTTAGATGTAACCATTAGTGGGTTATATTATCTTCACTAAAGGGAGGAGCACCTTGGTGTTGGGATCTGCCTAATGGGCATTCTTTGTCCTTCTTTTCTAACTACGATGTCAGTGTGATCATAACTCTTTTTCCTTTGAAGGCTTCATGAATTACCTTTATGAGTTTGTCTTTTGTAAGTTAGGCATCCATAGGTTGATAGTCTCTAGAGAGATGATCTATCACTTAGTATTCTAGAGCAATTTATTCCAACCACAATTTTATTAATGCCTTCATAAACATTAAAGGAATGGTATGATCAAGTTACAACATAATGTTGTTCTCCAAGTCTCTGCATCGTAGTTGTTCATCCTAGTGGAGAATGAAAGCGAAGTTCAAAAGATACAGATTTGAATGAATGTAGAACAATTTGAATTCTTAAGGCACTTTCTCTTAGTTCTTTCTTATCTTATCATTAGTAACTGCGGAATCATCCTTATAAGAAGAAGTCAATTTTCAATTCATTCTAGTAGTGTGCCTTAAGTAAAATATTATTATTTCTCCTATGATAGTTCATTACATTCCTACAATGATCCTTATATGAGTTAATTTTCTAGAGCACTCAGTGCATAATAGAGAATCCCTGGTAATGATGCCAATGATGAGCAGTGAGTATTCACTATGCCCAACCATACGAATTACATGCATGTACATGTGATCTAGTCAAATTCCATGGAACTTTGGGTGAATAGTCTCCTAGATAAGTAAGTGTAATTTTGCTAGTCATTATCTTCCTAATCATCACTTATGCTAACTTAATTAATATGGTTAAGTGTAATCGAGGCATCAAATATTTTTATTTTTATTATTAAAATATTAAAATAATAAAGTGATTAAAATATTAATTGATGACTAACTATGGAATTAAGAGTAATCTAAGTTATTCTAAGTGTAGAGTATTCATTCCTACTTTTCGTAGCCATCCTAAACCTATATTAATGTTGCTATGTTACCAAGTATCTATTACTAGGCGTACCAAGTATCCACTACTCGAATTACCAAACATTAATATATTATGATCAAAATGGTCATACTCATGCTATTATAGAATAAAATATTAAATTGCTAAGTGCTAGAAAGTTAAGTACATTAAGAGTAAAATTCTAAAAATAAACTAAATGCTAGTCCAAGTGTTGTAATGGAATAAATTAATCTTGATTTTATTATTGTCATGCAAATGTATCTAGGTACATCATGCACTTGAATAAATCTTTGTAAAATCAACTCAATTCATGTTGCAGTCACTCAAAAAGAAATTTAGCTAAGTCCTACAAAAGAAAATTGTAAGTGCTTCATTTTGAAAATGACATGTGTCATAAAAATAAATGATATGTGTATTTATATAGGCTTAGGAAGGAAGAGTATTGATGCATATGCATCCATGTATTAGAAGATACATCAACGGGTTGCGTCAACACACGCTCGTCGATATAGTTGACTTGATGATGCTCATCACTATATATTTCTAATGCATGTTTAGCCTAAGAAAAACATAGAACAAATTCTAGTGATTCAGGAGTTATTAGATATGTTTAAGAAATAACTTCTTGAGTTACCTCTTAATAGAAAGATTAAGCTTTAAATTACACTCTAGCCTAGAACCCAACCAATTTCCAAGGCATCTCATGGAATGTTTCTTATGGAACCAATAGAGCTTAAGGTATAGATTCAAGAGCTAATGGATAAGGATATGATTTGATCAAGCATTTCATCTTGGGGTGTACTAGTATTCTTTATTAAAAAGAATTCTAATAGAAACTAGATCATTAGCTAGACATGATGTTTAAGTTATCAAACAAAGTTATCTATGCACATGCTTAAAGACAAAGATCAAATGCAAATGAAAAATGATAATTCTAAAGTCAAAGAACAAACTAAATGATGAGTCAAAGATGAACAAACAATATAGGTAAAGTTTTAAACATGGAGCTTGAAAAGACCAATGGATTTCTAAGTAGAAAGGCTAGCTCATGTTATTATAATAACCTAGTCCCTTTTTCTAGCATTAGAAATGTTACTATAAGAGTCTTTTGTTATAATCTTATAGAAAAAACCTTCACAAATTAAATGGTTAGTATAAATTTGTAAAATCACTTTAGGGGAATGATTAAATTCCATATATTCTATATGCAAAACTTGACATCCAATAATTAAATCATTTGATAAGCTTAAATCATTCAGTATGAACCTTAATAACCAATTAGCATACTTAAGAAAACCATAGAGAATACATTACTTAACAAATCCATGTAATGTTATGCCAATAACATAAGCATAATTCATTACAATACAAGTTACAACAGATATATAAGATTATCACATGCTTCATTTGCAAATCCATAACATGGCTCTAAAATACAACAATTCATTAATTGTTTTTTTGCAAAGCATACTTAATCATGAATGCTCCCATAGTGCACTACAATCTAACATTCAGAACATTACCAGGAACCTCCATCTAAGCCTCCTAATCAAGGTGTATATGAAATACATACAAGAAGGATTAAACCACCTTCACAGTAGAGGAAATCACCTTAGTATCACCTAGACTAAGCTAGAAGATGAGGCCCACGCTACAAAACATACTACTAGAACCAATAGCAAATATCAACTAACATATATGTTAATTAATATCATTAACATTATCATTAATTCTTATGATTGACACATGATTTGCCTATAGGTTTCCATGGTATTCCAGTGAGGTTTCTATCAAATGTTTGGAATAGTTATAAGGTTGATGCTAACTTAACTAGCCACCGAAGCCTTTTTATTATAATACCTTATCTATTTAAGTTAATTCTCATGCAAGAAAAGAATAATTATTGGATAGAACCCTCATGTATTTTCAAACCAATTATTGAATTACATTATCACTAGTATTAACCCTATAGTACCCTATGTCCTAGCTCCTTACCACTACCCTGGATAAGGTCTGTTATTAACTACAATGCTACTAGATGACTGACCAACCATTTACCAACTACAATGCCATCTAGATCAGAGTGGCCATATCTGTACAAGCTGCCTTGTTGCAAATCATGTTGTTAATGGACCTTAGTGATCTTGAATGCAATGCCCCTAGGTTAAAGGTCAACTCAACTTAAATGATTAACTAGCTAATATCAATAGTCTACTCATTGCCTCCTAGCTTTCAACACATCAAATATGTCCATATATGCCTAAAATGTCTACTAGCCATCACTAATTGAAGATGTTGTTTCAATCAGATGCTACCACCATTACATTTTGTCAGAAAATGTACAAAAGATACATCATGATCCATAGCTGCATTGCAATATACTAAGATGCCATGTTGCCACTAGGAAAATGTTTCACAAGAGGATGATGAGTGCGAAACATAAAGCAAAAATTTCTAGAACAATGAATTACAGTGAGAAAATAGCAAACCAGATTTAGATCGATAATCAAGGTATCATGAAATAAATTAGGTTGAAAGGGTTATGCTATCAACCAAATTTGATGGATTCAAGAATATTTCCTCTAGCTTGATAGATAAGCTGAGATCCAAGTTTTGGCAAGCAAGAACATGTTTAGATCTAGAAACCTCCAAGATATCCACTAAGCATAGCCACAAGCATGAGTACAAGAGAGAGATATATATAGAATTGATGCCAAGAGAGCCAATATTACCAAGTATTTACAAGCACAAAAGGTACATTTTGGACAATTCAAATAATAAAGGATTAATAAATATTTTCTAGAAATCAAGTAACATATGTCCATAAAAGGGTCACATGGTCAACTAATGGGTTGAATTCACCAACAGAATACTATAGTAAACCTTATATCCACAAATGAGTTCTGAAATAAAATAAAAGAATAATTGGAATAAACCCCAAATATCTATTAACATGTCTTTTAACCATATACTTGTATTATTCAAAAACTGAATAACATAAAAATATAAATTAGACAAAATATAATAAACATGAATAATATACTAGCAATGGGCAATCACCAACTTTCCCACATGTCATTCAGGAGAGGCACCAAGCATTAGTAAATGCCAAGAATTAATAATTAATAAAAGAAATGCACAAAATAATAATATTTCCAAATACATAATAAGAGCAAGGTCCAAGGTTTGTACCTTAAGAAGCATAATATTGAGACACAGTTAAACATGTAAGCTTACCAAGGGTTTCAAGCTTATAAATAATATACCATGATATAAAAATACTAATGCATGTAAGCACGGAGTCAAAAGATTAAGCCTCAAGATGTACAACCATAAGCATAAGCACAAAAGAGACATTAAAATATAGTAGTATAAACCACTAGTAAAATACAATATATTATTAACATAATAGATATATATTAAATATACCCATATGTTTAAGAACCAAGAATAAGAAAATAAAGAAATAATATAACACCCTAGATTCAAAACACTAGGGTTTTACATATAACCATTGATAAATGGACAATATTGAAATGAAGGAGCACACTCCACTAATTAAATACATATTTAGCCTACGACTCATGATAAAAAAGAATAGGAAAATTATGTAAAATGAAAATTAGGTAACTGAATAAATGATGATAATTATAGTCAAAAACTATGAGAAATGATGAAAGTAAGTCATAGAGGATACTCATATATGGAAAAGGGTTAGGATTTCCCTTTTATAGAGAACAAAAAATACTTTTTTCCTCCATGCATGATAATCCTTATGTGGAGGACAAAATGATAGTTTGAATTTGATAGGAATGTAGACAAATGTATGGATAAGGTTTAGATGAATGTTTGGGCTCAGTTATGGAGTCAAGGTGGAGTGCAAATGGTAGATTCTGAGGTCTTACAATAGGTAGAATTGACATCTAACTTGCTATTGAAGTTAGATGCAAAGATATCAATTTGAACATGATGTTTCTTTGAAGCACTAGTTCAATGACATTGTTGTTGATATTAGTGTTAGCCAAGAATGTTAGTGTCAGTGATGTTGATGAAGGACTTCATCAAGGTTGGCTCAAACATTGAGGGAAGCTTGATGGAGAATGACTAGAAACTATTGATGGCCATGGAGTTCTTATTGATGATGATGGTAACACTATTTATTACTTCAAAATTTAAGAAATGGCTTTGAATCTTGAAATTTCAGCTTGTTTTGATTGTTGTGATCTAGTATTCATAGGCCTTTAGAAGCTCAGAAATTGTGGAATTTGAAGTTAGAAACTTGAAGCTCATGTGTTGTTAACATTGAGTTTCACAAAGATGGAAAAGGTAATGTTGATGCTAATGTTAACATCACCTAGATATCGACTATAAATAATGTTGGTTTTGAAGCCTTGAAGCTAATGTTGACACCAAGACTGATGTTTCCTATCTTCAAGACCATCAAAGGAATACATCAAAAGCATTTGTGTATGTCAAAATGATGTAGAGTAATGGGATACCGATGTCATCTATCTAGGTGCCACTGCCATTAAGGCTTACTGTTAACTGGATATCATCTGCTAGAAAATTGATGAAATCTCCTAGTTCAAGTTAACATTTGGGAGAAAGTGAATGTAGATGTCAATCCCCTTCAAGCCAAGGTAGAGTAGGAGGCCTTGGAAGAGAAGACTTCAAGGTTTCTAGCCTTAGAAATCATCATAGACTTGGCGCTACTAAAGGTTCAATGATATCATACTTGAGCTATCTCCAATTGACAAAATGATGGAAAAGTAGGTACAACACCTGGAACAATACCTCTAGGCTAGTGTGCATAGGTTATTGGTACCAAGCTTTAAAATTGGTATGTTTAGGTATAAAGCAATTCAAGCTAACTAACTAGCCAATAGTCCATGCTCTAGATGAACTCTAAGGTATTAATAAATTCCATTGAAGAATTTAATGTGACACACTTTTTTTTTTCCATCGTAATTTTTATTCATGAACTCTCATCTTCTTTTATCTTTCATTCATTTTACTTATGCATGATTGTGCAAAATAGAAAGCAAAGGTAATAATTAGAATAAATTTTATATTTATAATTTTGATTATGTTGAAGGATTTTTGAATATAAAATTAAAATGTAAGTCTATATTGTAGGTGGATTTGATGCACTTTTGTTTTTGAATATGTTTTTAGTGTAAATTATAATTGAAAGAGAAATTGTTTGAATTTATGAATCCCTAATGCATAGGTTTCCATAGGTAGCTAGGATCTAGAACTGAAGCCGTGAAAGTAACCTTAAGTCTAAAAGTGACAGAGATAAGCTAACACGTGAAATTAACATTAGAAACCAATGTGATCACTAAAGTTTGACCCTAGTTCAAAAATCTCTAAGTTGGTGCAGATGAGATATAGAGAAGCTTTAAAGATTTGATAAAATCACTATTTTTTTTAATCAATTCTAAGCTAAAACCAATAAAAAAAATTAAAGAATTATTAAAATGAATGTAAGTACTTAAATTAAGGTAGCACAGTGTTTGGATAGAAGTGATTTGACATTGACTCAAGCATTAAAATTTTAATGTTGAATGAGGGATATGACATACCTATTTATAACCAAGTGTTAATAGAAGTTTTGGCTTCCTTGGTAGTATTAAGTCAAACTACTATTGAAATTGATGTGGGATGTCTATTTTAACATTGATTTAAAATAAAAGTAACACAAGCATTGGAAGTAACCATGAACATTAACTTTGATGTTATTTTAGCTAAAAAGGAATAATTGAATTGTCTTTAAAGCCAATGCTAGTTGATTTGTAAGCAAGGTCAAAATTGATATCAAAAGTGATGCTTGATATTAGTTTATACATTGGCTTTGAAAAATAGTTAAAAAACATTTGATGATGAAATTAATATAGAAACCAATGCTAAACATCAATTTCAACGTTGATCTTCAAAGATGGGCTATAGAACCTAAGCTGATGTTAAAATTGATGCTAACAAACATTGATTCCCGTAAAGAAGTTGAAGAAGAGTCTTTAAAAGAATGCTGTAGTAGAGGATAAAAAAAGAGAGATGGTAAAATAGATATATTATACAATATAATTGTAGACCTTTAAAAAACAATAAAAACAGAATGAGCTTACTCCTTGTTGCACACGTGTAAACAAAACCAGTAAGCCATACATTAATCCATATCTGATGCGAGTATGCATAGCATGCATACATGGCCATACATAGTACTTTAATAAATGCATGAGGTAAAAAAATTTTAAGTATGAATGCAAGATTGAGTGTTCCATTCCTTTCCTTTACAAATTCTATATCTATTATCAAATATATTTAAAATGTTTTCACGTTATGCATGTTATGCACAGTCGCATCAGCTACATAGAAGTTGTGAATTGGCATATGGTTTGATGAAAAAGCTAGAACCTACAGCGTAATCCAATTGGCGGGAAACTCAAGCACCATCATCATTTTGGCTTTGGCTTCAACCCAATAAATTTCGCTGCTCTGCAATTGTCGCGGTTGATTTGTATTGTACAAGAAAGAGAGGGGGAAAGGATGTTCGGCGTGCAAGGCCAAGGCCAAAGCCAAAGCGCCTCTTTGTTCTCTGGCGGGGGTTTCATGCCTTCGCAACCTACGCCTGCCATTGAAAACAATTTTTCCTCCTTATCCAAGGTACATTCATTCTCATTTTCTTTGGCTTATATATATATATATATATGGATATGCTGTGCACTCAAATTCCAGAGAATGCCATTTAGTAAGTGCAATTTGGGGTATTTTGCAGAAAAGCGCAAACTCGGGCCTTCTGCCGTTGACAGTGAAGCAGATCAGCCAAGCGACTCAGAAGCTTGCAGATGAAAATTCCAACTACAGCGTCGATGGCGTAGACGTCAACAACGTAACTGAGTATAATAGCCCATTTCATGAACTGGATATGTCCATACATGTTTTATCGTTGACATTCCATATCTCTCTGTATGTTCAGGTGACTTTAGTTGGTCTGGTTTTGAACAAGGAAGAGAGGGTTACTGATATTTCGTTTCAAATTGATGATGGCACAGGAAGAGTGGATGTGAAACGATGGTAAGCTTTTTTGTTTCATATTCTGCTATCAGAAATGTTAACTTTGATTTAGCAAGCTCTCTTGCTTCTCGTGTTACGCTTGTTATTTTTTTACATTGTTGTTACTAAGTTTCCCTCTACATCATTACAACTGTATCAGTGGAAGCATCCGGGCTCTTCATCATGTAGATCAGGCCCGTTAGTGAGTGACAATGTATTTTGATCAGCAATGCTGTTTCAAATTGATACCTATTTAATAAACGTATCAGGTTGAAAATGGCATATTATGGCCTCTATATTACGAGAAGGTAAATGATATAGTATAAAAAAGTTCAAACTTCCCTATCTCCGACACTGCAAGAAAGAGGAAAAGCCAATAAGTTGTGTATGCTTCTTAATTTTAATAAGATGTTGACTTACTTTCCAATGATTGGGATGAACTAGATGCAGTTAATATTAACAAATTTTAGTTAAATACCAACCATATAGCTGATTAACTGTTGCTAATTCATTGTTGCTGACATATGAATTAGCTTGACAATTAACCAACGACAAATTCATTTTTAATTGCATTCAAGTATTAGCGAATAGGAATTAACATTAGATTCATGCACTCCAATACATTTGTGCCATTGGTACTAGCTGTGAATCTCTGCCATGGTTTCAATGAACATTTGCACCATTTGCCTCTTGAAATACATCTTGTTTCTCTTAGAAGCTATATTTCACAAGTCTTAGGGATGTGGGGTTGTGCAGACACAGGGACACGAGGGTTGTTTAGGGATGTGAAGTCTCAAAATAGTATGGAATATTCATGTGAAGTAAAACATGAACAACAATAAATATAAAATACTACGAACTGAAGGAAAAGAAAAATATTAAAATAGTTTCATAATACATTTCATATGCAATATCTGCTAGCCTTGTTGTGTCTAGGGAATGCACCAAAAGTTGCCCGGAGAAATTACAAGAAAGTATAGTTTCTGTAGACATTGTTCATGGTATGACTTTTTTCTTTCTTTCGATCTTTCTTTTTTGTGGCAAGGTTTTCGTTACAGTATGAATAGTTGCATTTTTGTAAAATGTATTATTGGATGCAATGATATTGCCTGGAATCTTCCAAGTAAAATATTGGCTTACCGTACATTTCTAAATGTAGTAATGCTTTTGATCCATCATAATATGTTTTTGTTTTGGATGAATAATAATCAGAAATTTTTTCAACATTGATGGTCTAAAGTTATGTTTAGCTTACTCTCTCTTATCTTGATACTTGTTGGAACTTGAATTTAATGTCCCTATCTGAGACTCAGTATGTCAAAAAGTAGAGGTCATTGCCCTTCTTTTGAGTTTTCAACTTCTGGTGCTCATCTAGCTTCGATTAAAATCTTCTGCATGTTTCATGATTCCCTTGAAATTTACTATGTAGCATTTTTTTTTGAAAATGTTGGTGGAAAAATCAAACGTTAATCTTTGCATTAATACATTGTTAGCATGCAGATTGAAGGTTCTAGTTGTTTCTTATGTGGCAGAATGTACTTGCCTATTATGTTAACTTACCCTTGCTTTTGCAGTGAATTATACTTAATAGTTCATCTTCTAGAGAGCAGTAGAATCTAAGATCCATGATTTAGTAAGAGAATTTGATGCTAGATATTGGTCATTTCACGTTAAGGGATTTGATACCTAGATTGGCAACTGAGCATTCATAGAGGTGTTGAAGAAAAAAATAACTCCTTCATTGGTTTAACTGATTTTTCTGCATTTCTATTAATGAATGGTAAATTTCTGCATAATGACATGCAATAGAACACAATTCAATAAATGAATACCAACAGTCTACAAAACCATATGCAATGGTTTGCAATTCAATAAAAGAATACAATCTATAAAATCATATGCAACAGTATTTAATTTCTCAAAAAACAATAGATATCATTGTTGGTTTCCAATGGCCAGACCAGATTCCCTAGGTATAAGCATGGTACCCTAAAGTATACCTTTTATGTACATAAAAACAAGTAGTACCTCACGTGGTGTTAGTGTGTTTTGTTTTTTTCAGTTCAGTGCCTTGTGTGGCAATCTATGATCTGTCTTGGGAGACAACTGTACGATGCAATTCTCTGTTTGCTCCTAAGAAGCTTTCATTGCTACTTGCAATGATTTGGGAGGTTTAAGCAATACCCTACAAACAGTGTGGGTAATAGAAAACTATTAGAAATAGTGTAAATGTGTGATTATCTTGTCCTTATTCTTTTCCTTCTTCATACTTTTATTTCTCTGTTGAATTGAGTCCATGTAGAAGTTGTAGTCTTTTATGCTTTGTAGTCGTGTTGTGTGGTCATGGTGGTAGTTAGAAGTGTGATGTTTTAATGCCTCTCAATCATTCTCACAATCTCTCTTAATGAATCTCACAATTTCTCACAATTGAGCTTCACAACCCTCACATTCTCACAACTCATGTTCTCATTATCTCAAGTTCTCTCAAGGCCCTCAATATTTTGTTATGAATGTAAAACTAAATCTTGTAGCTTTCTTATTTAATTGAATTTTTATAAGGCATGAGCTATTATTAGTTGAAGGGTTCTTTCTAGATGGTCTTGTGGGGTCCATTTTTGATTTTAGAAATGATTCTCTGAAATGTTCTCTCTAGAAGGAAAATTTCCAGATATTTCTAGATTAGAATTTATAACATGGATTTTGCCTATTTAAGGGCTGAATCCATGGTCATTGTATTGGTGCATCTCATTTGGATCACTAGGGCAAAAAGAGCTGGGCTTCTCCTATGGAGATTTCCCTTTGTTGTTGAGAATTTTACAGTTGATGTGTGAAGCTGAATTTCTTATAACGTTATATTTTGACGTTGATCCTTTTGTATAAAAATAATAAAATAAAACAAGTATTGTAATGGGAAGTTATGCAAACTCCCTTATAATAGTTAATTAAAAGTGAATGAAAGAAAAAGGGTGAGGTGTCAAGAAGTTAACTGTGAGTTGGCTTGGAACCCTAAACCAATATAAGGTGCTTAGGGGGCTGGTTGTAATTATAATTTTTTTGCTCCTTGAAGAAATAGAGAGCTTTGTGTCATTTCCCGTGGTTTTTTCCATGTAGAGTTTTCATGTAAATTGATGTGTTTGATTTTTTCCTATATTTTGTTTGTTTGGTGTTTTATTGTTGTTTTTGGCTTTTTCTTTGTGTGGTACTATTGTTTGATTTGGGATTTCTCCTATGCTATATGTTGTAACAAGTGGTATTAGAGTTTTTATGTTGAGAATTAAAGTGTTGGGATTTGGTGTGCAAGGGTTGTTGCATAGTAGTGTTGTGTGCATTGTTGAACCCTAGTAGGTGCAATGGAATAGAGCGAGTAGTGTCCATATTGTGTCTATATGATTTTTGTGATTTTACGTAAATTACATTTTTGAATCAAAAATGGAATGTGGGTCAACAATAGATAGAATAGTCAGAATTGATAATTGGGGAAATTGGAAGATCTTGATGGATTATGTTCTTTTCTCCAAGGACTACAATATTGTTCTCAAGTTTAAGGATAATGCTAAAGTCAAATCTAGTATGTTAGATGTTGATTGGCAAAAGAAATATCTTGATGCATAATGGGAGAATCTCAATAGAAAGGCTCTCATAACCGTATGCCCATGTCTTAGTAGCAGCATATTGCAGACATATAGAGAAATCTCCCAAGTGAACTCTAGAAAACTCTAAACGAAAGGTATGATTAGCCCATTGGAATGAATAAATATTATACTATTAATAGGGTTTTCAAGATTAAGATGCAAGAGAGGACATCCTTGCAAAGCCATTTAGACAAGATGATTGGCTTTTTTGCTCTAATAGATGATATTGGTATCAAGTTTGAAAAAGATTTGATAGTTGTTGCGATACGTAATTTTCTGTTTGATTTGTGGAAGATCATTAGAACCACCCTAATGATTGCTTCCAAGACATTGCCATCATTCAACAGCATGATCTCAAAATTGTTGGATGTCAAAAAGACTATAATTGTGGATTCTCTTGCAACTGGTGAAGCCTTGGCAATTCAAAGGGCACATTCTCAAAACAAAGATAGATATAAAGGACATAGTCATAGTAGAAGTAGAGAAATGTATGCCAATAGAGACCTTGAATGTTGGTATTGCCACAAGAAGGGTTATTTTCACAAAGATTGTTATGCGTTGAAGAATAAATACAAGCAAAAAAGTGAAGGTAGCAACAAAGGATAGGGGTAGTAGGACCATGAAAATGGCCAAGGTCAGAGTTTTGACAATGAAGTAGATTTCATGCTTATTGCAAGTGATGCTGCAATCAACATTTTGCAGTAGTCTAGTTTCATTGTTTGGATTCTAGATTCATGAGCTTCATTCCATGTGTGCCTGGATGCTTTAATGTTTTGCACCTATACAAAAGTTACAAATCAATACGTCTTTTTGGGTGATGACAAACATTATGAGATTGAAGGAATTGGTTTAATCATGTTATAGGATTTGTATTTCAGAAACTTATTGTTGAATGAGGTTTGTCATGTGCTGCAACTTTTGAAGAACTTGATCTCTGTTGGATAGCTTGATACTTCTGGTTGTTCTATTTCATTTAGAGCTGGTGGCTGGAAGATTGTCAAGCGTGCCATCATTCTTGCACATGGTAAGAAGGAAAGAACATTGTATTTACTACATGCAAGTGCAGTGGGAGCAACTATTGCTCCTGCAAATGAGGATGACATGTCTTTGTGGTATTAAGAGACTTGGACATCTTAGCAAAGCATGAATGAAGATTGTAACTTTGAAGAAAATGCTTCCCAATTTTAAATTTGTTTCGTTGGATTTTTGTAAAGTTTGTGCATTAGCAAAATCTAAACAGGTAAACTTCAAAAGATTGAGTTCTAATAACAAAAGAAACTTTAAGTTAGATTTGGTTTATTCGGATGTTGTTGGCTTAGTGTTTGTTAGATCTTTTGGTGGAGCTTTGTATTTTGTTACATTTATAGATGATTTTAGTAGGAAGATTTGGTTGTTTTTTGTCTTTGAAAGACAATTTTTGATGTTTTCAAAAAATTTAAAGTTGAGAAAGAATTTGGTTGTAGCATCAAATTTTTTGTGACTTATAATGGAGGGGAGTATACCTCCAACAAGTTTGAGAATTTTTGTAGGGAAATACCAAAACTCTGCCATATACTCCACAAAATATGTTGTAGCTAAGAGGTATAATCAAACTATTTTGAAGAGGCTACGTTCTTTGTTGCAGCAGTCTAATGTTCCAATGCAAATTTTGGCTGAAGCAATAGTAGCTATTGTTTATTTAATCAACATAGCCCTTCATACAGCTCTTCAAGGTGAGGTACTAGAATTTGTTTGGAGTGGGAGAGCACACCTGAGGGTCTTTGGTTGTGAAGCTTATGCCCATAAGCAAAATATAGCTAAACTTGATGGATGTGCACATAGATGCATTTTTGTTGGATATGGCAGTGATAATCTTGGTTGCAAATTGTGGGATCCTGTCGATAAGAAAGTATTTAGGTCACGTGATGTTATTTTTTATGAAAACTTGATGTTTTACAGGAAACAAGAACAGGAACTGAATCGGAGAGACAATTTTAGCCCTTCTGTGAATTATTTGATCATGATGATGATTTAAAAGTTGAACATGTTCTTGATTGCAATAGTGATAAGGGGAATGTTCCACCATAAGAACAATTCCCATATACTTCAAAAAATGAGGATGATGATTTGGATACTCCTGTGCATTGGGTTAGGAGATCTACTTGCCTCTCTTGTGAGGTATTCCCCATCTTTGCGTTACATCTTGTATACTAATAATGGAGAACCTGAGACCTTTAGGAAGCCATATCCTCAGCTAATGTGGATAAATTGGTAGCTGCAATGAAAGAAGAGTTGGATGCTTTGAGACATAATCAAACTTAAGATGTTGTACCTTTATCACATTGTAAGCATGCTTTGTCTAATAGGCAGGCGTATAGAATTAAAGATGAAGCCAATGGGCAGAAACACTACAGAGCTAGATTGGTTGTGAAGGGATTGTGTCAAAAACCAGGTATAGACTTCATAGAGGTTTTCTCTTCTGTTGTGAAACATTCTTCCAGATATGCCATTTTATCTCTTGTTGTTGGTTTAGACTTGGAATTGGAACAATAAGACATAAAAATTGCCTTCTTCCATGGTGAGCTGGAGGAAGAGATTCACATGAAATTACTTGAAGGATATGAGTTGAAAGAAAATCATTTGGTTTATAGATTAAAGAGAAGCTTGTATGGTTTAAAGCAAACCCCTAGACAATGGTACAAAAAGTTTGACGGTTTCATGCAGGATCAAAAATATGAGAAGTGTTGATCACCTTGTTAACTGTTATGGTCAATCTTCTAGTAAGATTATTATCTTGTTGCTGTATGTTGATGACATGCTCATCGTAGGAAATGATGGACATGAGATCAAAAGGCTGAAAAAGGAAATGGGCAAATATTTTGCCACAAAAGATTTGGGTTCAGCAAAGCAAATACCTGGTATGCAAATTTTTAGAGATAGGGCACATCACAAATTGTAGCTTAGTCAATTTGAGTATATTGGGAACATGCTTGAATGTTTTCATATGATAGATTGCATTCTTGTTAGCACCCCTTTAGCAGGGCATTTTCAGTTGTTTGTGGAGGATTTCCCTAAATCTAAAAAATGGAGGAAGATGGAGAAAGCTACATACACTTTAGCTGTTGGTAGCCTGATGTACGCAATGGTTTGTAATAGACTGGATATCTCCTATGCATTTGGAGTCATTTCTTGTTACATGAGTAATCTTGGTCCTAAATATTGGGAGGTAGTAAAATGGATATTGCAATATTTGAAAGGTACACAAAACCTTTGCTTATATTCTGGTAAGTTCACTTTGGATGTTGTTGGCTATATGGATGTAATTTATACAACATGTAAAGATAGTAGAAAATCCACTTTTGAACATATTTTTCTTGTGGGCAGAGGTCCTGTCGGTTGCAAAAAGATGTTGCATTATCTATTACTGACTCAGAATACATAGGTTTGGTAGAAGCAGCCAAGGAGATGATTTGGCTGAAGTGGTTGCTTCATTGATTTGGGTTGAAACAAGCACAATACATCATTTACTGTGACAGTTAAAGTGCTATTCACTTGGCCAAGAATGCTGTTTATCATGCTCAAACAAAATGTATTGACGTGAGGTACCATTTCATCAAACAGAAAATTGAAGATAGGGATTTGGATGTGTGCAAGGTTCACATGCAAACAAGCTTTGTTGATTTCCTGATGAAGGTAGTTGCTGGAACAAAACATCATTTATGTTACAGAGGCATACACCTGTAGACTTGACTTACAACATTTGGAAAGTGGTGCATCTCTTGTCATGAGATTTGAAGACATACCAAATTTATCTTTAAGTGGGAGAGTGTTGATGTGTGAAGCCAAATTTGTTATAACGTTATGTTTTAACATTGACCCTTTAGTATAAAAATAATAAAATAAAAAGAGTGTTGTAAAAGAGTGATCTAAACTCCCTTATAATAGTTAATTAAAAGTGAACAAAAGAAAAGGGGGTGAGGTGTTAGGAAGTTAACTGTGGGTTGGCTTAGAACCCTAAAGCTATATAAGGTGTTAGTGGGTTGGTTGTAATTATCAATTCTTTTGCTTCTTGAAAAAATAAAAAGCTCTACACATTTGCCCGTGGTTTTTATTTTTT
This sequence comes from Gnetum montanum, assembly GCA_015680685.1. Taxonomy (NCBI): domain Eukaryota; kingdom Viridiplantae; phylum Streptophyta; class Gnetopsida; order Gnetales; family Gnetaceae; genus Gnetum; species Gnetum montanum. Next base: position 711,996 of record MNCI01006791.1, on the reverse strand, counting down.
CAAGGAGCAAAAGAATTGATAATTACAACCCCGCATAGGGTTTCCACGTAAATCACTGTGTTGTTTGATATTTTTCTGCATTTTGTTCCTTTGGCATTTTATTGTTACTCTTGGTGTTTTCTTCACAGTACCCTTGTTCAATCTGGGATTTTTCCTGTGACATTTACCTCATAAATTTTGCGTTCCTTGTTTTTTATTTTGTATCAACTGTTTTGGTTTTGATTTTGCATTTTGCATTTTGTTGATTATTTTCAAGAATCTTCTGTGGTGTTATCTTTGTGTTTATCTTGCACGTTGTTTTTTTGGCCATGTGCTTTGATGTGCTGCTTTTTGCCAACATATTTTTCATGTTCAAGTTTTATTTATATGTCTAATTTGGATGTTTTCTAGCATGCTTTTTTTAAATTTTTAAGCATGCTCTTTTAATTCAATGTTTCATGTTTATGTTGAAGAATTGAAGTTAATTGGAGCTTAGAAGCTCATGTTCTTGGAAGGATTCATCTCCATTTCTCCCCAAGAGTCTTTGGCATTCTGGATTTTGTGTTTTCTCTGTTTTAAAGTTGAATTCTAGCCCAGTTTGTGTAACATAGCTTCATTTTGAGATTTCATTGCATCCCCTTATATCTCTCACAATTTTAAAGCAATATTCATGTTCTAAAGCCCATGGGCATGATGAATTAGATATGCGTCAGTATCCTCTATAGTCTTGAGCATTTTGTCTTTGATATAGATCTCCTTTGAGGTGTGAACTGAATTTTCTTTTGAACTTGTCCAAAATTGAAGTTCCAGGGCGTTGTCCCCAATTTGATGTAATTGCATGCTCAAATCATCTTGCATGTCTTAATTTCTTCGAGATCCCTATGATGCACAATCTCTTTCACATTTTCCATGAAGAATTCAGCCTCAGTTGGCCTTTAAATTAGAATTTGGACATTGCAGATAGAAGATTTGGGCACACGTGTACAGACTTTGACCTAACTACAAGATGCCTTTCACTCATCGTAGACTTTGACCCAACTACAACATGCCTTTCACTCATGGTTGACTTGTGGGTTTTAACCAATTAGACCACAACTCATGGTATACTATGAAGAAATTTGATTGTGACCTGCGGTTTATACAAATTTCAGCAGAGTCTGACTTGTGGTAAATTTGTTCTGATGTTGACTATGATCCATGGTCTCACTAGTGATCTTTATTATCTCTGTTTCTAGCGACCACGACCTAAAGTCAGCTTGTGGTAACTATTGTGACTTGCACCTTGACTCACAGTGACTGTGGTAACTTGCATCACGATTGGTGGTCCACTCGCAGTTTGTGCAAAACTTGACTGCGATTGAGCCAACGTTTGCAGACTGCATGCTCTGACCTCCAGTTGCTTTTGACAGATTCTTCAAAAGGACCTTGCTATTGCTGTGTCACTCCAACAAAAACAACCTTCCACAATATGTTAGACATTATCCTACCAAATATAGGGTTCAATGAAATGATGACAACTTGATACAATACTCCAAAAGTTTGCAATAGTATACAACTAGTGTCAAAGGCATTTTGTTTTGGCAAAATGCTAAAACTGAAAGGCTTGATGGATTAATTCACAAGCTGAAAATAAAATCTTCGGATAACAATGGTAACTATATCAACATGCAAGAGTTTTAACAGTGCAAAAACCAAATAAGAAATTCTAGTAAAAATGAAAGAAACAACAAGAAATGAAGTGAGAATTTGTTACAAACTATCAAAATTGGCTTCACTTTTTCAACAACTTTGGTAGTCGATACACTCTTGTTACAAAGTATTGAATACATATACAAAGGGTATTCATATATAGAGTACGTATGTTTGTACAAACATATACAAAGTGTTTATCACTCCTATCACTTTCATATTCAATATTAGGGATAGGCCTACACATATGGATCATGATATAGTTCTGTATATAATGATTAAATTTTTTTCTTCTACAATACACACATATACAAATGTATGTGGGTGTTTGTCACTCCTGTCACTTTTATGTTCAATAGTAAGTGTAGTTGTACTTGGATCATGATATTGTTCTGTATATAATGATTAAATTTTTAACTTATACGATGTTTCACCCTTAGGAACAATCTCTAAAAACCACATTCTTGTGATACATGGGGCATATCCTGGTTAGTAATGCCCTTTAACAATGATCTTTTCCCTTGACCTCATCAGCATATTTTGAATTTTTATCAAAACGGTGAGGATATCCTTTTTGTTTTTTCAACTTGATCCCTCACTTGAAATGTAGATTTATCAATGTTCAGGATTAAAGAATTGATCATGTACGAAATATGCTTCAGTCCAGTAACTTCTCTTTCCATGTTTCTCAATGCCTTGCCCGTTTGTTCTTCTTATTTTCTTGTTGAACCCAACTTTGCCTATGTACTGCCTCATATAGGTCCTTTTGAGTAAAAGCCAATACTCTTTGAACTATCATGGTAGTTCATGAAATTCTTATATAGTCATAACTTCTTGCACTTAGTAACTGCTCTTTGATCGCCTGTTGAGTTTTGTTACGCAATGGTTTTAAAGAACTAATGTGTTAACCAAATAGTTAACTATGAGATGATGAGACAGAAAAATGGTGTATCTTTGTTTAGTTATAACCATGTTATTTGGCACCATCAGTAGTTTAGCCACATCCTAATTATATTCGGTTACTTCATGTATACTCCTCATGATATACTCTTGTTATTTCATTCATATAAGATGTTACAACAAAAAGAAAATTGAATTAACAACAGTCTTAGCAAATATGGTAGTTCAGTCTTCTTGCTTGTTTATACGACCTCCTGCCAGCAGAGAAATTTTTTCGTTTACCTATATTGAGCACTCAACGATGTTTTGACAGGATGTTACCATGTCTTTTTTCTTTGGGTTGCCTTTGTAGGCAAATACCAAATTCATCATATTCCATAATCCAATTTTCTTGTTTGACCAATACATTGTATACAAGTTGTGTAAATATACACATCATTGCTTCTTAAGATGACTTTCATATTAGTGCTAAGTCCATTGTATCTTATTGACTTTCTTTTGTGTCTTCTTTCTGGAACTCCATAATTCACCACCTACACCTTACATCAAATTTGTATTTTTTTTCCATACATCTTTCAGCAGTATTTTAATTTCCTCGAAGGGCTACAACGTCTCATGAATTGGCATTATTATCCCATATATAACTGTGTTTATACTTAATATGAATATTTTGAAATTGCCCAACAATAGGTTTGAATACGATTATGCACAAAATGTTAATAACTAATCTTGATGACTGGATTGTTAAAATGAGGTAAGAGAAATTTGTAGTGTTGAGTAGCTAGTGAAACCTTTGTTAGTTCCAAAGGCATTGTAGTAAGTACTTTCAGATAGGCTACACAGGTTCTCTTACTCACATGAGTGTTGGAGGCAGGGATTGAATTTTGAATTCAGTTGTAACTGGCTACAGAATGCTAATGAACGATCTGATCAACGTAAATGAATAATGCAACTGAAGTAGAACAGATCTCAACTCAATTTGGACAAGGAACACAACTCAATATTATTAAAATGAAGAAAGTACAAATTTATGATGCGATCTACAATGGCACAAATTTAGTTGATAACTATCTCTTGAACACTTGCTAATTTGTTTCTGTTCAATGATTGTCCATGCTTCCAAATGCCTTCTCCTTTTATGTGCTTCCTCTGATGCCTTAGAAATTGAAGAAATATATATTTATTACAAACTGCAACGTTGGGTGCACTGACATTTGACTCGTAGTTCTTGCTGAGCAGACTGCGGTTGGGTTGTAACTTGCATTCCAGTTTGCAGTTTCTCCCAATAGTTAAATATAAAATTATGTAATTCAGTAGTTAAAATTTTGCCCCATGTCCTTTTGTCCTGTCTCTCTGTAAATGCTCTTTTACAATAATATAATCCTGACAGTTCTTCCAAAAAAAAAAAAAAAAACTTGTGAAATTTATTATCTTTTGTGCTTGCTTGCTCATTTTGCTCGCCATTCGTATTTTTCTTCCTATATCATGCTTCACCGTTGTATCATGATAGATCATTCTGACCACGTCATCTACCTCTTGCTTATCTTGAGACAGTATATCATTCAGAAATTGCAATAGCTAAAGCAGTGTTTCAAGGCTTACGTGAGCCTTGATTTTCAGAACAGAGAAGAGAATATATAAATATTACAACACATCACTTCATATATGCTTATTTACAGATCTCCATTCATCATCGAATTCTTCCTATTTCCAAGTAGTTTAGACTACTTTATCTTTGACCCATTGTGGCAGGTCATCCCAAAGCAATTTCTGTAACAAGAATATTTCATTTATATCTTTTAGCTTGCAGGTTAAGGAGGAAGATGCTCATTCAAAGCTTTTTCATACAGTGGCTGCTAAGCATCTTCCTCATAATGATATTACAAAATTGATGAATGAAGATGTAGAAATAATGGAGGACATAGAAGAAATCAGTAAAATTGCAGCTAAATACTTTAAAGGGTTATTTTTATCTTTGGATGATCTAAACAAGTGATTATTAAGTAAAGTACTGGCAGTGTTGAGACTTAATTTACAGGGGATGATATTACATTTTTGAATAATCCTGCTGATGATGAAAAAAAAAACTGTTTTCATGATAAAAACTCATAAAGCACCAGGTCCTGAGAGTTTTCCAGTGGATTTTTATCAGAAATATTGACATGTTATTGGTAGGGATATACAAGATATGGTATATGAATTTAGGAGATTTGGACATTTATTTGAATCTGTTATGTTTACATGGACTATTCTGACTTCAAAGGAGCAAAATTTAGCAGAAAGACTAAAATTATTTAAAGCTTGTGTAATGTTTTTTTTTAAAAAATTAGTTGTAAAGTCTTAGTAGAAAGATTAAAAATATTCATGATATCCATGATCAATGATTGTCAAGAGATTTGTGAAATGTAGGCAAATTTTAGATCATATTATTCTTGACCATGAAGTTTTTCATTCAGCTTTAAAACAAACCAAAGGTTTAGTTGGGTTGAAACTTGATTTATACAAAGCTTATGTTTGTGTTTCATGAAGATTTTTGGATGCCCTGGTATATAAATTTGGATTTTCTAATCATTGATGTTCTATGCTTAAAGAGTGTTATGCTGGATATTCAATATTGCTTAATGGGAAAGCGTAAGAAAAATTTTACATCAACAATGAATTAAGACAATGTTGAGCTATAAGAAATAAACACCCTTGAAAACTAATCTTAAAAACTATTTTACGTTATTAGACAAAAAAAAGAACCAGATGATGAACCAAACACCGAAAAGACGTAACCAAACCATCCATAGGAGGACATGGCCTATATGGTGAATAAAGAGCCACCTGTGAATGTAACGGAATATATTTACGTGAGAGAGAGCGTGTGGGTTCACAAGAAAGAACTCATAGACGTGTGAAGAAAGAAACAAGTGAAACCAGAACTACATGAAGAATGTCCAGAAGTAGGAATTAACACTCTTGGAGAAGAGTGCGAATCAAGTCTACCTGGTGACCATATTTAACTCCCAAGTATAATGGAAGCATCATTTTGCTAATTCAACAGATGGGAAAACAATCCACTAGAAGAATGGAAAAGAAGTTTTTCCGTGTAGTTCACCAGATAAAAAGAAACTTGCAGCAAAGGATGTGTTAATGTGCAAAAAAGAGGTACATCAAACTAAGTTGTTGGTAGATGTAACTCACAAACGGATGATCATACAATCACTTGTACCTGTCTAAGACCACTATGAGAAGTGGCACAAAACCCTAACTAGAAGAGTTGATGGAACACAAAAGGTTCTGCAAGCGGAGGAATGGAGAAACAACCAACTCGTAGAGTTGTCAAGTTCTTGGGAGGGGAATTAAAGTTGCACAAGATCAACGGAAGATCCCATAAGATTGTACAAGGACTAAATCTGCGATGGTGTGCGCACAAGAATGAGAATTATCAATAAAGGAGTGCTGATAGAAAACATTCCAGTTAAATGGAATAAACAAAAGTCATCTGTACATACAATGGAATCCCAATGTAAACCTGTAGATTGTTAATTATGATTTATTAATGAATGATGATTCAATCCTGGCAGCGACAATATTCAAGAGCCCTGTTAACACTTCAATATACAGGGAGATCTTATATTGTCTTTTCTTTTTATTATGGTGGCTGAAGCTTAGGACATTTGATTAGAGAAAAAGCTAGGAAGGAGACATTAAAGGAATCACACCAGCTCATGTTTTGCCTGATTTTGCAGATGTTCCATTTATTGGTAACACTCTTGTCTTCCTAGAAGCTGGAAAAAGATACATTCGGAATCTTAAATACGTGTTGGAGAATTCTTCTCAAGTATCATAATTAGAAATAGTTTTAATAAAAAAATTTTGTTCCCATTTCATCTTTTAGAGATTAGCAACCAAAATATTCCAAATATGTTAGAATGTGAGTGGACTAGTCTTCCATTGTAATAATTGGGTTTTCATTTATTTGTGGGAAGAAAAATCTTATTTTCTGTAGCCGTCCAATCATCTTTCTAACTTCACAGTATTTACGACATTGAATTGAATATTCTGACAGCATTTTACATATTTTTGTTTATGCATATTTTTTCACTTATAAATTTTTCTCTTTGCTCTCTCACTATTGTTTTTTCAATTTTGTTTCCCCTTGGCTACTTATGGTTCTTTTGCAAAATGTCATTACCTAATGAAATGGTCGTGTCCCTCCATACCATACTATGACATGATTTCTTCAACATTATGAAGTTGTTAACCAAGCATAAAACTTGTAAGAATTCCCAGTGATACTTATGAGCCTATAATAGTCAAATCTTTGATTAGGCCTCACATCTAAGTTTTTTTTTTCCTAACTCATTTTCTGCAGAAAATATGAGTGTTATCTGTGCAGTGTGCTTCGATAGGAGAATCGCTTAATGGTTTAGAGTTAGCATTATTATAAAAATTTTCTTAACTATTTAAAAAATTAAATCCTGTTATTAGATGCAATATTTATATTGTCCATTGCTGAATGTGCGTGTTAATAGTTGACGATGTTATTGTACAAAAACAGGAGTGCTACATAATGGCTTTATAACGCATTGAAATCTTATTGCCAAATACCAAGTGATCATATAGATCGGTTGACCATCTCTTTACGTTGCAACCATCTTCCGTCAAATTTCTTTTTTGGAATTATATAATTATCTTTACTGTAATCGTTTTATCACCTTTATGACCTGAAATTGATGATCTGTCTATTTTAGTATGTTTCTTATTACAAAGAGGCTGTTTTGTCATGCCTTAAAAATCCATTATGTTATTCGTGTCAAATGTATATGACTAATTACAGATACATGACTTGTATTCACACAATTAAACTGTTTTAAAATCAAGTTCATATTTATAATATGTTGATGCATGCAAATCTTTCCATGTCTTGTTCTTAATTTCAACTGTATTTTTTGACAAAAATAAATTTTCTTAAGCAATAAAAACCAAAAAGCACCTTTTGCTTATTCTTACAATCGAGTGCTATGAATCAGAGGGAAATGAATGGATTAATATTAGATATAGCCCTGTTTTTGCTCTGTACTGTGGTAAAACAATTGTGTTTCAATACTTATCTCTGCTTTATTTGTAAATTTGTATGCAGGGTGGATGATACAACAGAATCTGTCAAAATGGCAAATGTTCAGTAAGTGATGTCATAATTCCTAAGAAACTAGGCTTGACAAGATTTGAAATTTTTATCCAGTTAGCTTTTGCAAATGTTTTAAATAAAATCATTGTAAACGTTTTTGCACAACATCTAAGAAGGTAATACATCCTGATTATGTGGAAACTGGTCATTCAGCGGTAGAGAGAGAGAGAGAGAGGGTGCTATTCATGGAAATAATCCTCGAACTTCCTTGTTGTGAATAATGGCAAGCCAATAGGTCTAAGGAACACCACCCAAGAATTGAGAGGCAATGTTGATTTTTATTTCGTCTCGATAGTCATTCATTTCAAGGAAGCACTTCGTCTCAAAGATGAAGGCATACAAAAGTTTGTTGTCATGATCACCCTTATACATCTTAGGCTCTTTAACTTGGAACTTTTGGATTGACCACCCTGAACTAGATGCCACTGCCTTTGTTTGAACAACCACTTGGCATTTCAGTTTCTCGTTCCTTGTCTCAAGCTTCTCCACTTGAGCCTCTAGGGTTGTCATCATTTGCAAGACATCACTCATTGAGACTTGGACATCATCAATGACATTCCTCATCTGTTCTATGCGATTCTGAAGCCCAAAATTTTAAGGTATGGAGTGCTTGTGCTTTGCACCCGAATTCAGTTCCTGAAGATACAGGACGTCCAGCTTTTCAACAAGATCATGAACCATCTTGACCCTCTTGGCCATTGGCAATTGGTTGAGGATCACATTGTCAACTTCAAGGAGCTGCCCCCACAATTGTTGTACCTTATCAATGGAGTTAGGCTTCTTGATAGGTGCCTCATCATCTTCACTTAAGTTTTGAGGTTTAGGTGTCACATCATGTGCTTCGACATGCACACACTCCTCAATGTTGACACAAGGATCAGAGCCAATAGGAGCCTTGCCAAAGTTGTAGCTCCCCTTGCTCTTCTTCTTGTGCATGGTCACCAAAGGTTAGACAATGAACCACAAACTATCATCAATGTCAAAACATGAACCTTCGGCTTTGATAACTAGTGTAATGGTGCTGCCCTTGGAAAACACCATTTGGCACCACTTGAGAGTCCACACAACAACAACTAGGGAGGATGGACTCAAGTTGGAGTATGCTTCACAGCTTAGTGAACTTGTTTTATGGTATAGAACACACAACCCATTAGCCAATGGTTAGAAGTGCTGGAGTTGCCATAAGCATTAATTATGCAACCAGACCAACAAGACAAATGCATACACACACACAACAAGCACACAATACACCAATCTCCTAAAAGGCTTATGACACGTTCCTATGCTAACACATCTAGCCCTAAGCCCCACTCCAAGGAGAGGGTGGTGGCCTGAGCATTGAAGCCGAGGCTCCTCGGCAAGCCTACATTTCCCTGTGACGAGGTTCACAAGGAATTAGGGCCCATATAGTTCTAGAGTGATGGTTAGAATAGTGTGGAATTCAAATGAAAACGATCTTTGATCCACCAATAAGACATGTTTTCCTACACTTTGTAAGGTTTTATTTTGTTTTTGTTTCAAGAAATTGTGCGATTTTCTTCAGAAATATTACGCTTTGTTTTATTTATTGATGATGATCAATGGTCATCTACATGAAAAAGTTTGCTTTAGCATGGATCAAATTTGTTGGAAATCCTCTCTTTATTTTTTCTGATCCGTTGCAGTTAATAGGGTTCTAGGGACCATCAATATTAAGGTTTGACCTGAGTAACTAAATGTTAATACTATCTTATGACCTTTGATTCCGTATCCATGTCTGATTTTGATGCCACTTAAGATATTGCTTGAGAAAAAAAGCTAGTCTTTGTAATCCTTTTTGATTTTGAGCTTATCTATCAACTTTGAGGGAAGTATACTCCATCCATCCTTGAGATAATTTTAGGAATCAAATTATCACAATGTTATGTATTATGATCCGATGCAGCATGATGTTGTGTGAGCTGTTTTCAAAAGATACGTAGCGAGCTTACTATGAAGGCTTACCTACAGCAAGGAAGAAGCAAGCCTATGCAGAAACACTGGAAAAGAAGTTGAAAGAAATGGAGGTTGTAATCAAAGCTTTGGAAGCTTTGGTACAACACTTCAAGATGGATATCATGAAAGGCAAGATTTTAAAAGGTAAATGTAAATTTTGGAGCAAACTAAATGTAAGAAAGAAGAGGACGTTGCAGCTCTTTTTATACAGAGGAGGGGATTCCCATAAAAAGAATATTACATAGACACAATTATTTCATCTTTTGTCCATCCACAACAATTTGTTTTCACTTTGCAATAAGATATTTACACTTGGAAAGAGGCTATTTCACTTGTATAGTTAAAAGTATCTAACATAAAAAGGCATAAAATAATATACGACTATAACTTGTTCAAGTTATTAACTTGATGAAATCCATTTGTTCAGGACAAGAGAGATGTCTCCTTGGTTGAGAAAGAGGTTTTTATAGATCTTTTTCTGAAGAAAACAACCCTGAGCAAAGTCCAAAGGACAATTTTGTGTTAAAGGACAAGAGTACGACGCTCATGGATATGGTTTCAGAGACAAAGGAGGATGAAGAGGTGTACTTCCTTCCATGGAGGTAACAAAAATATTCAGTGTCTTGAATGTGGATGAATAGTTTGTAAAAATGTGGGAATGTCAAAAAGGTAAAGATAAATTTCTTGCTCATGGTAAAGGTAGGCAATAAGAACAATATCTATCTCCTTTTGAAGTCAAAAGGATAAGTTCAAGACAAATGGGAAGATTGGAAGTTCATGCATGTGCCTTCAAAGTTAAAGAAAGAGGAATAGGTAACCCCTTCATAGGAGGTAAGGATTATATTCAACGTTTTAAATGGGAAAATAGAGTGGAATGTACCAATGATTCAAAAGGTTTAATCCTTGCAATTGATGGAGAAGGGGGAGTCTTCAAACGTCTAGGTATGACTTGGTCTTCAATGGAAGAAAGACCTACAACTGATTGCACTCATAGCCATCATTTAGAGCATGCAAAGCAAAATGAAATCTTTGGTATTCTAGTGAATATGTGCATAAAAAGCTTGTTCAGGACCATATGTACATGCCGTTAAAGGCATGCACGTGTTCATTGATACTGAAGCACCAGAAAATCTGATTGCCTTGTCTGCTGTTGGAAGTTTCTGCTTGGCCAAAACCAAAGATCAAAAGTTGGAAAAATATTTGTGTTTAAAAATTTTGGAAAATTTAAAAAATCAGCAGATTCTTTGGAAAAGGTCATTGGAAAAAATCAGAAATACACAAAATAAAAACTTTGAAAGATTTTTGATCCAAAATTTTAGATGGTACAAAATTTAACCAGAAAACGGAATTAAGTAGACATAAAAATCATAATTGTTGCATTAGTGTAGACAAAAATAATAATTGTTGAATGAGTGTATAAGCATGACATCAGGTGTACAAATTCTTTCATCCTTCTGCTACCAATATACGTTGATGTCACTGACACCAAATGTTATTCTGTTCTAGCATAATCTTTGTAATCCTATGTTAGTTAATTTAAAAGTCTATGATATTTTAATGAAACATTAGGTTCTGATCAAATAACCCATATCATTAGCCATGTACATGCATGCATTCTCAACTTTATTAATTCAAAGTATTGATATTAATAGAACCATAAAATGTGAAAAAAATCTATTTAATTCATACTTTTATAATTTTGTTAGTTTGATTACCATTTTTATTCTTCAGAAGTTTAAAATCAAATTTATTTTATAGTTTTGTGTGAGAATTATTTTAAAATGCTTCAACCAAAAATCATGATGTTTTGGAAAAGCTTGGTGAATGCTATTTTCTGGGAAAATCAGATAAAGAAATTGTGAAGTAATGAAGACCTTTTCTAGCTGAAAAAGCCAAATAATTTTTTTGTTAATTTGGCTACTTTAGGCAAACTTTTAAATTATTGACCAAAACATTGCTTTATTGTGTCTATTATTTCGAAAGTGGACCATATAATCGGCCGGTAGTCTGCACTACTTTTTTTTTTTTTTTAAACGCTGCAGTTGGTATTTTTTGGGTCAAGACATAGCATGGCTTCTACTTTGTGAATTCCTAACATTGCTATTTCCTCTTGAAAGGAAATTTGCATTGATACTGGCTACTACTTTAGAGATTTCACTGAGAGTGAATCGGTTCAAATTGTGAGAGTTTTAATTCCTTTATGGAAGTTATGACAGACTTTTATATAATGTTGACAAGCTTTTGGAAGTCATAGAGTGGGTGTGGATCAGTGAACTCAAAAAAGGAGAGATGAATCCTTCGTGGAGAACCTAAGGCTCCTCAGAGCATGGATGAGAAATGGACAAAATAAAATGTAGAACAATGATTCTAACAAATACAAAACTACAAAATGAAGCTCAATAATCCAAGGCTTAGAAATGTTACAATGGATGTCATAAGCTAGCCCTAGCAAGTCAAAATGTTCATGGAATGAGAGAGTGCCAATGGAATAAAGAACATAGCAGCCAAGAACCTAGGGAAATAGGTCAATGAATTGCGGTGCAGCTCACAAGCTAAAGAAACTCCTGCCCTGCCTTTGTTGCCCTGCCAAGCTTCCCAAGATGTTCAATGGAGTATAGCAGCGTAGATCCAACAAAGAAAGAAAAAAGAAAGAATGATGTTAGATTTTTTTGATTTTCCATGGATTAAGTAGCCATGGGCATTTCCCACTTCAAACTGACGGTCAACTAGAGTGCTCATAATAACATTCATGCACTTCTTGTTTTTTCCTCAATGGTTACTTGGAACGTTCCATTTGAGGCAAAGCATCCCATCTGAGAAGCTTCTCCTCTCTGTCCAAACATTCCATATGGTTGGAACATCCCACTGGCAAAGGCAACAGTCTGGTTGGGATGTTCCACCTATTTGGGCAAGACATGACATTCGGATTAGAATGTTCCACATGCAGCTCTAGTTGATTCTGTTCAGAATTTCCAATTAGTTGGGGTGTCTCATCTACAAGGGATCCTTCAAACTGATGACATGTTCCAATTGATCTTGCTTTGCACTTTGTTGGGATGTTCGACTTTTTTCAAGATGTCTCAATAATTTTAATTGGGACATCCCACCAGTTCTTTCATGTCTACTTTGGACCTCTTGCAGGACTCTCTAGATACCTTGTTTCTTGTTTGGATCACTTTTGAGTGTTCTTTCTTTCCTGCACACATGATCAAACCAAGGCATACTTTTCTATTTGTAAGGGTTGACTCACTAAAACAAGGACTTTTTATTGGATCAACAATGGACAGGATGGCAAGCATGAAAAGTATTCAAAAAATAGGTTTATCTCATGTGCAGGTGCCCTTTAGGCCTATCCAAGAAAGTTTGTGTTTGAAAATTAAATCTGATTTAAACTTGACAAAGTTCATTGGTAGAACAAAGATCAAAGTTGAAATCGAGCAATGTGTTATTGATTTTATTTGGTTCATAATGCTAATTATAATTGAGGCGAGTAGAATAGTGGCTATGGGTGATGATGATCCTTTTATGATGTCATGCCAATTGGTTGTGCTCAACTAATTCTCAGATGACTTGTTAAAACATGTTTGGTGTAACATATTGGCCTTGTTAAAACATTGGTAATTTAGTTTGATAGAAAGTTGATCAAAATTACCTTTAATTTTTTCAACTGATGTCAAACTTTTTGCTTTTTCTATTGATGTAGAAATTTTTGTTGATTCAGACAAAATATCCTACCCTTTGCAAAAGCAATGAAAAAGAAGAAGTCCTTTTTGTCCTCTGGACACAAAGATATTCAATTGCCAGAAATTCCAAAGGATGCCATTTACAACTTCGTCAAGACTTTTTCGGCTAGGTTATCAACATCCATCAAGCAAATCAAAGCTTTACTGGATATCAAAGGTAAAGGAATTCACCTAGTTTTCTTACCTATGTTTACTGAAGATGAAATTGAAAAGTGGAAAAAGCAAGGTCACAATTATGTGCATTTAGGTCAAATTGACATAATGGTTAGTCCAAAGTTTAATTATGATATTGGCGCAAAATATGTAGTTACTCTATTAGATAGTAGAGTGATTGGAGATGGAATTAGTATTGACCCAGAAGTTGCTTGGGAAAAAGCAAAAATTTGTCAGTTTCAAAGAAAATTAGACACCGATGCCTTATGCACGGTACAACCAAATTATTAGTTGGCCTTAGCAGATAATTTCATTACTAGTGCCTTATTACTTTGCATTGAAGTTCATAGAGTTGAGTTACTACCCGGTTCTGTCTATGCCGTGGTAGCTGGTAGAGGCACATTTCAATTGTCAAACACGATTCTCATGAATCACAAATTAAAGTGGGGAGTCCAATTTCCAAAGGGAAGTTAACATTTGATTCAGTGTAGAAGAAGTGTTCAAACTTCAGGATATGTTCAATCTTTTCCAAAAATACATCTTTTGCAAGAACAAGAATTCAAAACTTATGAGACTCCAAAGTTAAGATGGAGTCAGTATCCAATGCAGTAGTTCGGAAGATCTGCAGTCATCACATTAGAAGCCATTCCATCAATCCTACCTCCAAGGAAGCTGTCGAAAAAGTCGAGTTCATCTAAACAAGATGAAGGGTCTACATCGCCAAACTTTGATACTAGAGGTACTTTATATAAATTTCAGCATAGAATAAATATGTTTACTTCCACAACCTACCGTCAGTATGGAGATCGCAGATTGCTTAGTGGTGGAAGATGGCTGCCTCAAGCTGCCTATGCTACAACAACCTCGCAAACAGATCCTCCTCAAACTAGAGCAGATTGTAGTTATTTGCTTGAACACACTCTAAACAACGCAACCGATCAGCAGTCAGAGATCTGTCAATTAAATTACCTGGTTCATTGGATGTCATATGCAGCAAGGCATATCACACATATTGAAGATCAGCTAGATACAATTGAAGGTGGAGTGGATAAAGTTGGTGATCAATGTAGCCAGCTTTCAAAAGAAATGTTTGACCATCTAGAAGCCTATGATGCAATTTGGAAAGCGAGAGAGGATGCTAAAAGTCAACAACGACATCAAGCGAGCGAGAAAGTTGTAAAATTTCATGAGATCTACACATTAGAAAATCAAATGAAGTTGTTTGTCCATCCAGCTAAGACTACTACTTCTGTTCAACCTACTCCTCAATCAATTATGGATGTCAGAGATAAAGCTTTGCTAACAAAGATTAAATGACTCATAAAAGAAAAGAAAGGAAAGAAACCTTCTACAGTTCAGCCTACAACGCCCCCTTCAACTGAAAAAGAAGAGAAACTGGAAAGTAAATCACCACCAAAGATGCCTAGATCACCAAAGGTTTTATCAGAAGAATGTCAGCAAAGAATTATGATGGCTAAAAGATAACCAACTAGACCATAGCAACGACTAGCAGTAAATCTGCCCCCAACTTTTTCGATCTTTCAACAATGACCTGCTTCAACAATTCTAGTGATCAACATCGATTACTTGCCACCTAAAGAGGTACTACATGCTTTAAGATTATGGATTGATTAATTAAGGATAACCATGAATATACTCAACATAGATGAAAGAACCATCATTGGTGCCTTCACAAGAGTAGCATGAAAGATCAGACATTGGTGGGAAAGTGCAACTCAAGAACAAGAAGAACAGATACTCCAAATAGGTTTACATGGTGTTTTTGTTGCCCTTGTTATAGAATTCACAGTTGATCTGTCGTCCAAACTTAGATTTAAAAATAAGCTTCTTTTGAGTCAAAGAAAATTAGGAGATTTGAGATATTTTGAACAGTTTAGCGCAAAGTATGCTAATGAAGTATACCGTCAGGCATTGCACCGTGATCAAATGATAAATTATTTTTATTTAGGGAGTCTACTAGCTAAGCTTGGGCAAATGGTTTTGTATAAAGCATTAGAAAAGGATATAGATTTGTCTTTAACATATTTTACAGATGTAGTGCATATGGTAAGACAAGAATTACAGTTTGCCTGCTACAATGTTTCATTACAAAAACTCTTGCCATCAGCAGAGGTATGTACAAATTTAGATGGAGTTGATTCTTTTGGTCCTCCTCCTCGAGCTCCTTCAAGATATCCAAAGAAAAGGTTCACAAAAAGACGAAGTTTTCCCAGGTTTACAAGAAAAAGATGGTTTGCCAAGAGAACGTTCAAGCCCGGGAGAAAAAGATTCTTTGCAAAAAGAAATGGCCCAGTCAAGAAGAAATCCATTATCTGTTACACCTGCAAGCGTCAAGGACATTATGCTTATGAATGTCCAGATGGATCGAGAAAAGATAGTGGAAAGATCAAAGCTTTTTTTTGATACATATCAAGAATGGGAACCAGTAGATGATCCGCAAAATCATATTGAACAATGCTATGCCATTCAACTCATGTCAGAATTCGAAGAAAATCAATCATCAGAATCAAAAATTTTATTAAAATCTAAAGAAGATCAAGAAGAATAAGCAGTAGGAAAAGGTAATATGATGCAAGGAGTTTTAGATATGAATATAGAAGATGAAGATTAGTTTTCCAACATCTCTCTTGATGATTTTAAATCAAAAACCAATGCTGAAATCAATTGTGACTGAGAAGAACTAGAAGATTGGCTTGAGTCAGATCTTTCAAATGAAGATCACAAATGGAAAACAGATAAAAAATTAAGAGATCAAAAGCCTAACATATCTTCAACATTTGATTGCAAAGAAACGTTACCAGAAGCGGGAACATAAGAAGACACATCCACAGATGAAGAATTGCTGCCCAAAATTGTGCAAAAGGTCTCAAAGTTTTTGATAACACCTTATCAGAAGAAATTTCTAGTCAGTGTAGAAGTCAAGAAAGCCAGAATTAAGAGAACGTCATGCAAAAAGTCAACTTCAGAAATCCAACATCAGATCAAACATTTGCTGTCCTTACATAGTGTTTTATTGATTCCAATCAAGATTGCAGTAGATGGAGATAAAAAGTGAAGAAAGTATCAAATATTTATTGATACAGGTGCGACTCTTAATTTTTGTCATAAAAATGTTCTGGAAAAGTGGGAAGAAAATACTAAGCCAGTAACACTTGAGACAATGAATGGAGTAAGAAGTCTTTTTCATTTTGCTTTCAATATTTTTATCTCGTTGAATGATGAATATGTAGGAATTACTAATTTTGTCCAAGTCTCGGATAATGGATTTGATATTGGCTTAAGCACACATTTTATGGATAGCATTGGTCCTTACATTGTTGGTTCGGATATGATTGTTTATTCATCGTCATTACAAGATCCAAGACCAAAGATCATTATTGGAAGGATTCCAGTAACTATGCAGAGAAACAAGCTTTCACAACTAAAGCAGTTTAAGCAAAATTTAATAGTGTCAGAAATAATCTCACAATATGAAATAGAAGAAATTGCATGAGCCAAATACCAGAATCTCCAACAGCTAAAGAAAGCACACATTAATCTGAATACAGAAGAACACATGTTAATTCCATGTTTTCAAGAACTCTAATCATGTTGTTGTGAACATCTTTTAGAATTTTGGGATAAAGATAGCCTAGTGGTCTATATTCCAACAGTACACAACATTCTAGTACAAAGCAAAATAAGTCTGCTTAATTCTGCAGACACAGAAGAAATGACTAAACAAATTGAAGAATCTTTGAAAAAAGTTTTGATTAGACCATCGCAGTCTAATTATTCTTGTGCCAGTTTTATTGTTTGCAATCATGTAGAAATCAAAAGAGGTAAAGCACAAATGGTCATAAACTACATTTCACGCAATGTAGTAACCATCGATGTTACCATCGCCTGAACAAGTGTCGTCATCAACATCAGCTCATGTCTTATCCGAATTGTCTAAACTGATCAAGAAATGTCTTGATTGTAATCAAGCACACGAGAAAATTTGTTCTGTTCACCGTGTTATCTTAAAAGTCATCTAAGAGATAAGGATGATGAATCATGTCTGTAGTAGTTATCTATATAAGTGTGGTGAATCATATTTAGATCAATGTGGGGAGTCATTGGCGTGCCTTGTACACCAAACACTGCTTCAAATGCTATAAATAAAAAGCAAGGCTTGATAATCGAGAGGATCATCGGACAAGCAATAGATGAGCAAAAAAGTATAAGATAGAAGTTTGCAACTATGTTCTTTGATGATATTGCTATGGCGTTTTGGTATCTTGGTGTTGCATTATTGTTTCTATGCATCTTTACTGGTCTCGATTTCATGCTTCGTCTGAAACTTGCTTCCTTAGCACTCTGAAATCCATTTGCGTTGTGTCCTTCGTGAGAAACCCTGGTGCCGCTGCCAATTGTCTGTTGATTAAATGAACCTTAATCAATCGTTGCTGGAATCGATCGCGTTTGTTGAAGAATGATTAAAAGTTCGGTTGGGAGATTAGTTTGACATCCTGAGAATTATCGAGAGAGAAGTGCGCCTGTATTGACATTGAGCTTGGTTGTTGTGTCATGGATTTGATACGGCATGCCGAGTCATTTGGATCATGTCCAAAGGAGATGTTGCTCTGTTTTGATGGCCTTGCTCGGTTTCACATAACCCTGAGATGAGCATTGCGTGCACTAGCCGTGGCTCGTAGGGCTATCAAAACACAACAACGTCTCCTTTGGACACGATCCAGACGACTCAGCAGACCGTATCAAATCTATGATACAACAACAAAGCTCAACGTCAACACATGCACACTTCTCTCTCAACGTTTCTCAGAACGGAGTTATCGGACTAATCTTCTAGTTGAACTTTTAGTCATTCTTCAGGAAACGTGATCGATTCCGGCGGCGACTGATTAGGGTTTATCTAATCAAGAGACAATTGACAACGACACCAGGGTTTTTCACGAAGGACACAACGCAAACAGATTTCAGAGTGCTAAGGAAACGAGTTTCATATGAAGCATCAAACCGAGACCAGTAAAGATACATAGAAACGATAATGCAACACTGAGATACCAAAACACTATAACAATATCTTCAAAGGACATAGTTATAGATTTGCAGACTTTTATTCTATATTTCTTTGCCCATCTATTGCTTGCTCGATGATCCTCTCGACTATTAGACCTTGTTTCTTATTTATAGCATTTGAGGCAGTGGTTGGCGTACAAGCCACGTCAATGACTCACCACACTGATCTAGATATGATTCACCACATTTATTTAAATAACTATTACAGATAACTACTACAGACATGACTCACCATCTTTATTTTTTAGATGATTTTTAAGATAACATGGTGAACAGAACAAATTTTTTCGTGTGCTTGGTTACAATCAAAACATTTCTTGATTAGTTTAGATAATTCAAATAAAACATGAGTTAATGTTGATGATGACACTTATTCAGACAATGGTAACTATTTTGAAACAACTTGCTCATTTTTGTATTAAGTGATTTTTTCAAAGAGGTTGATTCTTTGGAACAAATTGCACAGCTTAGCTTCTCATCCATTTGATCCGATGATGTGGTTGATGTAGTTTCTGACGTTGTCATTTGGAAACAAAGGTTTTCGAATAAGTAAGATATTGTTGAGCACTTTCATCTGCGATAAGTGTATTAAGATTCTTAGCTCGAGGTGACTCCATCTGAGATTGTTAATGACACAATCTATTCTTTCTGCCATGTTAATGAACAAATCAAGTGTTGAACACTATTTGTTAACATTCATTGTTGATTTTTGAGAAAAAAACCTTGAAATGCGACAACATCATCTAACACAATCTTCTAAACTGGTAAGAGGTTATGATAACCAATCATCAGCATCTTGTAATGGATTTTGTGAACTGCTACTTTCTTCAGGCTGCAACATTTTGATTTGAGCTTGGGGTTTTAATTCTCGGGTTAAAGCATCAAGTAGAAAATTTACTGAATCAAGAATTCTTTATACAGAAAATTGATACTGGGTTAACATAAATTGCCACTAGGCAAATCTTTGTAATTTAAGAAAAAAGATGATCTTTATCTTTAATAATGTTACAAGGTTAATTGAATTAGTTCTCAAGATAAATGGACCTTCAATCAAGTAAATATGAAATTTTTCTAAATCTCTAATTGTTACTAATATCTTCTTTTCTACAGGTCAGTAATTTAGTTTATGTTTGTGAAACGCAAACAGATTTCAGAGTGCTAAGGAAACGAGTTTCATATGAAGCATCAAACCGAGACCAGTAAAGATACATAGAAACGATAATGCAACACTGAGATACCAAAACACTATAACAATATCTTCAAAGGACATAGTTATAGATTTGCAGACTTTTATTCTATATTTCTTTGCCCATCTATTGCTTGCTCGATGATCCTCTCGACTATTAGACCTTGTTTCTTATTTATAGCATTTGAGGCAGTGGTTGGCGTACAAGCCACGTCAATGACTCACCACACTGATCTAGATATGATTCACCACATTTATTTAAATAACTATTACAGATAACTACTACAGACATGACTCACCATCTTTATTTTTTAGATGATTTTTAAGATAACATGGTGAACAGAACAAATTTTTTCGTGTGCTTGGTTACAATCAAAACATTTCTTGATTAGTTTAGATAATTCAAATAAAACATGAGTTAATGTTGATGATGACACTTATTCAGACAATGGTAACTATTTTGAAACAACTTGCTCATTTTTGTATTAAGTGATTTTTTCAAAGAGGTTGATTCTTTGGAACAAATTGCACAGCTTAGCTTCTCATCCATTTGATCCGATGATGTGGTTGATGTAGTTTCTGACGTTGTCATTTGGAAACAAAGGTTTTCGAATAAGTAAGATATTGTTGAGCACTTTCATCTGCGATAAGTGTATTAAGATTCTTAGCTCGAGGTGACTCCATCTGAGATTGTTAATGACACAATCTATTCTTTCTGCCATGTTAATGAACAAATCAAGTGTTGAACACTATTTGTTAACATTCATTGTTGATTTTTGAGAAAAAAACCTTGAAATGCGACAACATCATCTAACACAATCTTCTAAACTGGTAAGAGGTTATGATAACCAATCATCAGCATCTTGTAATGGATTTTGTGAACTGCTACTTTCTTCAGGCTGCAACATTTTGATTTGAGCTTGGGGTTTTAATTCTCGGGTTAAAGCATCAAGTAGAAAATTTACTGAATCAAGAATTCTTTATACAGAAAATTGATACTGGGTTAACATAAATTGCCACTAGGCAAATCTTTGTAATTTAAGAAAAAAGATGATCTTTATCTTTAATAATGTTACAAGGTTAATTGAATTAGTTCTCAAGATAAATGGACCTTCAATCAAGTAAATATGAAATTTTTCTAAATCTCTAATTGTTACTAATATCTTCTTTTCTACAGGTCAGTAATTTAGTTTATGTTTGTGAAACGCTTTAGATGCATAAGTACAAATTTCTTTTTCATTGGTTAAATCTTTTTTTAATAAAACGGTGGCCCATGCATCAAAGTTGGCATTGGTATTAAGAACAAACGGACCTTTGATGATAGAATTGAGTGGCGGCAGATTCTGACATTCATCTTTGAGCTGAATTACTTGTTCTAAAGTTTTTTTTGTCTATACAAATGAAACTTGGTTTTTGCATTATTTAATCTCTATGAAACTTGGTAAAGTCAACTGATAATTTGATTGTATCATGCATAAGGCATCGGTGTTTAATTTTCTTTGAAATTGACAAATCTTTGCTTTTTCCTAAGCAATTTCTAGGTTAATACTAATTCCATCTTCAATCACTCTACTATCTAATAAAGTAACTATATATTTTGCGCACCAATATCATAATTAAACTTTAGACTAACCATTATGTCAATTTGACTTAAATGCACATAATTGTGACCTTGGTTTTTTTGACTTTTCAATTTTATTTTCAATAAACATAGGTAAGAAAAGTGGACAAATTCCTTTACCTTTGATATCAAGTAAAACTTTAATTTGCTTGATGGATGTTGATAACCTAGTCAAAAAGGTGTTGGTGAAGTTGTAAATGGCATCCTTTGGAATTTTTGGCATTTGAATGTCTTTGTGTCTGGAGGACAAAAAAGATTTTTTCTTTTTCATTGCTTCTA
The DNA here is from genome assembly GCA_015680685.1 of Gnetum montanum. Taxonomy (NCBI): domain Eukaryota; kingdom Viridiplantae; phylum Streptophyta; class Gnetopsida; order Gnetales; family Gnetaceae; genus Gnetum; species Gnetum montanum. The sequence continues at coordinate 690,211 of MNCI01006791.1, read as the reverse complement.
CAAAGGGTAGGATATCTTGTTGAGCTGTTGAAAGTTCGCCAGATTGTGATGGCTCAGCTTCAGTTAGTTGAACACTGTTTGATTTGAACATATGTATTCAATGGTGTATTTCTCCATCTTCATAATAATCTTTCATATCTACATCACCCATGTCTTTATCATATTGTAATTGTAATTCAATTTCACCCTGGTCTTCATATTGATTTGAACACTGTTTTTTACTTTCCATATCTTTTTTCTCTTTTCTACTCAGTGTTAAATGTATGATGTACTTTGAATTTCTTGCTTATTACTAATATTGTTTTTGGGGTCTGACAAAGCCCAGCTAACCCACACCCCCCACCCACAACCTGTTTGCTGTTGAACCTGACATGGAAGATTCCAAAAGCTAAGCACACTTCTTATATTATAGGCATAAGCTACGGCTGCATTTCTCAAGAAAGTTTTAAAAGGTTTTATTTATCGATGTACCTGTTCCAATATTTAAATGATGTGATTGATCATATTTGTGCTATGCAATTCATCATCTTGGTGCCTTTATCCCATCAACATAGGCAAACCTATTAAGGTGGGTAAAGGATTTGACAATGATTTACTGACTGACCAACCCAAAGTTCCAGAAGGTATATCTTGTTCATGCCCTGAGGTGGCACATGTCTTAGCATACCCCTTGGGCTTGAACCTAAGACTTGTAGACCATAAGCCGCATGCCTTACCCAAGTGAGCTATATCTCGTTGACATTTGTAGCATGCAAATACACACCTTAATTGAATAGGAAGTGGTTGGTGTGTATGCAGTTTACATATTATAAAATACTCTGAATAAAACTTCTTTTTATGGTTTAGCTTTGTGGCAAAAGCCTTTAAGTTCTTTTTCAAAATACGATCTCACAAGTAAAACTGCAATTAATATCTTGTCCCTAATTATGTTTTCCTAACATAGCGGAACCTATCCTTCATCTTACAATACTTACACAGTTTCCTTTGAAAACTTTATGCGTCAAGCTGCTATCGCTTTCTGGTAAGTGCTTTTTCTCTACCATTTCACAAACGTTGGTAAAACTGCAATTAATATCTTGTTCCTAGAATAAACCTTTAATGTAGGAACCTATCCTTCATCTTACAATGCCTATGCAATTTTCTTTGAAAACTATGGGTTAAGCTGCTATTGCTTTCTGGTAATATGTGAGTCACGAATATTACTTGTAGAGTGTTTGAAATGATTAACTAAGTCAGGCATTAAGAAGTGTTTTGGATCTCCAGAAAACTTTTCACCTTTTTATCATAAATACTGTTTTATGTGCGCTTAGGCCTGTAGCTCGGTAAATAAGGCGTTCGTTTTACTCCATAAATATGTGTTCCTAGAAGAAACCTTTAGCATAGGGGAACCTATCCTTCGAATCCCCGTGCTATCATTTATAGCTCTTGTTGGTTTGACTTAATGGATGCTTTACACTCAGCTTGGTGAGTATGTATGTAAGACCCAAAACATCCAAGAGAGCGTTCTAGGTATAATTTGAACAACGCATTAGGTCATGTTAAATAACTGAAACTATGAACTGAGATTTCCCATGAGGAAACTGCACATGGTGCTGCGGTTTCCTGCTGATGCCAATAAAGAAAAAAAAAAACACACACACACAGAGGAAAGAAAAGAAAAATAATAATTTTTTTTAGTTATATGTATCCATTGATCATTGTAAAGATGAACTGCCTCTTCATCCCATGTCATGTATGGCCTATGCATCTTTCAACCGTTCCATCTTGTTGTGTCAACAAATCCTTGTCTGTTCAAACCTATTTGCCTGAGCACGTTGGTAAATGATAACTGTAGTGACATCATAGTGAATAATCATCTAGACATGCAACAAAGTTTGTGATAGCACATAACTGTCAGTAAATTATCTTTTCTGATATTCTCTGCTTCTATGTGGCTTTTGTTTTTATTTTCTATATAGAAATGGTGCATATGTTCGTGTCCATGGGCATTTGCGAAGTTTCCAGAGCAATAGACATATAAATGCTTTTTCTGTGCGGTATGTAAGATACTTCAATTTATATTCATCTTTCAAAATAACTTCTGGCCTTTTGATCTGACCTGTGGCTTCTTACTTGTGTCTTATTTTGTATTAGGCCTGTCACAGATTTTAATGAGGTCACTTACCACTTTCTTGAATGCATTTATACACATTTATGCAATCTTAAAGCTCAGGTATTTTAATGCAGAATGCTTTGCAGATGATATTTTGGTCTTTCTTGCATTTTCTTGCTGAAATTCGTTATACCTGACAATCCAGGGTAGGATGCCTAGTTTAGCAAGTCCCGCTGTCAAGGGTGTATCGGTACCGCCGTCAGTCCTAAATCGTTCACAGCAGAACTCAGTATGGGTTACATACTTGATGTACTTGTATTCGTTCGTATTTACTATTTAGTACCTTTTATGGTTTTCAGTTTTCCATAATGGTGGATCTTATTTTGCAGTTTATGAGCCAAGGTCCTGTTTTAAATGACGGATTCACGGATGAACTTCATAGCAGGGTTCAGAGCATTTTTGAAGAGCCTCGGCACTTGTAAGATTCTCTTACCTATAAGCTAAAAGCCTTTTTGTCCTTATTTTAAGTCAAACCTTGACATCGCAAGATAAAATCAGCGTTCATTGATGATGCCGTTTTTTTCCAAGCCGTTCCTAAGTATATACATGACATGTTTTCTTTTTGTTTATTTGGTTTACATGAATGAAACAGAGCTGTAGAACAGGGTGTACATGTGGATGAAATATGCAGGAGGTTGCCTGGTTACACAAAGAAGCAAGTCATGTATGCTAGTATAATTCAATTGTTTATTCAAATGCAGATTTGGCTGAACTTTGTGAAATAATTTCACCTCTTTATCAGGGATGCGGTATTATTTTTATGCAACGAGGGTACCATATATTCAACAGTTGATGAAGAACACTATAAATCAGTGAATGCTGCCTAAGTTTATAGTTTCATCGTAAAGGGTTCCCATATGGGGTGATTTTTGTACCATCTTCTGAGAAATGATTTGATTTCTGTAGCTGTGTTTTGCTGTTGATGCCACAAGACTTGAACTACATTCACTTGAGATAATGCGTGTTGAAGAAATGGGGTTTCTAATCAAAACAGAAAATGAAAACTACACCCTGGAAAGGGCATCTCAAAGTGACCTTAAGTTCTTTGGTGCATCTGAAAGAAAATTTGTTTTTGAGAATTATCAGTTATATTTTCCAGATATTATGTGGTTAAAATGCCTATACTTGAACATATTTTCATCGTCGGTTCTTGCATGGCGGGCCTTTTGCGACATGGTTGTAAGACAACATCCTATCTATCTAGCCAAGCCTTGGACGTTGCATCACTAAAGTCTATTTGTGACGTGTCTTGGTTTCTCTTTTCCCCAAATTTGGTTCTAAAATCACCCTGCAGTTGACTTTAATTTGAATGTTCATTTAAGATTTGTATTATTTTACTTCTATTAGAACAGCCAAATAAAATTCCACAATAAATGTACCAGTTCTTGTCTTATGATGGACGGACGTATTTGAAACTGCTTTTTGTTTTCTTAAAAAACAAAAACGATGTTTGAAAAGCTAGACGGAATTTAGTATTACTTATCATGGTCACAATGAATTCATATTAGTTTTCAGGGAATGCTTTTTCAGACTGAATCTTCTGTTTCTGGCACATTGCTGCTAAAATGAAAATCCTTAAACCTAAGACTAGATGCAACTTCCATTGATAGTAGTAAGAAATCAGGTAGTAGGCAAAAATGCATTAGCAAATCAGGTAACCAGTTAGTGTGCCAAGAGAGAAATTTCCCCATCGCTCTTCATATCCTACACACATCACATGCTCATGCTGTTGCTGATGTTGTATACACATGATAGTCGGGTGCGTTGCATTGTGATGTTATGCTGATGTATACTAATTATTTTATTTTCACACAATTTTGAGGATTGGAATGTGCGTTTTTCACTTGTGTACAGACATGTTGCTTAATGTTGGTGATAATTTGCGTATGGACATAGGGATTTGCAATTAAGAGAGTTCTTATATAGCAATTGTGTTCAATGGATGAATTCCAGTTTTAAGTATGCTCTGTGTTTGTTACTTTATATGAAAGTCAAACAGTATTACATGTAATTACAATGAGGTCTTAGCCTAGTGGTAAGACTTGATTTGGAAGCTCCAAGTTATAGATTTGATTCTAGTAGGTAATACTGAGTATAAAGTTCTACTCAAGTTTGATAAATAAACATAAAAGCTTAAACAAAGCAAGATTGCAATCATGGTTGTGATACCACTCTCGAAGTTAACGATAGTTTTGTATGACATGTTTTGTACTTTTCTTTTCTAAAGCTACTTGTTCTATGAATGAGTTTCATTCTATCCTTTGTACTTGAATTCATCCATACAAACCTTAAGGTCCTTTTCACTCATAAGTTAGGAGGGTACTTGGGGATATTCTTTAGGTTGTCCTAAGTAGGAGTTCCACTTTTGCTTCTATGAGTTGATCAGTTTTTTGTTTATGTATATATATACTCAAAGTAGTTTTGGATAGGGTTTAGTAAGTTTGTTGAATCTATTGTATTTGGATTGAAGAGATAATAATTTGAGGATGCACTCAAATGCCCATGATTAGGATCAAAACTCATTATCAGAATCTCTGAAAATAGCTCCTTCACAAAACTCCATTTTTGTCGATTACAAGTTCATAATATTTTTCAGATAAATTATATTCTTCAATGAAGTTGATTTTCTTAGGATGCTTATTTCTATCTTGGCAGTTTCTTACATAATGGTTTTCTTTGCACAAGAAGCATTTAATATTGTTTTTTGGGATTTTATTTGTTTGTCTAAGCCACAAAGTTCTAGCACCCATATTAATTTGGATGAAGTTGAGGCTGAAGGGATAGATCTAGATATTAAAGACATGGTTAAAGACATTGGGTCTTCCTCTAACCAAACACATGAACAAAAAGAAACTTTCAAGATTTTTGAACTAGATGAATCTTGCCCTCACTTTGTTGCAGTAAAGCATAACAATTCAAATCATTGCGTAGAATATGATGCCCTATTAAACATTAGTATCAATATTGAAGCTTCTAGTTTTGACCATGAGTTTGAAGGAAAATATATCCCTCATCAGGCAAAAGTCTAATAGCTATACATATTACAAATGATACAAAAATAGGTTTAACTGAGTAGACAAGGGAAAAAGTACACTAATATCAAGAGGAATCAATAGGACCACTTGTAGACATCAATGAAAAGCAAAATTGGACAAACAGGCATAAGCTCTGAACTTGCCTAAGAGGAATTAAATGAAGCCAAAATGAGATAAGACAAAATTAACAACACTATTAAAAAATGGGTACCTAAACAAACAATAGACAAAATGTTTTAATATTCACTATAAGGGATTTGAAAAAGTGGAATCTGAACTTTGTTTTAATAATCATGTATCTTTGTTACTCAAACCATAGTTTGTTATCCCTTAAGCCTGTTTTGTATTTCTCCAACTAATTTAGTTCTATTTATGCAACAAATTAATTTTAAGTTTAGTCAAATATCTTTTGTGTTAAATGAAATATTTCAGAATTTAAAGGAATGATACAATATTAATCATAAATTGAAATTGTGTTTGAATAGCTAAACACTAATTAATTCTTTATACCATGTATAAGGTAGTGATTGCTCTATTTATTTCATAGTGCTGTATATCTCATTATTAGATGAATTTGATTTAAATGTCATTAGAAGAACCAAATCTTGCATATAGAAAATTGTATCAAAGTTTCTTTATATTTTCACTCATTCTAGACTATCTAATATTTAAAGTGTCATGACTTGAGGGCTCAATTCTTATCTTATCAAGGTAGGATCCTAGGAGGTTTGGTGAATAAGGGAAAGCCTAACCTCTTTTTGAGTGGTTGCATCTACGTTTGACTTATGACTTGAGAAATGAACATCTTACCATTACTCTAAATGATAACCCTTGGACCCTCTCATAATGTTACTATTTTATTCTACATCACCATTATCATAATAAAGAATTTTATTAAAGTTCTTGATTATATTGTTACAATTGATGATACACATTGACTATGTATTTAGCAGTGAAATCCTTTGCTAAAAGATTTCAAAGTACATGCAAATCCTTATGCTAGTTGTCAAATCTTCATCAATTAATACTTTGATTTTTAATTTGGTTTCTAATTCTTCTAATATGAATTCTAATACTTTTAACTAGTTGAAGGCCACACATGTCATCTAAGCAACACTAAGTGTTAAATTTTGTTTTATGTCTCTTGGACAATTCTAATTGTACACGGATCATTTAGGTTATAAGAATACTTAACACAAGGTTCATTGATTAAGAAAACTCATCATTATTCATCTTTCTTAATTGTATTGTTTACATTTTCCAGCCAGTCTTGGTATCTTGCAAACTCATTATGAATCTCTTGTTCATAACATATTCTTCTTCTTCTTCTTATTCTTTGTTTGTTTATTTCTTTTCTTTTTCTTTTTCTTTAGCTACATTCTTACGATGCTTGCCTTTGGCTATTACTCATGATAGGTCTTTTGGGAATTTTCCTTGTTGGTCAATATTACATGGACTAGGCCCTTCTTGAACTTCTTCAGTGATCCACAACTTGGCCTGTTATGGTCTACTACCTCATTTGTAGCTTGTTCCTCTTTGTAGTCATTTTCTTTACTTCATCATAATCTTCTAGATGGTCATCTCTTCCTTTTTACAAAACTAGACCAAATTATGAATGGCTCACTTTGGATCTTTTGTTTCTATTTAGGAAATCGGATCCTTCTTGATTTCTTATGTTTATGAGTTACTTGATAACCTTTTAGTTTCTTTGATTTTCCTTACAAATACTGTTGATCATAATGAATACTATGTTTCATTATATTTTTTGATGCTAATTGCTTTCTTACTTTAGATATGTACCTTTGGTTCCTTGTGATTCTAATTCTCATTGTTTTGTATATGATGCGATTTCTAGTAACTTCTCTTATGATTGATTATTGCTTGTACATATTGTCTTCTTAATCTTTTATTGTTTCTTACCATATCTTATTATTCTCTATCACATCTTTGTAATTGATTGATGGATGCTTATATTTCATGGATAGGGTTGTAATGGTTTGCATGATAAGTTACATCATTTTTTTATGAATTGTTTATAAGTGATCATGAACAATCTTGGACAATTAGGAAAATGATGATTGTACATTGTGTTAGGATCATATTCTTACATTAAGGACAAATTACACACACACCCCCACCCCCACGCCCCACCCCCCCCCCTACTTCCCTGTAAAAATTTCTTTCTTAATGACCTTTCACAAGTTGGAAGGCATAATGCTTCCATGACTCAAGATCATTAGACTCATTCTCATAAATTTCATGATTCAATATATCAAAAAAATTACAAGAATTAACATCATACTTAATTACAATGCTTGAGGTTTTGGTTTGAAGTTTGACTTGCTCTTGGAGGCTTGTCTTTATGCCCCATCACACTTTAAATAAAGCATTTTCATCATGGAATGCTTTAATTGCATTCCTAAAATGGCTTAAACCCATACAAAGATGTAATAAGAATAAAGGAAAAAGATACATATGTATCCATTAATAAGAAATGCTTTAAAGCCTTTCCAGTTCTTAATGACAATTCTTCATCTTTAGCCAATTGAATTCCCTCATTCTTCAAGCATCAATTATGCTTAGTAGCAATCACAACACCATTTTGGTTTTCAAAATTCTTCAAATCATGTCCCAATAACAATGGTGACATAAATTTCAACCCAAAACTACCACAATTGCCAATAATCATCAACAAATAGAACAATAGTACTAACAATCATGACTATCCAACATTACAAACACCTTTCTACTCAGTAGTATGCATATGAAACTTAGTCTAATATGGCTTCCTCTCGTAAGAAAGATTCTCCGCTACCATTTGTGGACAATACCAATTAGCAAAGACAGGAAGGCCATAGAACACCAATGTCCCAATAGTTTAAGGTGGTCTACACTCATCCAGATTAATATACTTTGGACTTCACTATCATCCTACATTAGGGTGACTAGTTGTGGTGGAGGGATATGGAAAACAACATCATGTTGCCTCCTGATTGATATGTTGCTACAATGCTCCTAAACAATCTTATTCAACTGGGCATTGTAGGACTCAATTTTGAGTACAAAGTGCAAGATCATGCCTATCAGGATTATCATCGCACAAAAACCTAGAAAAAGAAAGATTGGAAAATGGAAGCTTGATATGAGACCACAAAAGGCAAACAAGGCCATACCCACTTGTTCTTGCAGACACACAAGGAAGGAGAGGACTTCTTTTTGGGGAGCTCTAATAACACTAATTATCCTCCTCTCTTTGATGAGGAGACCCTTAACCAGTGTCTGCAATCCACTATTAACAACCCTGGTTTTAGGAATAATGGATCCCAAGATCAAAGGCCTTTGAAAGGGGGTAGTCAAGGAAGCCAAGGTAGGAATGAAAATAAGCACCAGGACAAGGACAAACATGGTAAAAGGGTTAGGGACCAAAGAAGAGGAAGCAATAGGTACTGCACTAGTGGTGGCTTCCCTTCCTCTTTCCCTTCATATTACTCATCGTCTTCCTCCTCTAACTTTGACTAGAGCCATAGAGGCGATAAAAACCATGATGGACAAGACCAGCAAGATAGATATGATCATAAATCCCATCACAATAGTAGAGATCATGGGCAAGGGCAATCAAGGGAGGATCATCATAGAGAAAGAAGGGATAGCAAAGCTCATCATAGGCATCATGGCCATGACAGGGGCCATCGAGACTATTATGACTATGATGAGCCTCTAGTTATCACAAGGAACATGTTGAACATTGCGAAGGCTATTAGGATACCAACAAGGCACATGAAAGATAGCTAAATTAAATGGCTAGATATAAATAATATTCCTAAGTTCGAAGAGGGATATAATTCTGATTCGCAAAATCATTTGTAAGCCTTTCATGATGTCCATGCCTTACAGAACATGAAGAAAATGACAAAACTTAAAGCTATTTCCCAAAACACTCATCAAAGAAGCTGAAAGTTGGTACTGGTCCTCGAAATTGGAATTAATTCGAAGGTGGAGTACAATGCTTGAACTATTCAATGACAAGTACTAGACGTAATCTTGAGTGTCCAACTTAAGAAGGCAAATCCAAGGATGGAAGCAAGGTACACATGAGTCCTTGGATGTGGCTATGAGTAGATACTCCTCTCTATTGCATTGATGTCTAGGCCATGACTATTCTTTAAGCAAGTAGTAATGCCATATCATGGATGGTCTCTGAACTGAAACAAGAATAATCCTTAGGATCTATGCCTAAGGGAGACTATTTGAGCTAAGGACCCATCAAATCCAAAGGCTCATTAAGCAAGTGGAAAAATAAAAAGGTGAGCTAAAAAAGAGAGAAAATGCAGAAGAGTACAACAGAGACCCCTCCCTACGAAAGAGGAAGGTCCATTTCTATGACAATGAGGAGGAGGCAACATTTGATAAACTGGTGTAACAAAAAACCTTGCTGATCTAAAAATCTATCTTTCAAATATCAACTAAATTTGATAAAATGTTGGACTTCTTTGATGAAAAATGTCAAACTACTCTAAGAATTATAGAGGAGAACAAAGATCAAGGAGGTAGTGGATGTGACAGAAGAAAGAAAAAGGAAGCTGAAAGTGACCATCACAAGGCTAAGAGTAAGATTGCTGTAGTAGAAGAGGTTGCAGATTCCAAATATGATGATGAGGGGTATGACATCTATCAGTATGAATATCCTAACAGATGTTACCCTACTATGTCACACTTACAATAATGTAGGGTATATGTGTTAAATCCTAGATTGGCCAAATGGCAAGCACCTAGGAGGTTTCCTTATCCTGAAGGCAACTATTGATAGTTACACAAACAAGCCTACTATCCAAGTGCAGTGCCATCTCAGCCTCATGAGCAATATTAGTAGTGGCAACACCCACAATTATGGGGAATGTCACCTCTAAGGTAGCAGTACCCTTACTGCCAACCAAATCCTTACAGGTACTAGGTTCAGCAACCTATCTCTCCATATGACTCTTCTAGTCATGTTTTCTTCCAACAACACTATTACCCTCCTGAATATTACAGAGCACCATCTCCAAAGGAGGAGTCCCCATATCCTTATTACCCTCCACATTCTTCCACTCCTAAACCTTTATCCTTAACTCATTTTCCATCTACTCCATCTATGTAGGAATAAATACCAACCTAGCCACAGTAAAGAATCGTCACAACCACCGCGAACTTACAATCGGCTCCTTAGTTGAATGGTTTTGATACTACTCTTTAAAAAAGATCATTCTTTAGAACCAACAGTCCAAAAAAGCCCTCATAGATACCTGTGGTTACTAACTTGCTTCTCCTGTCTCCTCTAAAATGTCTCTCAAGAGCCCTTCAAACCAAAATGCTCCCAAATTGCACACTGTAATGTTGACCTATGCGATCACTACTTTGATTAAGGTCAGCCATATTCCTAGGAAGAGATATGATCCTAGGAGCCCCCTCATTTACTTACAGATCACTAGAAATGAATTGTGCAAGGCTCTTCTAGAATCAGGTTCTGGAGTTAATATCACAAGAGATGTATAAAGTTTGGAACCTGCCTCCACTCAAAAAGAGCAACACTCGCTTAGCGTTGGTTAATCAGTCCATCACTATCCCCTTAGAGTTCGTGGAGGATATTGTAACCATCATTTGTGGGTGGTCCTATCCTACTAACTTCCTAGTAATCCATGTCGATAATTACAAGGAGGATCTCCAACATGTCGATAATGTACAAGAAAAAATTATGGATCCTAAAAAGCACAACACTCAAAGCATGTAGGCAATGTGTAGATGTTATAGAAACTCGAAGGTGCTTGTATGCTACAACCACTAAACAGGAGGACACCCATTGGCTAATAAAAGAAAAAGGAGTTGACTCATCAATGTGCATGGAACCAACTGAGAGCCTCAAAAGCACTTACGTGGAGAGCATGGATCAACTGGAGTAAATCCATCGCCAATGCTTTGATGACCAAGGAGATATCAATTGGGGAGAGTTGGAGATCCTAGAGACATTCAAGCTTGTACTTACACAAGTGGAACTAGAAAAACAACAATCCCACCCTTAAGTTGTTATCTTTACTAATACCATTTAGAGAGCTAAAGTCCACAAAATTTGATCAGATCACTAGTGAATGCTTGTGATTCGTATGGTTGGGTGTAGGGGGTACTTGCCACTCATCACATATTTATTAATAAAATAAGATAAAAACCCTATGAAACCTTCCTCAAGCTTAACATGCAATTTCCACATTATTTCTTATCTTTTTCCACCTTCTCTTAACTATTTGGCAAATTGGAATGGACAACTCCAAAGAGTTTTCATGGCTTTATGGATCGTCTCTAACCTCCTCGGGTCATCTCTTGCTAAAATACAACTTTCAAAAGAGAGGTCTCCTCAGTGTGGAAGACATCTCCAACAGTTCTAAGATGTTTCCTATTCAATGAGAGACGTCTCCTCTGAAGGCTCAGCTCTTGAAAAAGACATGTCCTAGATCTCTCATGTGAAGTTCTATCTTCCAAATAATACATCTCTTTGACCTCCAAGACATCTCCATAGGGCTTGAAACTTGCAAAAACCACACATAGGGAAAAACAAAGGGATGATAAGAGATATTTTTATACTAGCTCTCCCACTCTTCAAAAAAATGAACTCATGTAAATAAGAGGAAAGTTGTTGAAGTGATTCCCCACTCATGAAGTTTGGCCTCATGGACCCATATAGCATCATCCACAGACTAATCTTTCCAGTGGATCAAATATTCATACATCTTGAATCCCTAAGTGCTAGAAGCTTCCCTCCACTTGAGTACAATTACCTTTCTCTCTCTTAAATTCTTGGACTAATTAATACCTTGTATGGTCTTCTCATCAACTAGTCCATAATAGTGTACAAGATTTACAAAATTAAAAACAAAAGGGGTACCAACATTGTTTGGCAAGTCAATTTCAAAAGCATTATCATTAATCTTGACCTTGATTTACAAAGGTACCATCTTCTTGGTTTTCAACTTAGAGAAGTTAAACACCCCTCAACCATTTCTCTTCAAGTGCACTCAAACTAAATCATCAACAATAAAATTTGGTTTCCATTTGTTTTTATTCCTCTTGAGAACTCTCTCTTTAGCTTTCTTCTCAAGATTTGATTTAACTTGTGCATGGAGATCCCTCATCTCTTGCACAAAATTAGCACTAATTTAAGCTTCCCCATCAAAGCTCTTTAAAGTATTAACCACCTTTGGACTAAACTCATCGTTCACCTCAAATGGGCTTTTACCAATAGAAATATGAAAAGGATTATCATATGAAAACTCAGCATGACACAACAAGTTTTTCCATCTATTTGGTTGTTCATTACACAAACCTCTTAATATTTTTAGGAAAGATTTATTCACCATCTTCATGTGACCATGAAATTATGGATGACATGCACTAGAAAAATTTAATTTTGTTGCTAAAATTTTCCAAAGGAACCTCCAAAAGTAACTTGTGAATTTGAATTCTCTATCAGTAATAATATTCAAAGGAATTCCATGCAACTTCACAACATGTTGGAAAAACAAATGTGCAAAATGAGAAGCATCACTCACCTTTTTGCATGGAATGAAATGTGTCATGTTCGAGAACTTGTTCACAAGAAAAAAAATTACATTATTCTCACTTTTAGTTTTTGAAATATCGCTCACAAAATCCATGGACATACTTTCTTGTGGACCCTTAGGAATTGGCAAAGGCATATAATGTCCATTCACCCCTTTACCTTCTTTGAACTTCTAACAAGTCAAACACTCCTTTACAAATTTTGAAACTTTAGTTGCCATACTAGGCCAAAAATAGTTCGTATCCATAAGTTACACTATTTTATCCCTATCTATGTGACCTTTTCAAATAAAATCTTCTTCCTAAAATTACAATTAAGAACACATACATTTTCCATTTTTAAATAACAATTCATCTTGAATATGATAGTCCCTCAACTAGTCTATCATAATCAACAATGGCTCTTTAAGGCTTCTCCAAACCTACATAAAATCAACATCATGTTCATACAAATCAACAAAATCATCCATACCTTTAACATGAGGAACGTTGAAACTCATCATATGCACCCTAGACAATGCATCAGCCACCACATTGACTTTTCCACTTTTCTATGTCAACACAAAATTAATTTCCTAAAACTGTAACATCCACTTCATGTACTTTACACAACTTCTTTTGAGAGTTTAGAAATTGTAGTGCTTTATGGTCCATCATTAAAGTGAACTCTTTGGATAATAAGTAAAGCCTCCAACGCTTGATTGCTTGAAGAATAGCATACAATGCCTTCTCATATATGCTATATTTTTCACTTGACTCATTCAATTTTTCAGAAAGGAAAGCAATAGGCCTACCTTCTTGTGAGAGTACCTCGCCAATGGCAAAATCCACTTGCATCCACCTTTTCCTAAAAAAGCTTCTAAAAATTTGGAATTACAAACATTGATTCACTGATAATTTTTTCTTTCAACAAGTCAAAGCTTCCTTGGGTTTCACTATCCCATGTGAAATTTTTATTTTTCTTTAACAAAGCAAACATAAGCCAAAAAATACCGCTAAAATTTTTTATGAACCATACGTAAAAACCTACTAAACCAAGAATGATCTTACTTCCCTAACATTCTTAGGAGTTGGCCACTCCCTAATAGTCTTCACCTTGATATCTTTCATCCAAATTTGATTTTTAGAAACCACATGCCCCAAATATATGATTTCCCTCTTAAAGAAATGACTTTTCTTCAAATTGATTACCAATTGTGCATCTTCTAATTTAAGACACATCATTTGCAAATGAGCTAAGCACTCTTCCTTATCAGAGCTATACACCAAAATATCATCAAAAAAGATAATACAACACTTACTAATCAAATTCTTGAGGACATCATGCATCAACTTCATGAATGTAGCAAGTGCATTCGTAAGCCCAAACAAAATAATCAACCATTTAAACAGTCAATTATGTGTCTTAAAATCTATCTTCCATTCATCACCAAACCTGATTCTAATTTGATGATAACCACTTTTTAAATCAATTTTTTCTAAAAACATCTCCACATTGGTAAGGATATTAAGGATATCATCCATCCTTGGAATAGGAAACTAGTACTATTATCCTATTTACTACCCTAGAATCAATGCACATTCTCCATTCATCACTATCCTTCTTTCGCACTAACACCATTGGAATTGCACAAGGTAAAATTAATTCCCTCACGAAGTCATTTGCAAGTAACTCCTCTACTTTCCTTTGCAATTTAGCTCGCTAATTTGGTACCATTCGATAAGCCCTCTTGTTTAAAAAGGTAGCACTAGGAATAAAATCAATATGATATTGTACATTCCTCATTTGTGGTAGTCCATTAAATTTCCCCTTGAACACCTTGGAGAATTTCTCCTTTAAGCCTAGCACACATGTAGGAAGTTCAACTTGCACATCATCACGCTTAGAAGCAATTGTTGATGAAACAACAAATCCAAAACATGTTTCATCGTGTTCCTTAATGTATCCCATCTCTCCTAGAAGGATTAAGAAAACATGAAGTGAGCTTTGCTACCTCACTTATTCAAGTTTCATGGAAATCAACTCATGAATTTCATCAAATCTAGCTATACTTTATATATTTCCTACTCCATCAAACTAAGCATCATTATCAAAATTCCAAGGTCTACCAAGAATGACATTAGCATAATCTATTGGAAGTACATCATAGTTCACAACATCATGAAAACCTCCAATTTCAAATCTTAAAGTACATTATTCCCTAACCTCTTAGAGAAATCTCTAAATAACTAATGCACTTTATAGGGTCTGGGATAAGGATTAGTTGCCAAATCCAATCTAGCAACTGTCCAAGAAGAAATAATGTTTTCTTGCTCTCTCTTATCAATCAAGACATTAATCCATTCTTCACTAGGCAAGCATCTAGCCCCAATTTGAAATAACAATTTTCTATTAGGATGGTCTCCTCTATTCACATTCTTCATGAATGCACAAGTTAATTTGGAAATATCCTCAATATTGGGAGCATTAGGGTTACCTCTCTGAAGAGCTTGGCTTGATGTCTCCTCCATCTCCTTGATTTGTACATCTTTTTCCTTGGCTACCTTGTAAAGTGAACATTCTGATTGTTTATATTCCTATTCTTCACACTTGAAGCATTGAATCTTGGAGGAGCTGCCACCTTTATCCTTGCTTCCTTTGCCTTGGTTCTTCTTGGCTTTGTCCTTCTCATCTTCCTTGTTTATCTTCTTGCCATGGTCGTTATCCTTGTCTTTCGATTTGGACTTAGATCCCTTCTCAAATTTGAATCCATTCTCTGATTTGGATCCCTTCTCCTTCTCCTTGGAATTTTATTTACTCCTATTTCTAAATCCACTTAATTTATTTTCAGCCTCAAGTGCTAAATCATAAGCCTCATCGAGAGTTTGTGCTTCAAAAAAAGATAACTTTTGCTGATATGTCATTTTAAGACATCCTAAAAATATTGAAGCATGTTCATACTTCTCCCAGTTCACTTTAGCTTGATGGAATAAATCACAACATTCGATGTAGAATTCTTTAACATCCTTATCTTCTTACCTTAAAAATTTTAATTTCATAATGGTCTCTTGCCTCTGATGAGACTATTCAAATTTTCTTCTCAACCAATATTTCCTAAGATTCTAATCTCTGATGGGTTGACCACTTTGTCTTTCATAATCCTTGGGCTCATTCTCCCACCAAGTAGAAGCCATACCTTATAATTTGGATGTAGCAATTGGTACCCTTAAGTTATTTGATACCTCTTCCAAATCAAAGTGCTTATTACACTTTCAGCCAACTTGAAAAAACATTTGTACCATCTACAAAATTAAATGTTGATGAGAAGCCTACCTCAATAGACCCCAAAAGGATCCATTCCACAAGCTTCCTAAGAAATCTTAACTTAGAAGTAAGAAGAAGATAATGAATTAGAGAAAATTCTTCTTTTTATAAGAAAAATTTTCAAATTTAGAGAATTACATCAAAGATGAAAAGCCAAGATCAACTCACATCTCTCCCAAGGATCTTAAAGGCCACACATATCCCCTCTTAATCCTCAATTGCTCACAATGGAGCTAAAGCTCAAGAGACACTTATAAGAGATTTTCTCAATTTCTCTCAAGTGCTCTCTCTTGCCTCTCATTCAAACTCTTCTTGCACAACCTCCCAAGAGATCTCTTAAATCTCTCTTCTCTCACTCTTACCCAAACTCAGGCCTTAAACTCTTATTTATAGCTTCTTCGTGTGACATTTTATCTTCCCTCTAATTTTCCATTTAATTTGATATCCATTAAAATCCATATGAAACATCTTAGAGAAATAGGAGACATCTTTCCTGAGCACAACGATGTTAAAGGAGACATCTTGGAGGAGATGTTTTGCATGTTGGGGAGACATCTTGCTCCCAAAGAAGATGTCTCTCCAAACAGACTAAATTTTCAAGATTCTTGTTGTAAGGTATGGAACCTCTAGATGCCTCCAAACAAGGGCCCATAGATGCTTGAACCCTCTAAATTCATTAAAATGGATCAAAAACACCCCCAAACATGCCTAAACACCTTGGAATCATCATCAAGTGGTCAACACATGAAGACACACATAAATAGAGCGCACACGCACACACGTGCACGCACATGCATGCGCACACACACAGAGACAGAGTTAGAACCATACAAGGATTGGGTGATGTCCTTATCATCTCTCCCACCCTTAAAATGTCATGCTTAATGACATTTCATAGGTTGGAAGGCACCTTTCCCTCATGACTCAAGGCCATCACACTTGGCATAACAATCAAGACTTAATGCATCAAAAACATGAAAATGAGTAGCAATTGAGGTTTTGGTTTTGAGCTTCCCTTGCTCATGGAGGCTTGTCCTCATGCTCCACCATGCTTCCTTCAATTAAGCATCTCCTTGGAATGCTTTCCTTGCATCCCCATGATGACTCAAACTTGTACAAAAGTGGCACAAGAATATGGAAAAATAAATGTTAGCATTAATCCATGGAGTAGGCCTCCTTGTCCTATGCCCAAATACCAATGGCATTTCTTCACTTACTACCAGCTGATCCTCCTTATTCTTCCAACATCCCCCTGCTAATACAAATTTCAGCCCAACACTTACACAAGTGCCCAAAAGCATCAACCAATATGCCACTACCATCAACACCCAATATTGAACAATAACACAAATAAACCTTTTTTCCATTCATATGAAACTCCACACAATCAATAATAACATCCATATCAAATGCATTCTCTTCAACATCAAAGAAAATTTCATTATCATAAATATCATTTACCTTTACAATCTCCTTGCAACTAGGAAGCATCAATGAAGAATTCAAGTTACCAACCTCACTATCAACAATAGTGGACAACAACCTAAACTTATGATTGTCTTGCCTTATAGTCCAACTATTATTTCCTCCATCAAAAATAACCTTATTATTATAATTCCATAGTCTACCAAATATGAGATCTAAACAATCAATAGGCAACACATCATAGAGAATTTGATCATGAAAATCTTCAATGGAATAATCAATAAGGCATTGTTCCTCAACTTGCTTTTAATAATTCTTCATTAACTAATGCACTTTGTATTGATTAGGTGATGAATTATAACTAAATGTAATGACTTCACAACCTTGGTAGAAATCACATTTCCTTGAGCTCCACTATCAATGAGCACACTGACCTTTAACATCACAATGAATTCTAAATAAATTCTTCCTTATGACATCCTCATTGACATTAACATGTCCAACAAAAGCACAAGTATTCAACTCACTTTGATTAGTAATGTACAAAGGATCATGTTCACATACCTTCTTTGAAGATTCAAGCTCATGTTCTTGCATAGTTTGAATTTCCTTATCCTTAGAGGCATTCTTCTTTGGATTTGTGCATTCCTATTGTTTATGACCTTATTCACCACAATTATAACATATGTCTTTACCTCTTAAAGATTGTTTCTTCCCCTCCTAGGAAAAGTATATTCCCTTTCCTTCTTCTTTGACTCATGTAAATCATCCTTAGATGATTTTCTTGACTTGTGAGCTATGTCTTTCTCATCCCTTTTCTTGTGATCTTTATCCTTCTTTAAGCCAAACTTTCTGATTTTCATTTTAGCCTTGACAGCAAGATCATAGGCTTCATCAAGAGTATCAGGCCCATAGAATGCTAATTCTTGTTGAAATTGCATTCTTAATCCACTAATCAAGTTAGAAGCTTTCTCATACTCTATCCAATGAACATTAGTCTTTTCTAAAGCTTTACAAAACTGAACATAAAAATCTTTTACCTCTTAATCTCATTGTCTGAGAAATTTCAACTTCTTAATGGCTTCATGACAAAAGGATGTCTTCTCAAACTTTTTCTTTAGCATGAATTCCATGAGTTGCCAACTCTCAATAGTATTTCCATGTTCTTCAAAGTATTTGAAACATTCCTAGTCCCACCATTTGGCTGCCAATCCTTCAAGCTCACTCTCAACAACATGAATCATTAACTCACTAGAAAGTTTCTCAATAAGAAAATACTTATTCACAACTCTAAGCTAAAAAAGAAAGAAATCTATACTTTCAACACCTTTAAGGATGGGAATATCTACATGAGGAACTCTTAAAGTACTTCTTAAGATCTTTACAAATCTTTTATCATTATTTTCCTCATTATTATGAAGAAAAGAAAACCTTTGCTCATACATTTGAGTTTTAGTTTCTTCTCTCCTTGGATTCCTTTGATCTTTGTATAGATGCAAAGGAAAACTCTTCTTCATTATCCTCTTCACTTCTTCTTGAAGCTTCTTCAAAATCTTGATGTTTGCTAGTCATTACTTGAGGAAGGACTTCTTGCATTTCAGCCACAAAAGCCTGAAAGAAGTCTTTAAGCTCTTGAAGGTCTTGTCCAAGCTCTTGATTAGTCTTCTTCGTAGGAGCCATACCTTTCATAAAGCTAAAGGTAAAATCTTAAAGCAAAAAGATGAGATCTTCAAGAAATTCTTACAATTCAAGGTAACACAAAGTGTAATGAAAATGTAATTTACTTCAAACCTTATCCTTTCAAGAAAATGGATGTTCAATTATCAAAAAGGAACTAGACCTTATAAGATTCAAGTAATCTTTACAAATCTTAGGTTTTCCAAACCCTAAGTGGCTATAAAGGTTCAAAATTTCTTTAAAGGCTTGATGAAGATCACCAATTTATGTGTGGATTTCTTCAAACAAAGTGCTTTGATACCAATCTGATGAGGAGCCTACCTCAGTAGATCCCAAAAGGGCCCATTCCACAATCTTCCTAAACAATTATAACTTAGAAGCAAGAACAAGACAATGAATTGGAGAAAATCCCCCTTTTTATAAGAAAACTCTCAAAATTTAGAGAATTACATCAAAGATAAGGAGCCAAGCTCAACTCACAACTCTACCAAGAATCTTTAAGGCCACACATGTTCCCTCTTAATCCTTAATTGCTCACAATGGAGCTAAAGCTCAAGACAAGATACTTATAAGAGATTCTCTCAACCTCTCTCAAGTGCTCTCCCTTGCCTCTCACTCAAACTCTCTTGCACAAGCTCTCTTCTTGGACAAGCTCTTAAGAGACCTCAGAAATCTCTCTTCTCTCACTCTTATCTAAACTCAGGCCTTAGACCCTTATTTATAGCTTCTTGGGATGAACTTTCATCTTTCCAACACTTTGTCATTCAATTTTATGTTTGTTAAAATTTGTATGAGATGTCTTGAAGAAACAGGAGATGTCTTTCTTGAGTGCAAAGATGTCAAAGAGACATTTTGGAATTAGGAAAGACATCTTGTAGGAAACGTCTTGAACATGGAGGAGACACCTTGCTCCTAGTGGAGATGTCTCTCCAGATAGACCAAATTTTCAATATGCTTGTTTTGAGGTCTGGAACTTCTGAATGCCTCCAAACAAGTCCCTACCGATTGAACCTCCTAAACACATCAAATTGAGTTCAAAACACCTCCAAACATGCCAAGACACCCTAGTATCATCATCAAAAGGTCAATGCACAAAGATACATATAAACACAACACACATGCACACACATCCAAGATATATTGAGGATTACACAAGGGTTGGGTAATGTCCTCATCAAAGGTCTTCAACTCCACGTACGGAAGTCTAACAACATTACAAAATACTTTTGTAAGTCTTGCTTCATCTTCTTTGTAAGGATTTCCTAGAGAAAAAGTAGTTACCATAGTTGTAACCCTCAAAATTCTCATTTGAGGAATAGGATTCCCTCCCATTGGAATCATTGGCTCATGGATTCCTACACTTCCATCGTTAGATTATCCTTCCTCATCATCTGCTCCATCTCCATGAGGCTATGAAGCTTCTTCATCTTAACATGAATGTTGATCACCTCTGTATGTCTGGATATGGCTAGGGCTAGCATTTCTATCTACATTTGTACTAATCTCATTCAACCAAAAAACCATAATCTAGAAGGCAAACTTCATGCTCTCCATGTCTCTATTCAGAGCTTGCACCTATTTCTTCTTGGGTGCCATTTGAAATTGACAAAATCCTCAAGAAAATCCAAGCAACAATCAACACAAAGTGCTGATACCAATAATTATGCTAGAGTAGGTTCACTCCAATACTAAATCACCTTCTAATACTAAATTTAGATATTATGAAAAGATAATTAATTTGCTAGAAAATGAAAAAATTAATTATCTTTAATTATTCAAACAGAAGATTACAACAATGTTCCCAAAACTCATAAAGCATCCAAACTTCTTTAAACACTCAAACAATGCTATAGAGCATGAGGCTTTATAACCATACAATAGTTGTTCTCAATGCAAGACACAACCAATGGAGAATCTCTCCCATAACTTGGGACTAAGATCTCAACTCACAAGTAAGACTAGAACACACCGGCCAACCTATAACACAATTGACCTTGAACCTGCAACATTTTTGCACTCACTTAATATACTCTCTCACACTCTTGCTCAAGCTCATACATAAACTTGCATGAAATCTCATATCTGCATGGTACAAGTATGAAATACAAACCATAGTTATTAATAAAACAAGACAAAAATCCTAGGAAACCTTCCTCAAGCTCAACTTGAAGCCCCCATTTTATTTCTATTTTTTCCCACCTTTTCCTGGTTGCTTCTCAAATTAGAATGGGAAATTCTAGAAGTTTTTTCAGTCATATGGGTTGTCTCCTTCCAAAATACAACTTTCAAAAGAGACATCTCCTAAGTATGGAAGACGTCTCCTTCATGGGTGAGATCTCTCACCTAAGATGTGTTAGTACATTGGGAGACGTCTCCTTTGAGACATTTCCACTCTAGAGAGATGTCTCCAACAGTCCAGACATGTCTCCTTTCCAATGAGAGATGCCTCCTCTAAAGACTTAGCTCTTAACAAAGATGTCTCCTATATGTTCCAAATGTCTCCTATGAAATCCCAACTCCTAGATAAGATGTCTTCTTGACCTCCAAGATGTCTGCATAGGGAAGAATAAGGGGATTGCAAGAGAAGGACCATCAACTAGCTAGTAAATGACTTGAAGAACATGTTTTCCTCAAAATGAGCCTAGGCTATTATTTGTACCAAACTTGATGCAAGGAAAGTTATAGTATTTTTACCTACTGAACAATCTCATGAAATCTTAGGTAATCTCATGGCCTTCTTTGTGGTTCTAGAGGAAGGAGAAGATGCAATAGTCCTAGCTATGCCACACAAGGACCAAGAGGTAGTTGCTAAGGTGGTGGTTAATAGAGTCAGAGAAGCTTTGATGGCTCCTACAACATCTAAACTAGATGTTGCTGCAATGGCAAATATTCGAGTATTTGTAGAAATTGGAAGCAGGGGAATGACAATAGCATAGCATGATGAGATGCTTAAGTGACAAATAGGATCTAGGCAAACAATTCCAGAAATCTTCAATATTCTAAAAGATATTTCAACTACCCAATTAGAGTTGCTAGAGACAAAGGGAAAGCTCCTTATCACACAAGCACAACTAGAGAAAGCTACCAACAACAATCAACGGTTGGTGGCAGAAGTTACTAATCTAAGAGCTTGCTTATTTGATCCCACCATTCTATGATCCAAGCTGATAAAGGATGAAGCTTTCAAAAAGCTCTAAAAATTTGAAAATGGTCGAGAATGTAAAGGAAAGCATGGTTTGGAAAGCATCATTGTCAAACACAATGCTTATTGCTACAAATAATGACCTTTTCTAGATTCACAATAAAGACAAGTTGCTAACTAAGGAAAACTAACGCCTACTAAAGGTATAAACATAGAAGGAACAATTGGTGAAATACCTTAGGTAGCAACAAAAAACAAATTCCCAAGGTAAACTAGGATATAAGGAGGTTGGCCATAGAGAACTAGAATCTGTCAATGGAGAAGGTACAAGCCATATGCCAAAGGATAACCATTGAAATTGTTGCCTATAAGAGAAGGCCCTAAAATACAAAAAAGTAAAAAATCATTACAAGGACTAAGTATGCATGCTCAAGGAGATAAGTAGAAAGGAAATGAAATTAGCAAAGCCAATGATGAGATGCATGAAAACTTATCTTTGATGGGTTACCTGCATAGAATTAGGTGAAACTTCACATAAAGGAGCTGCAATTGAAGAGATGATAAAATACATAGAGTTGACCAATCTCCGATATGTAAACCTAACAATGCTAACTGTAGGGTAGCCAAGGTTAAATTGAAGAAGCAAGTCACTAGTTACTACCTCCTATATGAGGTGGAGTTCAAGCTCCACAAGGAAACTAAGCAGAAGGTAGAAATAGTTAATGCAAAACTTGAGGTTCTTAAAAGCATATTTGAAAATTAATGATCAATCACAAAGAACTTGCCAAGGTGGACCATAGACCACCAAGAGCTGCAAGACATTGTGTAAACGTTTGATGTCAAACATAAGCAATTTCTAGTCTAGTTTGTGAATGCTAAACAAATGTTCCCAACCTTGCCTTGCCCATAGGAGGTGCTTGTACTAGCTACTCTAGGTGATGTCACTTGGACTATCCACGATCCCCAAAGCATAAAGGAGAAAATGAAGGCATTGTTAAATGCCTTCAAATTATTTGAAGCAGTAGCAACATTGGGGCAACCAAGACCATTAGTCAAACCAGGCTAGGAAGAATGTCAACAAGAACCACAAAAGCCTCCACTTCTTGGCACAACATGAAACATCTGCCTTGGTCAATTTTTGTACATGACAACTAATCAATTTTTTAAGTATCCAATTTTAATGAACTTCATAAAAATCACTAAATAATTTTGTAATGTGACTCTCATGTCTTATCAAGTCCATCAATCAATAAGTTAATTTCATATTTCTCCAAATTTTGTAAATAACTTAGTCACACTATTGTTTACTCAAAGACAAGTTTTTAGTCAATCATGGAGGTATGATGAAGTCTAAATCAATTGACATGTCAATGTAATCCCATCAACATCCCTTGACGCATTCACACAGTCTAGTACTTTGCTTATATCAATGCACGTACATATAATATTTATGACATCTTTGGTCAATAGCATAACCAAACTCTTGTAGTTTTTCTTTGTGAAAGTTAGAATTTTTCTTCTCTAAGTGCTCATAGCGTGTACAGAGTTAGTTATATAGAATTTCATTTAAGTGCATCATGTACCTAGATACTTATGCATGACAACAAAAAAATTGAGATTGGTTCCATCTATTGCAACACTAATTTACTTTTCAACACTTTATCCTTAATGTATTTTACTTTCCTATACTTGATAATTAAATATTCCTTTCAATAATTATGCTTGAGTATGACCACTTTGAGCATAATGTATTCATGTTAATTCCAGTAATGGATACTTGGTATGACCAATGCTAAATACTTAGTAACCTAGCAATGTTAATATAAGTTCAGAATTTGTACAGAAAGTGGGAATGGATGCTCAATACTTAAGATAGTTTAAACCTCTTTTATGTTAATATTTAATTAGTTTAATATTTTAATATTTTAAATACTTGAATAATAATGAAACCATCTTATGCTCCAATCAAGCTTAACCATACCACTTGAACTAGCCCAAGTTATGATTGAAAAGACAATGATCAACAATCTCACACGTAATTATCTAGGACATCATGCTAGCTCAAGTCCACAAAAATTTAACTAAATTACATGTGAATGCTTATGATTTGTATGGTTGGACGTAGGGGACTCTTGCTACTTATCAACAAAGCACACAACTACTACCCTAAATAGCAAGACATGAACCTAGGAAAAGGTGGGCAGTTACAATTTCTACTTCATATATCAATTGCTATTCCATTGTTTCTTTTGCAAGTATTTTGGGCAAGTGCCAGATACTTTCTTTACTATCCTACCAAAAAATAATCTCCAAAATGACCACTATCCTCCCACATCAACCGTAGTTATACATAAAAAACAAACTTATTTAGCATGTTAAACATATAGAATTAATGTAACATTTATAAACAATGTTAAGTATATTTAACTTAAAGAGATTACCTTTCAATCTTTTAACATTGGAAAAAACAAATGTGTAATTTGAAGTTGCACATTGATTAACTTAAGCATCTATGCTATGCACTTTGTTTCAAAAGTACTTGTAAACAACTTCATATTTTCTCCAATACGTCAAGTAATGATATCAACTTTGGCTTTTTTGTTTTTTATTTCTTTGCCTTGTTGCCCTAGTATAGTAATGAGCTTTCATTTTTTCTTTCTTCTTTGAATTTTATTTTGCATTGACAATGGAGGAACTTTGCTCCTTAAGCTTGAATTTTCACTATAATCTAAATCTTTTGTTATATTATTTTTTGATATTTCTAGGCTTGAAATAATATCATCACATGCCTTCTAGTTCATTCCATCATATCCTCTTGTGCTATCTACAATTTTATGAGATTTCCCAATAACACCATCTATATCTCCATAATTCAACTAGCAAATTTTATGAGATTTCCCAATAACACCATCTATATCTCCATAATTCAACTAGCAACTTTGTTGGGTGTCAAGTAAGTTCTCTCTCTTCTTTTCTTTTTCAAAAGCTTTCTTAAGTTTGTTCCATTTATATTTCCATTGTTTTCCTATGAAGTGTGACTTGCATTTTTTGTTAACCTTTGAAGTTACCTAATCCCAATGCTTTTGCCCTAAATTTCCATAGTTGAGTTGGAGATAAATTTCTTTGTATCATTGAATAAGAGAGATAATACATGTGAGGCCAATGCTATGATTTATTGGTCAATTGATTTGTATTTTATTACTCATCTTTTTATTGTATGCTCATTTCCATCTAAATTTAGATTCCATGTGTAACATTGCTAATAATAAATATCTATAATGAAATATACATGAACGTTCAAGAATAGAGAACATTGTATAACATAACAACAAAGAGAAATGGGGCATATATGAAGTGATATTTCTTTAACCATAAAAAACACAATGAAAAATAATATATTTTGTATTGTTTATTCTAGATTAAAAACACAATATTGGTTATTCTGAATAGGAATTTCAATGTTGAAGGAAGAATAATTTATTGCTTCCACAATCCTTTACTTTCCATTTGAACTTCCTTCCAGATCTTTAGAGCTTGAATTCTACTCAATTGGATATACTAACGTGTTAGATTGTGAATGAAACATTTGATGCATCTTTAAAGTCTACAAGTTGGCAAACCAGTTTTGCTCAATTGGATATACCGGTCAGTTAGACTATGAATAAAACGTTTGATGCATTGTTACCTTAAGTCTACAAGTTGGCAAACTAGTTTTCCATTATTCTTATTTGCATAAGAACAAGGAGCAGAGATTTTGCGAGAACATGCAACGATCATGCACATCTTCTACAGAAGGGAAGAACATAAAATACCCCGCAAAACAGGTAACATGCAAACAAAGCTTGCCAAAATAATATTAATTTTCTGACCAAGAGAAGTGAAGTGGTTATGCAGCTATTCACAAAATTCATTGTTGCAACACTTGACTTTGGAGGTGCGCACTGCATAGCCACAGTATTCATCGCACAACAGTGCATAGCAAATGCATATGTGATCATTGGCAAGGATCAATTACCTGAGTTTTTCTTAGGCACTGATAAATTTTAGCCAACCTTCCTTACGAAGGCCTGCATTTTTGTCTTCATTGATAAATCTCAATGTGGGGCATCGATCATATAAAAAACGGTAAATTTCTCCACATAATCTTTTTAATCTTGTTGCCAATCGATCATTTAAACTCAAAACAGCGATCGTGTTAAGGTGCATATAGTGTTAGGTGCATGAATCGTAGTGGCTGCAATTTTTTCAAGAGTGCTAAAAATTTTTCATTTAAATTTTGCCTTTTAAACGCTTACGAAAAACATTGCAACTTCAACAAATCAAGGCAGTTCTTATCCTTAGATATGATACAGCTCTTCCCAGCGTTACATATCTATGCCATAATCAGACGAATTTTATTAGCAAGTCTTTTTTAAAAATTCGAACCCAAGCTTTTTATTACTGCCGTTAAAGATTCGGACCTCAACACTTGTACACAAACGGAGGACATTTCTATCTTCCCCAAAATAAATTTTTAATTTTTAATTATTCTTTATCTGCCCCTTGACCAAAAACGGTATGACTTCAAAAAGCATGTGGAATTTGTTTCTCAAACATGAAAAATTTCAAATCCTCATATATGACAATGCTATAATAAAAACTGGAATAAATGGCAAAGCGAGAACGCTGCCAACATCTGTCGTTTTCGTTGCCATCCACATTCCAAAACAGATCATTTCACCAAATATTTCTGAACATACAGAGAATAATGCACCGGCATCGTAAGTAATATAGGCATGTTGATAAACTTCTTCTACTTTAAAGATGATTCTAGATGCAAAACCGGGAATATTTAACCATGAATTTAACTTGCAAGGCAACACTTCAGTTATTGTACTTCATTGATCCCTTGTCGAATCCAACTGTTGGAAATTGTTTTGCAAATTCCTCAACTTTATGCCTAAGGCTACCAATTTCACTTTTGAAATTTGGATTGTCTTCAATGGTAGCATTAAAATCTTTCAGTTTCGTACCTGCCATTCATAACCGCATTAGACAAGCTAAAACCAATTCAACCTAAATGTCTCTTCCAACTATTCACGTCATTACCTTTAGAATCAGCCTTGATTCTAATAGCTAGTTGCGTAGCCATGTCAAAACATTCAGCTACCCTTTCGAAATCCTCCTCTGTAAAACCCCTAGATGTTAAAGCTGGTGTACCTATTGAATTCAGTAACAAACAAAATTAAATGAATCTTCACCACCAAAGTCAAGATGTATATTTTAACATTTGCACACTATTCTTTTTCAGCTTAGTAAGAGTTAAAGGATACCACATTTTTGTGCAAGATTAATTTTTTTAAAATAGAACGTCGTCATCTTACCCATGCGAATCCCACCAGGAACCATAGCAGAAACATCTCCTGGAACCGTGTTTTTGTTTGCTGCTATGTGAACCAACTCCAGCACCCTTTCAACCCGCGAACCATCAATGCCCTAACATTGTACAAACCAATGAATAAAAAGTTGAGGAAAAACCTTGTTCGGCAACGTAGAAAATAATCATGTGCATTTAAATTTTCCTGCCTACTTAGTGAAATTCCTGGGGAAAAAAAAATCTTTGCTGTATTTCCTTGAAAGCACTTTAAGTATATGATTGCGGCAGTCAGGTATGGCTACATGTTAAGTTTGACATTGTAGATGAACAATCAATGTTGGAATTGCCACTTTCACTTATCATCAAAGCCGACGTACTTTATTTTAGCATCTAAAATTTTGATTCATACAACTGTATCGTCAGTTAAGCATTTCATGTCATAAATTTTTGGTGCTAGCTCTTGATGATCAAGTTTGTATTGTGCGTGTTATTTAGCCCTCTTGTTGTTTCAGCGGTATCGTAAAGCACTCTTAAGGCATAGTTACTTCCAGCAGTTGAAGTCATATTATCCTCCATACTTTACCTAGATTATTTTCCATCCTTTCAGAAGCTTTACTACCCAAAGTCTTGTGATTAGTTTAAAAGGAACATGTACCTTCTTGGGATGCGAGAGGTCTTGAGTTCAATTCTTGGAATGCACTGTTTCCAAAGCTTCCATCGACTAACCCTATTTTGTTCAGACAAGGTTAAGGTTAAGATGATAATGATTAGTTTAACAGGAACATGCAAATTCAAAATTATGTATTGATAAGTTTTCGTGACTGTAACAACTTCCTTTTTCCTAAATTTTGGGTTTGATGATTGCCTGACTGTTTGTGCCTGTGCCTTATTGTGAGGTTGATTGTTTTGTATTGACATTTAGATTCTGATCTGCATGTACTCTGGCTTATTGATTAAAAGATAAATTAAAAATATTGAAAATATTTTTAAAACATTTTAAATGCGGGCTCAATTAAATATACATTTTGAAATGCTTTGAAACTGTGTTTATGCAAATAATTTCAAATTTATTTCAGATTTCATGTATGAAAGAAGTTGGTTTATGGTTAGCCCCAAGTTGCTAGAACAAATATGTTTTTCTGATAAATAAATTTAGAATTTGAACAGGAGGAGAGAAGAAAAGATTAGAAAAATAATTCTCTCTATCATTTATATTGAATCAACAATTACAGCATTTTATAGGAAAGAATTACAATAGAAAATCTGAAAAATAACTAATAAATATTGATAACAGAAATTGATCCTGAGAATCAATTAATTTTGGTAAGTTGATCTAACTTTATTCTGACTTTTTAACACTCCCCCTCAAGCTAGTGAATAGATATTTATCATTCCCAACTTGCCAACAAAAGACTCAAAGTTTGGTCTACATAAGGCCTTCATGAGAATATCAGCTTCTTGATTCTTGGTAGGAATGTAGGATAGAGCAATTGTTCCGTTGTCAACTTCATTTTTTATAAAATCCCTGTCAATTCTTACATGCTTCATATGCTCATGTTGGATTGGATTTTGGACAATACTGATGGTAGACTTACTATCACTAAACAACTTCATCGGACCACTTTGAGGTATCTTGAGATCTTTCATCAACCTTTGTAGTCAAATGAGTTCATAGATTCCTTGTGCTATAGTTCTATATTCAACTTCTACACTACTACGTGTTACAATAGATTGTTTTTTGCTTCTCCACGTCACTAAGTTTCCCCAGACCTTGATACAATACCCTGTTGTAGACTTGTTGTCTTCAATAGCTCTAGCCCAATCTACATCAACAAAACCAACAATGTCCCTTTCACTACACTTCTTGAACAATAGTCCCTTCCCTAGGCATCTCTTTAGATACCTTGAAATCTGATTTACAACATCTTGGTGTCTCTTTGTAGGAGCATGCATGAATTGGCTAACAATACTTACGCTAAAAAAAATATCTGGCTTAGTGAGAGACAAATAGATGAGTTTACCAACCAAGCATTAATAGCTTTCTCGATTTACAGGAGGATCTTCTTCAGGAGTCTTTTGTTTCTAGTTTTGTTCTAATGAAATCCGTATTGGTCTACACCCCATCTTGCTAGTCTCTTTGAGTAAATACATGATATATTTCCTTTGGAAGATGAAAATCCCTTTCTTACTTCTAGCAATTTCCGTTCCCAAAAAATACTTCAATGGACCAAGATCTTTGACTCTGAACTCCACTTGGAGCTTCCTTCTGAGATCTTCAATCTCATGATCATCATCTCCTGTACCCACTATATTATTGACATAAACAATAAGGATTGATCTTTTACCCTGCTTCCCTTTTTTAACAAATAAAGTATGATCATCTTGTCCTTGCTCGTATGCAAGTTGCTTCATCACACCACTAAATCAGGTAAACCTGGCTCGGGGAGATTGTTTGAGTCCATAGAGCAACTTCTTTAATCTACATACTTTACTTGTACCTTCTTGAGATTCAAAACCAAGTGGTATCCTCATGTAAACTTCTTCTTCCAATGTACCATCTAGGAAGGCATCTTTTATGTTGAGTTGATGCAACCCTCAATCCAGATTTATAGCTAAAGACAATAAAACCCTAATAGAATTGAGTTTCGCCACAAGAGCAAATGTTTCTGCATAGTCTATCACATGCATCTAGGTGAACCTTTGTGCCACAAGTCTGGCCTTGTATCTTTCAATGCTGCCATCAGGAACATACTTGATAGTAAACACCTATTTTCTCCCCACAAGTTTCTTCCATTCAAGTAGGTGGACTATTTCCCATGTTTCATTGTCTTCCAAAGCCTTCATTTCCTCCATCACAGCTTCCTTCCATTTGGAATCTTCCAAAGCCTCAAAGATATCACTTGGAACTTGTGTCTCATCAACCTTTGAAAGAAATGCCTTGTAATTACATGATAACTTGGAGTATGTGAGATAATTAGAAATGGGATATTGTACACATGACCTCACCCCTTTTCTAACCGCAACCAGAAGGTCCAAGTCATCAATCTCTTCATCATCATTCACCAACTCACTCCTATATACCTCCATCACTTGGGTCTATCACCGGTTTGGGCTCTTGGTTTTGTTGAGGAGCTTGTGGCCATCTAGAATATCTTAGAATTGGTTTTGGGTGTGATTCTCTCCCTGCATTTGAATCTGACTCTTGGACTGATTCAACATGAGGTGTGACATGATTTTCTGATGAACTCAAGCATAGCAATTGGTAGGGATATGATTGAATCCCAGTGTTGCTCTTTTGTAGGTTGATTCTCCTCCTAAAGAGTTGGTGTTCGAGAAATGTGACATCACATGATACAAAAACACATTTTAAAGGAGGGTAGTAGCATGTATACCCTTTCTGTGTAGGAGAATACCCTAAGAATACACACTTGAGAGATTTTGGATCAAGTTTCCCATGATTTGGTTGAGCATTATGTACATATACAACACATCCAAAGATACCACCAAGCGTTACACGCATGCTCAAAGTGGTCATGCTTGTGTAATTTAACGATTTGCTTAATTGATCAAAATGAATTGTTGTGCTAATAACAGAAATGTAAAGTGCATAAAATAAATTAAAAGAAATGCATAAGAAAATAACATAAAAGAAATGCCTAAGAAAACAAATCTCAAGTGTTGCAAGGATGAATTGAAGAGCTTGTCTTTATTGCCGTACACAAGGTGTGCTTAGGTACACAATGCTCGAATAAAGATCTGTCCACACTTAGACCTCCTGCTGCGGGCACTTGGCAAATACTCTAACTTTCAAATAGACTACAAGAGTTTTGCTACTTGACTGCTAAAACCATTTAAGGAGCCCTTGTAGGACAATAAGGAAGAAACAAGGTTAGTATTACCTCGTTGGGTAGCAAGTGCAATAGGAGCTTTAGGAGTAGCTTCGATTTCCTTGCTATTTTGAGAGACATTCAACAATTTTTGGAGTACCTGTAGCTATTCATCAATAAACAAGTTTGAGGCAACCTTCGTCTCATTTGATAATTCAATCATGTATGCTGACTTGTTTTGTCATTGGCTCCATGGTTTCCAATCTGTAGGTTTTCCATGTATATCCTAGCATGTATCCTTGGTGTGATAGGGCTTGTTACAATGCTCGCACCATGGTTTATCTTTTCCCTTTTGGTTCCTTGAGTTACCTCCTTCATGGTTTGCAACTAGAGCTAAACCATGGGGCACGACTTTAGTGGGTGGATTTTGAGAGTGCATCATCACTTTCTTTCTATTTTCTTCCCTCCTCACTTCTGCAAAAACTTCCTTCAAGGAGGGAACTGGTTTAGTACCAAGTATTCATCCCCGAACTTCATCAAGATCTTTGTTAAGGCCCTGCAAAAAAATCAAAAATCCGCTCTCTTTCCACCATTTTGTTATACATGATCACATCATTAGGAGATTTCCAAGTCACATTGTGGAATACACCAATTTCTTGCCATAGTTCCAAGAGAGTATTGAAATATTCAATGACTGATGAGTTACCT
Organism: Gnetum montanum; assembly: GCA_015680685.1. NCBI lineage: Eukaryota > Viridiplantae > Streptophyta > Gnetopsida > Gnetales > Gnetaceae > Gnetum > Gnetum montanum. Next base: position 657,998 of record MNCI01006791.1, on the reverse strand, counting down.
TGCCAAGTATTGCAGATGGCAGATCAAACTTCGAAGCTTTATGAGATGTTTTCAAGGTCTAAATACATCTCTTTTATGATATCCTAGATCTCCTTGGCTGTTTGATAAAATAGATACAGCTTTCCGATTTTGGGCTCCATTGAATTGATCAACCAAGCCATCACCGTTGAGTTTCCACCTCCCATTTGCTGTACGTGGCAGAACTTTCTTCAAGCATGGCAGTTGCTCTTGTCAAGTAGCCCATTTTGCCCCTCCCTTTGATCACAACCAAGATTGATTGATACCATTCATGGAAATTATTTCCGTTCAGTCAGTGTAAGGTGATTTGAAGAGAATGATTTTCAGTTTGACAAGAGAAAAGGGATAAGGGTGGAGTTGAGACAGTTGGAATCAAGGAGGATTCCACTATAGAGAATTCAGGTGCCATGATTGCCATTTTGGTTTGCCAACTGGGTTCTCGCATCCGTGAAAGAACCAGCGTTGATACCATGAATAGGAAAGAGAGAAAAAAAAGATTGAAAAAATAATTCTCTCTCTCATTCATCTTGAATCAACAATTACAACAATTTATAGAAAAGAATTATAATAAGAAATTTGTTAAATAAGGAACAAGAAATTTGAAAAATAACTAACAAATATTGAGGACAAAAATTGATTCTAAAAATCAACTAATTTTGGTAAGTTGATCCACAAAATCAAGCCCTAATTAATTTAGAGAATCAACTGATTTTGGCAAGTTGATCCAACTTTATTCTAACATTCTAACAGGATTAATAATAAAAACATTTAAGAGAAATATATATGATGCATAGGAAGTTTACCCATGAATTAAGAAGAAGCAATTTGACCTATGAATCAGGAAAGTTTAGTATACCATGGTTCTTTACTTGTGTTACTTCAATTATGAGCATATAAAGTGTCATGTCATATTTTTGGGACACTCTTCTAAGTTTTATCAAATAATAAAATGTAAATACTCCTTCCATGGCCGTAGAAAATTTGCATGATGAGCTTTTGAAATCGTAAGACCGTGAAAGTGACAGCAAACATGTATAAAGTGGAAAGCTATACCATAAATAAGGATTTCCTTTCTATGCATTTTATTTTACTTATGGTTATTTTTAGGTCTAATCTTTCCCTTAGTATTATTTATTCTAAAAGATCCTCAGCACTTCATTTTATTTTTGAATGTAAATAACGGGTCAAAGGCAATAAAAAGGATTTTCAGTTATGACTTGGGACGAACAAAAGAAAACAAAGAACTACCTCCTCTCAAATTTTTCAGTTACCATAAGAAAAAGAAACCTTATGAGAGAGAATTTCAAGAAAACATCCCATCATCCTTTGATTCCTTCTAAGAGAAAATAACAAGGAAAGGAGAAAAGAAGAGAACAGGCATGAAAGGAAGAGCAAGCACAAGCGTGGCTACTAGGGAAGGAGAGCAAGGAAAGTTTGAGAGAAAATAATCATATTGACGTATTTATAAATTGCAATTGATAAGAGGAACTTTGAGCACGAATGTTAGATAATATCTCCCTGGTTTAAGTTTGGTTATGAATAACAAGGGTTGCTAATTTTGCTTCTTGTTTCCTCCTTATGTTGAATATTTTCTTTTGCTTCAATCAAAATATGACAGAAGAAGTTCAAATGACTTGCATGAGAGTTGTTTCTGTGCATTACAACATTAATGATTATAAGATCAAGAACAAAGGATTTGATCATGAGAGTTGGTCTCAACAGCAAAAAAGCGAGTATCCTTAGGCTCATGCCTGATTTGTAAATTCTTGAAATTTGAAAGAAATGTTGAATTCCTGGTTTCTTGAAGAAAATTTATTAATAATCTCTTTAATAATTGACCTTTGGATTTGAATCTTTGATTGATTTATGGACCTTCTCAAGTCCAATTCATTTATCATTCTTTAAGTCCACTGCAGTAGGGAAAATCTAGTGTGTTAATCCATTGTTGAATAATTGTAAAATTACAGTTAAAGTGTATATCTGGTATGTTTTGATTTGATTAATTTTTACTGTTGCACCATGTATCATTTTAATTAAATTAGTCATGTTTGTGATGGTTTTGTATGGTTGTTTATACTTTGAAACTTGTTGAAGAGTAGATTAATTAGGCTAATTGCTTTGTTGACAGCTGTTACTAAAAACCTACGAAGTCTAATTCCAAGTCTTTTTTCATTTGCCATTTGTTTTGCACCTTGAATGTATAATAGGTTTTGAGATATGGCTACATCATATCGGCATTCTCTTCAGACCATATCCTTGGTCTGCCATTTGCATATGATGTTTTGCTGTGTTTAGGCCATATGGCTTCTGCTACATTTAATCGCTGCTAATGTTTGTTTGTTTGTAAGTTTTGATTCTCCATTGAGTGTTCGTCGCTCACATTCCAGTGTTCATTTGCCGGCCTTTGCTTCACCTGCTTCTGGCTATCTGGGAGCTGCAATTATTGGCTCATTGTTGGGGAAAAAACTATCCTTGCATTTTTTGGACACTGCATTGTTTGCAGAGTGTTGATCCACCAAATGGTATTCAAACCAGAGATGCTCAAAAAACACAAATTGCCATGCATACTATGACTGTTTAAACATTTCCGACTTATGTGAAGAATCATTAAACACATTATGGATCTCACTGTTCTTCCTCTCCAACAAATATAAGGCATGCATTTTTGGTAAGCCGTGTCAGCCCAGCCTAGCATAGATGGACACAAAGATGCTTTGCAGGTGAAGCAAAGCTTTCTAACAATATGCAAACAAAATGCCATGTAAGGCACTGAAGGTCATGTTCCCTAGGACCTATAAAATAAATAGTTGCAATTTTTCAGTTCAATCAATTTTAATTAGTCATTAAACATCAGAGGTAAGTTAAAACTTGTTTACCTACATTTTCAACTAGTACCAGTGCCTGGATGATGATTCCTAAAGGAATAACGGTGTTATCTAAACAGTACACATACCAGCAACACAGCATTAGAGAAGACGGCCCAAAGGAAAAGGCATATGAATGCAAGCTTGGGCAAAGTTAGGTTTCATGAGAACTGCAGCTGGTAAAAATATAGCATAGTTTGCAGAGGAAGGCAATGTCAGTAA
>MNCI01006791.1:554902-654547 GCA_015680685.1 Gnetum montanum | reverse complement strand
TAGATGGTTTGGACATGTGCAAAAAAGATCAGACAATGAGCATATAAACAAACATTGCTACATCACTGTTCCAAGAAAGCCACTGAAAGGAAGACCAAAAAAGACATTCTACATTATGTATTTTTGAAAGAGCAGTCTGGTAAATAAACAAGTTTAAATATATTTAAAAAGTGGTAAACTTATATATCTCTTTTTGTAATATCTATCCATAAACAAGGTAAATTATGTAATGTGAACATCATGTAAGTCACACATCACGTGCTGGATTCATACTAGTGGAATAAAATGAAACCTCATTACCAGTTTTTATAACTAAGTGCCCCAACAAAGCTATCGGGTTCACAATGTAGATATAGTATTGTAATCCTGAAGAAGCCTCCCCCAGACACCACTGCCAATAATAACTCTCTATGGAAGACAAGGCAATTAGAAACAATTTACTGTTGGTGTGGCCATGTAATAGTAGACGAAAATTGTTAAAATTGTCTCACCTTTTAATTCCTGGAACCCAATTACATAATTAGCATATTGACTTTGTAAAGCCTAGATCATGTGTTAGATTTGGGCTAGAAGCAAAATAAAAGGAAACCAGGGTTACTGTTGAATCTTCTAGTATTTGCAAATGAAGTTTTATAACCATTCAAGACTCTGAACCAATACAAACAAGACAAAGATTATGGTATATGGATCACGAAATGCAGACTATGAGGTTAGCATGAGGGAGTTCAGATTAACACAGCAAAGTCTTACATACAGTGTAAGAACTACAGATGGAATAAGAAAATATAAATCTATAGCACAAAGGATTGCAACAGGCAGAAAAGCTCTACATGCTCTCAGAGAGAAATGTAAAAGAAAGGAATATGTGGATGTAAACTAGAGAAACAAATTTTCAGCACTATTATGAATTAACAGTTCTGTATAGGTATGACGTATGGTATACAAACTAACTGAAAACACATGAAAGAGATAGAGAACATACAAGCAAATTTTAAACTGAGTAATCCAAGGTGAAATTCCAAACTCAATATGAGTCTCTCTAATTAGAAGAAGATATGCACTACAACTAAAGGCTGATGCGACTTGTCAAATTTTTGCATATAACCAAAATGCAAGAAGTTCAGAAGAAGTGACATTCAAAGTTAGCAATTATAACAATCCATAAAAATGGTTGGTTTTTAAAAGGAAAATACGGTTTCAAAGATGAGAAACAGAAGAACTGGATCTAATAATTTAGGAACTTCCATTCAGTCCATGCTGAAAACTTAGGTATCAGAAAAATTCTGGAGTAACGTAGATAAATAGAAAAAGTTTGTAACATCTAATGTATTAATCGGATGCTACAATGCATGTGCATCCAAGGATATCAAGAAAGTATCAGTGAGTTTAAGAAAAAATTTCAAATTGATTTGACAGCAAATTTATTCTACAAACTATATCTCGTGGATCATTTTCAGGGTCTAGTATTAACTCAATTTCAACGATACCAGAATGTATTCTTAAATTATTTGGACATCAACGATACCAGAATGTATTCTTAAATTATTTGGACATCGATATGACCAACAATTAAATATTATCAATTACACAAGAAAAAAAAATATAAAATCTGCTACGTGAATTTGATAACTTATATTATTACTCTAGAAGGAAAAACCTCACTGCAATGCTGTCTCACCTTGTTTTTTAAATTCACCAAGACAAGATGGTTGTCTGTTCCACCAGAAACAAGATCATAGCCTCTTTCTTTAAGACACTGCCATGAAACATATTCATTAGGGTAAATTATTTATTTAACGTTACATATGATATATTGTTCTTGTAATGTCCCTGTAACATACCTTGCCAAAATGTGCACAATTACTTAGAACTTGTTGTTGGTAAGCTACATATTCTGGAGTGGTTGCCTGTATGCATAAGAAATATAACAATGTTGAAGAAATTACATCCAAATAGTCAAATTCAACAAGCAAAGGAAAAGTCCTCTTAGCTTCATTGGTCCTCTCTGCTATATCATATCTATATCAAGATATGTCGTCTCAGTTGCCATCTCACGACAAGTGATTAATAAAGTTAATCAAATTATAAGGCACTTCATTTGGTCCAGCACAACTCCAAGATTCACCTTGTATGCTGGAAAAAGATGGCCAAGCCAAAAAAAACATGGGGGATTTGGGTGTTCTACCGTTTAAAGACTCCATTTTGTTAGGCCATCATAACCTCATCAAGAGAATTATGAATGATGAAGATGGCCTATGGATTACCATTATTAAAAGAAAGTATAGTTTGTGGGAGGCTACACAAAATGATTCTATTCTCTAGCGTGATATCTACTGCCGTTATAGTACTCTCCAGCATGTTGCTCCTTATTTTAATGCTTCAGGTAAAGAAATTTTGAGGGAAATACGAGCAGGCACGAGGGTGGAACACAATCTAGAAGGGAAGGCTCCCTGAAAAAGTTGAAATGTTTCTATTGTATATGAAAAACCACGCCATGCTAACAAAAACATTTCTCCGATTCTGTGGCCTCGGAATCAACAACCACAGCATTGTTTGTGAAACGGTGCTGCCGAAACACAAGTGCATTTTTTCTACTAATGCCCCTATGTTGCTCTCATCTCTCATGCCTTTGCACAGGGACTCACTTGCTGCTGCACTCTTAGGGCTTTTGTAGAAAGCTAGAAATGAATTTGTCTTCCGAAGTGTTCCTATTCCACCCCTTCTGTGATTGCTTGCTCCGCTACTACTCTGTGCAAGGAGGTGCTTGCAATACTGGGAGTCACCTCAACAATTAAGCTGGACTGCAAGCAATTTCGGAGGAACAAGTAGCTTTGGTGCCTTGTCAGATGAGTGGGCTGGGAAATTTTGCTCCTTCAAATGAGAGAAGACGCTGACTTGCAGGATACACCATTTTTCATCAAATGGAAAAACTCCCATGAGAACTTTAGAGAGGTTCATATCATCCTTTCAAAAGAGGCTATTGCGGAATATCTTGCCCTGCCCATTGTCAGTGAAATCATCCTTCATACCTATCGAAGGCTTCAGGATACAAAAGCATTCTTCCAACGGCTCACCCCTAAGAAATTGAGTGGCCAGGTGCATAAATTGTGTCTACGCTACTCTAGCAAGAGGCAGCCAAATTTGTGGACAAGTACTTCATTCATTTTGGGCATGTATGGAACCTCCAAGGAGTCCATAGTGCCTTCCTTCATAGCTTCCAACTTGGTGGTGAATCTGCTGAAGTTCTTTCTTGTTACCCTCTGGAAAAGAATATGGGGGTGTCACTTGGGGCTCATTATTGCCCCCCCATGGAAGGTGGCAAAGGCGCTCCAACCTCTGCCCACCTCCAGCATGCTAAAAAAGCATTGTTTTGGTAGGGTTTATTGTAGGCATCAAGAACTAGAGGTGGTGCCTCCTTTTCTCGAGACTCTATAGGATAGATGGTTATGTTGGAGCAAGAGTCTCCTTTACAAAAGGGTAGTCTTGTCCTGGAGCACGGGTCCTATTCTTCTGTCTGGCTAGCTCCATGTTGAACAGAGGTGCATCAATAGATGGCGGAGGAAATGGATCAACTTCTACAACAACAGCTCAAGGAAATGGAGGCAAAGTTCATCATGGACCTAACCGAGGCCACCAAGCAAATTGCAATCCACCTAAGGGAGGAAGACCAACACAGGAGGACCATGGAGTAACATTGCAAGGAGGAAGAGGAAAAGCGATGTGAATAGAAGCCAAAGAAGTGAAGGCAGCAACTTCTCCAAGAGGTTCAAAGTAGGCCAAAGGATCAACTTGAAGCGCATATTAGGGAGGATATTAGGAAGGAGGCAAAAGAGAAAAGTACCAAGGAAAAGGAGGAGGCTTTCCACCTAAGCAAGGAAGCAACACAGGAGGACTATGGAGTAACAATGCAACGAGGAAGAAGAAAAGCAATCTGAATAGGAGCGGAAGAAGTGAAGGCAGCAACTTCTCCAAGAGGTTCGAAGTAGGCTGGAGGATCAGCTTGAAAAGTATATTAGGGAGGATCTTAGGAAGGAGGAAAAAGAGAAAAGTACCAAGGAAAAGGAGGATTTCTAGCACGTCAAAGATCACTTGGAGAAAGAAGCCATGAGCACACTATAGGCTAAAACATGTAAGTCCAATGCTAGGCTTTGGTTCCGTGTAGATAAATGCCCCTATGTTGTGATGGGGGTTAGCAACCATACACCATGGGAGAACCTACACAAATTTATCAGATAGACCTTCTGTTGTCTCCATCTGGAAAAGGTAAAGACATCTTGAGAAGAAGGTCCAAGATCAGATGGAGAAGTAATATAAGACTTTTCAGCAAGCTACTAAGTTCATTTCTTCACAAGTTGATACGGATATCGTTGATATGGTTCACATGCAAGAAATGCCACATTGCTCCTACTGAAAGCTTCCTATTCCAATGTGGCATGTCGCTTTTGCCAGTTTTTGTTTTTTCTTTTTTTCTTTTTTGGAAAATGGTTAGGTTAAATAAGTAAATAAAATATGTACAAACAACAGGGAAGGAAGACCCTCCCCAATACAAGTGAGACCAGAAATCAAAAGGAGGAACACCCTCCAACCAACACTTAGGGGAACTACCCCAGATAGAAGCATACAAGATCACATTCAATAATCAGCTTGGCTCACTTAGGTGGTGCCTGTCGTAGAAGAACCCAGCCCACCGGGAAAGACAAGAACCTAGCTGATGAAGAACCATAGCAAACAGCAAAAGGGCCCCAACAAAAGAAAACAAAAAGCCCAAAAACATACAGCAGAAACCCCCTCAGTCATGGTGGGGCAGCCAGGAGCAGGCACACCTAGTTTGCACCTAGGAATGGATCCTATCTAGAACCACTCTCTGATGTTGGGAAGTCATAAAGACGGTTGCCTCTTGAAAACTCATGAACTCCTCTTCCTTCCTTTGTCTCTCCTCAGGAGGCCATGTTTGGATCCTATCAAGGTGGAACTTCATGGCAACAGCCCAAATGTAACAGCGCAAGGTAGTCCACACTGCCTTCTTGTTAATATTCATAATCATGTAGGGGTAGCGTCCTTATTAAAGCCAACGCCACACATCCAACTTGTGCCTGATCCAACCTAGCCTTTATTCGTTGCTCTTCCAGAAGATCCCAAACCCTTTGTTCTTCCACCTCCTCTTCGTGGATCCTCTTTTGTTCCTCCTCTCTAGGCAACTCCACCCAAATCTGCCTCCTTAACTCCTCCTCCCTCTCATTCCATATGGCAGTATCATGATGTTCTCTCTGCTAGCGCTACTCTTCAGCCTCCTCCTTGCAGCATAAACACTTTGCCTAGGCTCTAGCTTAAACCTCCATGGCCTGCTACAAAAGCACCACATCCCACCACACCTGCTCCTCCTCATGCACCCTAACCTCAATATCCACCATCATTTTGCAAATTTGTTCATCAAACCTAGCCTACAACTCTTGACGTAAGGCCTCATGCTCCAAAAGGGACTACTGGCTTGCTCCCTTGAGGGTGGGCTGCAAGCAAAAGCAGATGTAGACCCTTTCACCCGAAATTGCAATGTTTGCCCCCAATGCAAAGGCAGAGGAGGAGGCCCCCTCTCGAGGATGCTGCTAGCCGTACACACAAGGATGCACAAATCCATAGGCTACATGGCCCTCCACAATGCCAAGATGAGCCCAGAGTGCCTCCACTGTTGTTCCTAGTGCAAGGACGTCGGAATAAACTTTGAGAGGTTCATAGGTCTCGCCATCTGCATGCACCAAAGGAAGGCAAAACGAACCCCCTACAACTTCCAAACATTTCCTGATTGACAAGTTCAGCCACCTACCACAAAGGAGGGAGCGTAGATCGTGGGACACCCCATTGGTAGTTTTGGAAACTAGACCCGAGAAGAAACCCTCAACATCTTGTAAGCCTTGACGAGTTGGCAAGACCACCTCACCCTCTACCAACACCCCAAAGTAACCCACTACATCCACCTTAGTGAGACAAATACAAACCCCACGAAAAGTTGTGGAATCCCCTTGCCAATGTTTGTAGAACCCGACATCAAGCAAGTTTGGTTCACCCACCAGCAATGGCAAGAAATCTTCCCAACCCATCCAAACCACCATACCCCACATATTGTACTTTTGGTGGAAACCCTCCACCTCAAGCTCATAATTTAGGGTAATGTCCATGGTAGCAAAAGCTTCTTTCCACAGCCTACATGTGAGGAAGGTGGTACACGAGGGAGAGGTCAACAATGCAAAGTGAAAGACCTAAGCATTCCTAGCCTTCCAAATACACCAAAGCACCACCATAACCAAAGAGTCACCATAAGCTTGCAAAAATGAAGAAATAGTAGTAGCTGCCCACACAATGGCAATGTCTAGGCATTGTAGAAATAGGTGCAACACGGACTCCCTACATGCACAACAAATGGGATAGCTGTCCACATCAATCACCGCTGCACTTTAAGCCCTATCCATATCAGCAACAAGCCATGGACCAAAAGCCAAGCAAAACATTTAAGTTTTTTGGGGAGCTGCCCCTACCACATGTGCCACCAACCACCCTACGTAGGATATTTGATCTTAATTTTGTCTCTTGGTTGCAACCCCATCATCGCCTCTTGGATAAGTTTAGGCAAAGGTTCTGCTAGATATGTGAGTCCTTGGACACCACCACCCAAGGCTTGTACTTGTTGGCCATAATGTGTACCCATTGTGGTCAAGTCCCTTGGTCCTGCATAAACCAATTGATAATATTCTAATGTCCCATAAGGAGGACATCTTCAAATTTTAACAAGCCTAGGCCCCTAGCAAGCTTGGGCTTAGCCACTATTTCCCAGCACACCAAATGCAAATGATTGCCTCCTTTGCCACTAGACCAAACAAAATTTCTAATGATTTGATTGACTTTGGTGATCACCCCCACTGACAGTGTGGCGATTGAGGCCACATATTGGGTAAGAGCTAATAGGACAGAGGTAGCCAAGATTACCTTACCTTTTCATGTCAAGAACCATGCAGTCTAGTGCCCCACCTAGGACTAGAGGTACTCGATAAGGCGAGTCCAAGTTGATAGTATGTTCCAAGCAAACATAGGAACACCCAAATAAGAGTCATTTCTTGTACCTGGCAAGATCCCTAGGTCCTAGCACACCTGACACCGAACAGGTTCCTAGGTGTGGAAAAAGTGTATAGCTGACTTCCCCTGATTTGGCTGCAATCCAATTTCAAGCCATATGGTCGAAAGCATGATTAATGGCCAAGGCCTAGGGAACAACAGCCCAAGTCATAAGGATGGTGTCGTTCAAACATAGGAACACCCAAACAAGAGTCATTTCCTCTACTTGGCAAGATCCCTAGGTCCTAGCACACCTGACACCAAATAGGTTCCTAGGTGTGGAAAAAGTGTATAGCTGACTTCCCCCGATTTGGCTGCAATCCAATTTCTTGAGCCATATGGTCGAAAGCATGATTAATGGCCAAGGACTGGGGAACAATAGCCCAAGTCATAAGGATGGTGTCATTCACATAGTGCTCAGTGATACAGGTGATATCTTCGATATTTAGGCTCTAACACCCTCCTCCCCAAAGTAAGATTTCATGGTATCCATGACAATAATAAATAAGGGGATAAAGGATCGCCTTGGCGTAACTCCCTAGTGGGGGAGGAAAACCAGCACAATTGCCCAAACAAATCAAAAGAGTAGGCACCAATTTCTTGAAGATTGATGCAGAGAGCAAGAGTGCAGGTGAATCCCTTTCCTAAGCATGATTTCCCAGAGGGCATCCTAGTGAATTGTATCATAGGCTTTTGCAATATCTAGCTTAATGCACATACCAGGGAACTTTGCCTATTGGATAGAATGCATGACTTCCTATAACAAATTAATCTGGTCCTAGATGAACCTACCCTTCATGAAAATAGCTTGGTAGGGGCCCACCAAGGTGGGCATCAAAGGTTGGAGATGGTGTATGAAAACCTTAGCAAAAATTCTAAGAAGAGTGTTACATACCCCAATCAGTCTATAATGAGCCAACAAGGTTGGATTGGGAATCTTAGGTAGCAAAACGATCCAAGAGCAGTTGATCTCATGTCGAACCTGCCTACATTTCAACATCATATTGAAAGCATCCGCAAGTTCTACCCCAGAACATTAGAAAATTTTCTGGAAGAATTTGATGGGACAACCCTAAGGCATGGGGGCTCTAGCAACCTCAAGGGACAACATCACTTGAGAGAGCTCCATCATGGTGATAGGAGCAATCAGGGATGCCTTGTCCACATCATCAATGAGCTTTTGAACAGGGACAAACCACACAAACCACACTCTGACCCAACAATTCTATCTTCTGTGCAAGATATCCTTAGGATCACGCAAGCAAGTCTGCCCTTGGACAATACTATGAGTTTTCTTGCTCTAATTGTTAGCTTTGGGAGCCCCAAAAAAGAACTGAGTGTTCCTATCTCCTTTCTTAAGCCAACGCACTCTAGATCTTTCCTTCCAATACTATTCTTCCTCCTCAGCCAAGGATTGAAGCTTCACCAGTAGATTATGCTCCTCCCCCTCTAGGAGCTCCCCATTCTCCTGCCTAGACTAAATAGCCAATAACTGCTGCCAAAGAGTTGCCCAAGTTCCCCAAAAAGAATACTTCTAGGCGGCCTATAGGTTCTTAATCTATTTTTTTAGGCAGAGGAGGCCTTGCTTAAGAAAGTCCTAGGGGTCAATGTAAGAGGAATACACAGCCCAAATTTCGTTAACCAACTTGCGCAACCACCCCTTGGATAACCAACATGTTCAAGCTAAAAAGCGATTGGAGTAGGCCTAAAAGGGGGATGAACCAAATACACAAGAGTGAAATGGTCAGAAGCACACTACTCACATCCCTGGACCACAACCTCATGGCTCATGAGGATCTCAGCACTAACCTAGACCCTATCAATGCACAACATGACACAGTCATGGCCTTTCCGCCAGTTACTCCAAGCAAATTGGCAGCCCTAGATATCAAGGTCAACAAGGTTATTTAACTACAAAAAATGCAGAAACTCATGGCTTCCAAGAGGAGGTTCAATATTAGTGTCGATTTTCTCCCAAGCATATAATTGTTGGTCAAAGTCTTCGATCAGTAACCATGATCTGTGATTAGGAACCTACCCTGCGATCCTAAGAAGTTCCTAAAGGCATTCAGCCCAACACTGGGGTTTACAGAAATTTGTGACCTAGAGCCCCACCTCATGGATGAATACAGTGAAGCTCCAATCCAATTCATCCAAAACATCAAAAGGGGATCGAGATAGGGTAGCCAACCCTCCAACCCAACCTTTGCAATCCACAAAATGACAAAAGCAGCCCTGCCACCGAAGGATATTACAATTGGTGGTATGCAACTTGGTCTCTTATAGGCACACCACCAAACAACCTTCCTCCTACACCAAATCTTTTAGGGCACTATGTTTATAGGGAGTATTGGCCCCTGCAATTCTAGGAGAGAATCTTCATGGTCTGCTAGTAGACCATTTTTTGTAGACCCCTTTGAGGGTTGTTTGAGACCCAAGGTCAATGTCAAGTTGTGTCTTTTTAAACCTCGTTGGCTGTTCAGTTGGCCTGTAGACGCACCAAGGCTCATCGGCAATGAAAAAACGATGCACATCTTCTGTGAAGATTATTCTAGCCTTTGGGTTGAAAGGAGGTCGGGACAAACCCCACACAGCTGATAGCCAATCACCAAGGGGCAGAAGATTCCTCCCCAAGGGTCTATCATGGGCCCATTTTTGTGGTATATCTGAGAGGTTTGCTTTGCTCATTTTTTGCTGTCAGATGTTGGGGTCTCTCCCCCCGTTTTTATCAGCTCAGGTTCAGGCGGGTTTTGATCCGGTGTCTCTTTTCTGTACAAACTTTTTTCTCCTGTAATCTAATCGGCCCGAACTTTTCTCAAAATAAATAAATAAATAAGGAATAGAATGAAAGTATTCCAAGTTTCCAACAATATTTGAAATAAGGTAAAAACTAACAAAATGTCTTCGTATATTTAGGAATACCATCACTGATTTAATGCTCACAAAAAATTTCTAATTTAATGTCTCTAAATAATTTTAATAAACCTGCTCAGATTCAAGAATATAAATCCTCTCTTCCAATATATTCACATAAGCAGAAAAAGTTTTAAAATACACACATGGACCACAAAAGCTACAACGAATGCCATTAATGTAGTAGCATGGAATCTCCTCAGTCATGCACCGGGTTCAGCTAGAAAGAAGACTTGAAGAAAGAAGGGGAACACAGCAACAGAAACATGAAACAGAAAACTCAAATAGAAAGCAAAAGAAAACAGAAGCCGAAAACTTGTCACTGCGCTGAACAGAAAATTTTAACAGCATAAAATAAAATGATAACCAATACACGAAACTGTGCAAGTAATGATTTCTTAGTAAACATTAAACAAAACCTGACACGGAAAGAAGGTGGACACTGAGCATTTAATTCATATGTACACAAATGTCTACTGATTGTCTATCTTACAAAGCAAAAAAACTTAATATAAGAAATAAACCTGTTTAAGGGCAACAGCCAAGCCCGCAATAGTATGATTGTGCGGACCACCTTGCAGACCAGGAAATACAGCAGCATTGATCCTCTCTTCAAAGTCATATTTGACCTACATTACATATGGACATGTAAGACAGTGTTATATCTGCATTCTATATTTTATCAGCAAGTTATTATGCATGAGCTTTATTTCTCATGGATGAATCAAAATGGTCAATGAATGAATAATATATGATAAATGCATTAAATATTCCAACATGCACTTCAATGAAAGCTATGCAAACCTCTTGTCCCTGTTTATTGATCTCCTTAACACCTTTTCTATAAAATATCATTGCTCCACGAGGACCACGAAGTGATTTGTGTGTAGTAGTTGTCACTACATCAGCAAACTCAAAAGGAGATGGAATAACATTTGCAGCAACAAGTCCACTTATGTGTGCCATGTCTGCCAGCAATACAGACTTTTGTTTGTCACAGACCTAGTGACAAATATGATTAGTTAAAATCATGAAGATACTGATGACAATGCAAAGAAAATTCACTAACACTAAAATCCAAAATTTCTTACTTTGCGCATTCGAGCATAGTCATAGAGACGTGCATATGCACTGGCACCAGCAACAATTAACTTAGGCCTAAAGAGTGCTGCGTTTTTCTCAAGCTGTAAACAAGTGCAGAAATAATTTTTAAGTGACTAAGGTAAATTTAATCTTAAAAAACAACCTCAAAGTTTCACAGATAACTGTTGAAAAGCATGTGCAGAAGCTTGAATAGTGAATACCAAAACAATTATCATTACTCTTTTTACATAACTATTCCCATATGCCTATCCGCTTGTCCACGTTCGTGAGGCAATTACTTTTGTCTTAATGATTTAGTATATCTACTAAGAGGTCTATAGATCCATACATACCATTTGAGGTCACAAATTACTGTCACAGGTTTACAAGTTTACCAATTCCCAGATTGCCTTTTGTGACTGCCCATAAACAAGGCAACTAAACGAACATAAAACATTTTGGAAAACTATCGTATCCTCTTTTTGTGTGTTTGTGTTTTGAGTCTGATGTCTTGTGCATGTTTTGGGAGTGTTTTGGGCGTTTCGGGAGCATGGCAAGGTCAAAGGAAGTCAAGAGAATGGATTTCAGATGCTGCTCAGAAGTTGGGATGCTTGCTGTCAATATGTTTGGAAGCCTGGACACATCTGTAGTCAAGACGTCTTGACTTTTGGAAACGACTAGACTGGAATGGTCTGGCCAGACGTCTTGGACCCTCCAAGACATGTTCGCAGAATTGAACAGCACTTCTTGTAAAACGTCTAGGCACATCTGAGACATCTTGTGCTTCAAATTTTAGGCACCAAGGAAGATGAACGGTCACAAGAAGACTAAATTTATATCTTGGGTACATCTTTGAGCATCATTTGTGAAGAGCATAGTTGCGAGCTCATTGTGGGAATTGAGTCTTAGTGTGAAAGACCATTAGGAGAGCAAGAGTGAGTCCAACCATGAGTGGTGGTTGTGGATCCTTGTGAGTGAGTGCGGTGAGGGAATTTGGTGTTTACGCCTTGTCCTTGGTATGCATGCTTCCTAATTCATATTGTGCTCTATTTGAATTTTGGTTTCAAGAAAGACCAAAGAGTAATTTCCTTCCTTGTTCATTGAGACCTTGGATGAGTTTTGACATCCTGAGTGCCTGGGTTGTGGAATCCAGGGGGGGCTCTTCACCATCATCCACAGTATATAATACAAGGAACAATCATTTGCATCTAATAATTACCTTTAAGGTACCAAACCATTACAAACCTCAATTTAGAACATTTAATCTAGCTAGTTTTGAATACTTTAGTCATATATAGCTAGTTTCAAATACTTTAGTCATATATAGTTTCAATTACTTGAGTCATATCTTCTTTTCAACCTTTACATGCCCGTCACCATCTTAGCTTGGCATGTCCCTTAAAAATGCAGTGATTTCTTTTATACCAAAGTATAAAGATTACATGTGCTAGAACTACATTCTTTTTTTTCTTTCTTTCTTTCTTTTGTGAAAAGGTCAAGCATTATATTAACAACTTGTTCACAGAAAAATCAACAGGGAGGGATGGTGATGCAAATATGTCCTCCTGACCTAGAGGAGTTTGGCCGGCAATGGCTCCTACGGGCACACCGCATTTCAGAGCGCTAGGATCAGGCTAGAATGCCACCCCCTTCTGCTCCTCCATAGCAAGGCCAAGAAAAATTTTGGGAGATTTGGTGAGCAGCTGAGCTGCATGCACCAAAGGAAGGAAAAATGCACCCCCTAGAGCTTCCAAACATTGCCGAATTGGACAAAGAAACGCTCAACTAGCTCCACAACCTCCTGCCAAAGGAGCGAAAGGGCAAACTTCGGGACCTAGCCACTACCAATTTTTGAGACAAATCCTAGAAAAAAGCTCCCCATGTCTTGAAGACCATGCCCTAAAGGCAACACCATCTCCCCTTCTGCTGGAATGCCTAGATACTCAGCAATCCCCTCCTTCGTAAGCCTGATGCGAACACCATGGAAAGTGGTGTAGTCACTGTGCAACCTTGAGCAGAAGGAGGCATCTGCAAGGTCAGGGTTCCCCATAAAAGAGGGAGCAAGTCCCCCCCAACCCATCTACTACACCAAGGCCCAAAGCTACTAGTTATTTTGAAAACATTGACAATCTGGCTCAAAGGTAGGCATGCACCCCATGGCTATCATTGCCTCTCGCTAGAGTCATTGCACACGATGGAGAATGAAGTTCAACAAAGGCATAGGTGCATTTCGAAAAACATCCATTAGATCATCCATAAGAGTGCCCCTACCAAAGAGTACCCTTGCAATTGCAATGTGATCGTTGAAGCCACCCAGGTCATGTGGCGTCAACTAGGAGTCTATGTGCATGGAGTAGAGTCTGTACTGATAGCGCCCCTTGCACAATTAACCATAAAAAACATTTACCTTTCTCGAGTAGGTGGCTGCGCCAAATCTGCCACCATCCTTGGGTCACAGGGTATTTAGTGTGCATTAAGTCACACGACTGGATGTCCAACAACCCCATCTACCGTAATTGTTGGGTGGCTGCACACATGCTTTGCCAGATTTGGGTGTCCTAGGAACTCATCTGCCAAAGGGTGTACTTCCACCGAAGTATTTTACCCAATGTCTCTCCACCTCTCCACTTAGGACACGGTTGACAAGAGTTTGATAGTCCATAATGACCACATCATGACAATTGGTGATGCCCAACCCTCCAAAGTTTGTTGCCCTAGCCACCTTCTCCCAACACACCAAGTGCATATGATCACCCCCTTTTCCCCCAACCAAAAAAATTTGCAAACAATTGGGGGACAACAACCAAGGCAATGTACCGCCCATTTGTGAGCAATACAAACAAGGCAAGGAGTGTTCTGTGTACCGCCCAATTGCGAGCAATACAAACAAGGTAAGGAGTTCTCTCCCTTTCCTAGTGAGAAAGCAACATATCCAGTACTGTACTCTAGTTTACAGTCGCTGTATGAGGTAGATCTAGGTAGCTTTTCAATGCTAGGTGAAAATGGAAATTCCAAGGTAGGCATCTTGCTAGGAGCCCTGCAGAATTCCCAAGTTTAGACAAATACAACTTTTAACTTTTGTGTCCATATAGAAAAAGTGAGCTATTGACTTCCCCTAATTAATTGTAAGCCCAATCTCTCAAGACATTTTGTGCAAGGCTCTGGACATCACATCTGCCTATGGTACGGCCACCCATGTGACCAAGATTGTATCATCCACATAATGTTCTGCTATGCACATGACCCCCTTCAATCCTAAGACCCCAAACCCCCTCCATCTTGCAATATGTATTCATGGTGTCCATAACGATAATGAAAACATACAGAGATAGGGAATCCCCTTGTCTCAAACCACAATGCGGGGAGGAAAACCCCCACAACCATCCATTGATATCAAACAAGTATGCCACTGAGGCCTAAATCTAGATGCACAAATCAACAAACCACGGATGCAACCCCTTCTTCAGCATGATGTCTTTTAGAGTGACCCAATAAACCATATCATAAGCCTTGGCAATATCCGGTTTTAGACACATACTTGGGAAATGCACTTGTTGCACATAGTGCATGATCTCTTGCAGTAGGAGAATTTGCTGCTGAATGCACCAACCTTGATAAAGCCCGTTTGCTAGGATCCCACCAAGGCTAGCATCAAAGGTTGGAGCCTAGCCACAAGAACCTTAGTGAAAAGCCAAAGCAACATGTTGTAGACCCCAAATGGCCTGAAATGGGTTGGCTCAATGGGATTATCCACTTTAGGAATTAGGATGATTCTGGAGTAGTTAATTTCATTCTGAGCTTGTCCCCATCTAAGCATTAGATTGAAGGCATCTACAATATTGTCCCCAAGGATGTCAAAGAACATTCTAAAAACTTCTATTAGCCAACCATCTAGCCCTGGGGCCCTATTCTATCTCATAGACCTAAGAGCCTTCGAAATTTCTTGTTTGGTAATTAGCGCCATGAGCTGCCTATTTTGCTGGGGCTGAACAACCCTGTCAATGTGAATAGAGTTGGGCAAGGGATCTCCCCCAAACCAAATATCAACCCAATAGTGTTGCATAGAAATGATGATGGCTTGTCCATCCTACACCATGTGGTCCCCCCACACAAGGCTATAAATACATTTGGCTTCCTTGTTTGCCTTGGCCATTGCAAAGAAGAACTTAGTGTTTCTATCCCCATCCCTCAACCACATTGTGCGGGTGTGTTCCTTCCAGTATTGTTCGTCTTCCTCTGATAATTGTTGTAATTGAAGGAGCACATCATATTCCTCCCTCTCTAGAGGTTTTCCCAACTCTTGATTGGCTTGGAAGACCCGCAACCATTTCGTTAATTTGTCTTGATATTCTTTAAATGCATACTTATTGCCCTTTCACCTAGCCTAGATCTTCTTTTTCAAAGTGGCTAAACCAATTTTCAGAAAGTCCCTAGGATCCATTTGAGCGGGGTATTCCCTCCACACTTCATGAATAAGATTGGCAAGCTAGGGTTTATTCAGCCAAGATCTTTCCAGCCTAAATGGTCACAACCCTAGGTTATTTAGCGTGCTAAAGGAACAAACCAATGCTATGTGATTAGAGGCCCCTCTCTCGATGCCCAACACGTGAAACACATGAGCCAACATTAGTGCAGAGCTAGCCCACACTCTATCTATCTTCGACATGACTCACTCTATTCCTTTCCTATGATTGCTCTAGGTATATTGACAACCTCTCATTTCCACATCCACAAGCTTAACATTTTGGAAGTACATTATGGATTCATAGCTTCCAGGAAGCAGGGTTCAATCTTCGCGAGTCTTTTCCCATGGGATCAACCTCTAATTGAAGTCACCAATAAGAAGCCATGCTATTTAGTCCAGGATTTTCTCAGCAATGCGGTATAGCTCTGCCAAATAGGCCTTTGGTCCTTGTGGCCCATAGAAATTTGTTAGCCATAAACCCTACGCCAACATGAAGGTGGTAATAATCCATTGCAAGGAATCCAACAGCTACATAGAGACCCGAGCAATGGTGGCTAGGCCTCCTGCCTTCCCTCTCGAATCAATAAAGATTGCCTGCCATCCTAGCCATTCCAAAACTTGCCTTTGTATCAAAAGGAGCTTGCTCTTCTAGAGAAACACCACATTGGCCTTCCCAATTTGCGTTAACTCATTCAAGGTATGTCTTTTATAGAGGGTACCCTATCCCCTACAATTCCATGAGAGAATATTCATGGTCCACTAGTAGACCTCTTCTTGTACACCCCTTTTAGGGTGGGGTAGGTCCCCAAATCGATTTCCTTCTGCATTTTCTTCAATCTCAATTTGGGACTTGTGGGTCTCCCCATCTTCTTTGGCTCAGCCACTACAGTAAAACCTAGGTCCTCCTCTACCCATAGAGACTGAAGGACAAGCTCCATCAACAATCTGGAGGAACCCCACTTTGCCGAAATCCAATCCCCCAAGGACGAAACTTGAAATGACAATTTAGACACCACAACCAAGGGTGTGTCCTCGATTGCCAACGAGTTCACAAGCAAGGAGAACTGATCCAAGATTCAGTCCCTGGCATCCATATTCGAAAAGACAAACAAAAGCAATTCCCCAACAAGCGCATGGATTTCCAATCTCGCCACCCAATGTCGTGCAGCCTCCATTTGGAACCTGGCCTTGGCTGAGACAAACCTCCCAATAAGGCTATGTCTCCGCGTATGGACCCATTCTAGGGTAGGCACATACATTTTAAGCATCAATCCCTCCCTCAAACGACATACCTCATCCATGACCCCATGCTAGGTTGCCACACATTTGTGGTTTGCACACCCTAGTCATCAATGTTAAAGTTAGATGCCTTGGATCCCCCCTTTGGGCCCATTCCTAGTGTGCTCAGCCGCCTCAACGTAGTCCACTTTGCCAAGAACACCTACTTCATCACCACCAACAATCTTCACTTCATCTCCACGCCAACCATTGCCACAACCTTTACTTCCACCACTACTCTCCTTGTCCCAACTACGCCCACCACTACTACCTTTGCCACCTACCACACCCGCCACTGTTGCATCCACCATTGCTACACCTACCTGCTCTTCCTCCATTCTTCAATTGGTTCCATTTCAGTGTGTTGTTAAGAGAAGTAGCTGCAACTTCAATATAGGCTCAGTTGTAGAATCCATAATTGCTTCAACTAATTAATCAACCATGTTGCACAAAGCTGTATAGAGGTTGTTGTGACTTCTATAACAATTTGGTATTATAAAATGTTGGCATGTGGCTGCCTATGCTTTATTCCAAGTTTGAAAATTTGCAGGGTAATGCATAAAGATGTGCTTACCATCCTAGTATGCATATTCACAAAATCAGCAACTTGTAACCATCAACCACCCCCAATTTATCCAAATATATATAAGTAATGTTTCCTTTTATTTGTCATCCTATAAGTACATAAATTTTGGCTCAGGTCTTAAGCCTAGTGATTGGCACCGTCCAATCTTGGCATATAGGTTTAAGGTTCAAGTGCAAGTACCCTGCATTGTGGGAATAATTAATTGACTGCATACTTTGGGGTTTAGTTTCTACCACAACAACCTCCTCTAAAGGACATGAAATTTAGGAGACCCATCCTTCTCCACTATATAGCATCCCTATTTGTTCCACAAATACAAGACATATCATGGCTCTACAAAATTTTCAAGTCTCCCATAATCAAGCCTTGCAATCATTTAACTATGTATAATGATATTGTTAAAGTTTGGTTTTACATCTCAGAGACAACTCTAATTTACTGGGATATTATTAGGAAGATTATTTGAGTATTTAACAATTATTGTATTGCACATCATTATGGTTGTGCTTCGTCATCTACAAACATTCATTCATTAGTCAAGCACAACAAATAGTATATCATAAACTTATGTATCCACAACTATTCTTCTGTGAATTTTTCTTAGTTGTTCTTACTAGTGAGACTTGGCAGTTTTGAACATTTGTTATCCATCTCACTTTCTAGAAACACTTCTATGGATTCCCTGCTCTCAAACTATGTAGTTTGTATTCTCCAACTCACAGCTATAACACAACTCTCTGCCATTTGTCAGGAGACATTTCAATGTTTTGTATCCTTATTCTATGATGGAAACTCACCATATCATGAGTTCTTTTACCATGGTTTCAACTTACAACTACATCTTGAACTTGGGTAGTTTTGGTTTTCTTGATCTATTTATATCTGCCTCAACTTCCTTTCTTCTTATATCACTCCATATTCACACACATGCACAAATTGTGGCATTGTCCACATCACGCTCCTTATACCCTGTGAGTAGGCATGTTGCTTCGCTTGACAATCCTTTGGTTTCATAACCAATTCACAAAACTAATGATTGCATGAGTGATTTCACAAATATGGTCTAACATCCATGTCTCTTTCATATTGTCGATGCACCAACTTCCACCACCATCATGTCATGCTTCATAACCCTCCTTGCTATCTAAAATAATTTCATATTTTTAAGTCCAAAACTACCACACTTCCTTGCATCAGACTTTCTCCCAATCCAAGAAATGGATCCTTTTCACTTCCTCTAGGAACTATCAAAGAAAATTATTCTAGTTTATATAATCTCTTAATTATATCCATAGATGTCCATAAGCAAGAAATGAAATATATTGGAATAGACTGAAAACAGCTTTGACTTAGTTGTAATCTATCATCTGTAGTAAGAAGCTTATAACCTTGACCAACCAATATTTGAGCCACTCTCAAAATATTAGCAATATTCTGTTTACAGTTTCATATTTAGAATTACATACAAGCATATATTTAATGTTAGAATAATGTTGCTGAGAAAATATAAAATGTTAATTTGCCGTTAAATAGATCTAAAATTAATGTTTGATATGTTTTTTATCTTATTTAACCAGCTGTTCATTTAAACAGGTTTACTGATGAACATTACATAATTTCTGATTTAATATATTGAACCATGAATATTGTAGCATTGATTATGCTGTTGTGAATAGAGGTGATGGATGTAAAATAGCTGTTATATTTTCCTTATATTTCAATTTGCAATTTATCTAAATAATAAATATTATACCTTTCTACACTTTATTATTAGGAGAAGTTTGGGAGTAGCTCCTATGAATAAGAAGATTAAGCAAAGTTATCTTACATGGTTTGGTCATTTGTTATAGAAGACAAGAGAGTGCTCCTGTTAGAAGAGGTGGCTTTATTAAAGTTGGGGGAAACCACCAAAGAGGTACTAGGCTTAATTCATAGATACATTAGCAAATCCAATTTTGGTAGAATAACAAAAGGAGAAATCAATATCAAATTTAACATTCCAAGCTCCAAATTGTAACAGGATTTTCTCTGCACAGAAAATTACATTGGTTTGAAATGCAAGAGGCTGAAATGGCTGAATTCTTTGTTAATACTGCCATAGTAGTGGGTCACAAGGTTTCCTGTGATGAATGCTCATTGATCTTTTTTGGAGCATTCCCAAAAAGCTGCTATGGGCATGCAAAGAGAGATTGCAAGTTTGCTTCTATTGGAATTATATCCAAAACAAAAGTAGCAATTAAATTTTCACATCCGTTTTGTTCTTTTAACATGTAAACATGGATGTTGTAAATAGTATAGTTGGCAAGATCTGTCATTGTGCATCTAGGTTTATGTTGTGCTTTCTCTACCATGTTTGAGCCTTTAAAGTTCAAGCATGGATAGTTTTCTTGTCATTGAAGTGAGATGTCATCTGAATGGAGGTGGTGTCATCTTCATGAAGCAGATTTGTTTCCCATTGGTGAAGCAGGATCTATTTTCAAATTAGATAGTGTCAAGAATGGAAGCTAAATCTTCTACCTCTATTATTTGATTAGTAAATAAGGTATTTTTAATGAATCAACCAGGGTTAGCTAATTACATATGGGTTTTATTTAGATAGTTTTGTGGGGTTGATTTGTTTAGAAGTGATTTCTCTAGAAAATATCGCTGCTAAAATGGATATGTGGAGACATGCTCTAGACTCAAAAGGTTCAAAAATTAGCAAAAGTAAGACAGAATATATGGAATACAATTTTAATAACAGCATAAATAGTGGTGAAATAAAAGCAACAATTTAAGGCAAAAACGTCCCTCACTGCCAACAATTTCACTACCTAGGATCAATCCTCCAATCAGATGGTGAAATTGATAAAGATATCAGAAATAAAATTGAGACAAGAAGGTTAAAATACAGACAGGCTAGTGGTGTTCTATGTGATAAAAGAATACCAATAAAAGTAAAGGGGAAATTTTACAAGACAGCAATCAGACCTGTTATCTTATATGGTGCTAAATGTTACGCAGTGCAAAAAAGGCATTAATAACAAATGCTTCAATAAAATGTTGAATGTTACTAGAAGAGATAGAGTACATAATACAAGCATAAGAGGAAGACTTTGAGTGGCTTCTATTTCAAATAAGCTACAAGAATAGTAGCTTTGATGGTTTGGACATGTGCCAAGAAGATCAAACAATAAGCCTATAAACAAAGGTTGCTACATCACTGTTCTAGTAAAGCCACCAAAAAGAAGACCAAAGAAGACATGGCAAAAAATTATCAAAGATGATTTGAAAAAACTACACATAAACAAAGATCTAGCTCTTCATTGAGGCAAATGGCAAAAAAGAACTCATGTTGCCAACCTCATTTTGTTGGGACAAGGCTAGGATGATGACGATGATGATGATTTCTCTAGAATCTTCTACATTGTTGAGATCCTTTTAGAAGGATAACTTCCACATATTTGTAGATTAGAGTTTGAAATATGGTTTTGCCTATTTAAAGGTCAGATCCCTCGGTCATGGTAAGTGAGGTTTTCCTCTATTCCTAAGGATTTTACCTTGTAAATCTTGCATCTCCTGTTTTGCCATTTTGCTTCAACTGTTGTTTTGGTTTTTCATTGTTTTTATTATTTTTTAAGATTTTTTAACTACATTATCTTTTGCACATTGTCATTTTTCTAGTCCAGTTGTTCCTAAAATTTCCTCATCTAGGAACAAAAGGCTTCAGCACCTGTAAATTTAAAGGAAAATCTACAAACCACCTTAAATGGTCTATAGGAATCCAAATCAAATAAGGACATAGAGGGCTTTATGACAACTGTTACAAGCGCTTGGGAAGGTAGAAAAACGGGTGGCAAGAGGAATTATAAGATGAAAGTAATTAAAAAGATCAGATAAGTGAAACAATGCTAATAAAACACCAATTAAAATGGAAAGAAAACCATACTTTTTAAATTGAATTACAGCCACATTAACATCAGCATTTGATCAACAATCAGGAATTACAATTTGAAATGGGAGTGGGTATGAACTCTGCAATGAATGCCAAAACTCTCCAATAGGGAGAGAACTGAACGGCTCCCAAGACAAAGGGGAACTAATCCTATCTCTTCTGCCTTATCGCTGTTAGAAATTTGATGTTTCAGCCTCTTTCTTAGACAAGTGCAAAAGTTAACATCCAGTTCAGGAGTTTGAATTGTTTGAATATCCAACCAGAAACCTTGAAATAGTCTTCAAAATGGGTATTTATAGTCTTAATTCCACCTTTTGAACTTCTTTTCTAGAAGTTGAAACGAACATTCGAGAGTCAATGCCACAATTAATGCCCCAAGAGTTAACATCCTAAGAGTTAACGCCTAAGAGTTGATGCTAAGTTGATGCTAGTCATTAACTCTTCTACCAAGTTTAAAGATGACATAGAATCAATGCTAAAATTCACCCAAGAGTTAACACCCAAACGTTAACATCATGTTGCTGTTGGTTGTTAACTTGGTGTTAATTCCTAAAACTTGATTTTAAAAAAATTCTAACATTGTTTTCATGAATATTTTGAATTCCTCAAGCAGAGACGAAGTCCTGAGATAATGCCTCTGAAGTTTTCATTTTTGTTTTTGTTTGTTTTTTGTTTTGAGAAAAGGTCGGATATTATATTACAAAAAAAAAAATTTACAACCAAGGGAGTAGAAACCCCAACCAAAAAAGAAAGCAAAATCAGGGGGAGAAAAACCCCCAAGTAGATCTATCACTAGAATTAACAGAAAAAGGAAAGTGGAACCACAAAGGTACATCCAAGTTAAACCATCAGGGCTTTCATAGCCACAACCTAAGAAACAAAAAAACATAATAGAGAAACTATGATGATAGTGACAAAACTAGACCATTAAATAGGGTAAGAAAGTTTGGTGCAGGCACACTACAACATCTCCTAATATGAACAATAACTACAATATTCTTATATGCCTCCAAGGAGACAAAACCGGGTGCCTCCTAGAAGTCCTTGTACCATTCTTCTAGTTGTGTTTGAACCTTCTTGTGGAGGTGTCTAGCCTTGTCAAGGTGGAGCCTCCTAGAGGTATTCCTAATGTACGTACACAGCCCTATACAAGATGAGTTTTGATTAATACCCATAACAACATATGGGCACCAGCCCATTTGGAACCAATGCCTTGCATTGGATTCATAAGCCAAGTTCTAGCTCTTTCTCATCTGCTCCTCCTCCAAGAAGTTCTTAAAACGCTAAACCTCCTCCTCTACATCCCTACTTCGTTGTTCCTCCACCTCTCTCCTCCATTCCTCTCGAACCTGTTGTCTCAAGTGGTCTTCCCAAAAGATGTAGAATATGGCCTCCTTGAGCATCCATTATTGGTTGGCCTCATCCTCCTGCTCTTTGTAGTGTTGTTCCTCCTTTCTTCACTCCTACTCCTCAAGATCCCTTTTGACCTACTCCTCAGCCCAAATGTGACTCTCCACCTCCATAGTAGCTTAACACAAATTTGTTGCTAAATTTGCTTCCAATTCCTTGTAAATGTTATCCTAGGTCTCCCCCATGCCCTTTTGAAAGAGTTCCTACAACCTTGCCATAGACTAAGAAAGGGACTCCTAGTGTTCTGAGCTGTTGTCCAAGAGGGCTCATTCCCCCACCTTCACCTCCACCGCTATGGCAATCACAAGCAAATTGTGTAAGGAAGACACCCTGCTTGTAGTGAGCAATGCCAAGAGTATAAGTTCTTAAAGCAGTGCTTAGTGGCTGGCCCTACAATCGACCCCTACAATGGCTACATAGCTTTCCAACGAGCAAGGATAAACCCATAGTGGTAGCCCCTCCACTCCTTCAAGGCCACCAAAAAGAATTTTGGCAAACTAAGCTCCCAACCAAGTTGCAAGTAGCACATGAAAGTAATGTGGACTCCTTAGAGTTTCCACACATTCCTTGATTGTAAGAAAAATCTATCAACAAGCTCTGCCTCCTCTTGCTAGAGGACTAACAAACATGATTTGGGGACCTGGCCACTAGAGGTCTTGGAGATATGCCCTGCAAAAAAATCTCTCTGTGTCTTGCAACCCCATCCCCATTCGAAGAATAATTTCCCCAATCCTTGGCACCATAAGGTACACAACAATCGCTTCTTCCGTAAGGTTGATGCGCACACCATGGAAAATTGTGTAGTCATCCCTACACCTATGGAAAAAATCCTTGTCCTAAAGCTACAAATCCCCCTCATGAGAAAAGCAACTTGACCCAACCAATGCATTGAACTGTATCCCAAAAAGCATGGTTCCATTCGAAACCCTCACAATTTGGCTCAAACATCGAGGTCACATCCATTGTTGCACATGCCTCCTTCTAGAGCCAGTTTCCATGCATAGCAACCTATGTTGGTGAGTAGATGGGGGGTACTTCTAAAGATGTACTCATTTCTTGACATCCACAAAAGCCAAAGCCCACCAAACAAGTGAGACAAAGGGGCAGCAAAGAAGGAAATGTGTCTACATCTCATGGTCATTGTTGCAAAAAAGACAAGTGGCACTAATATTAATATTGCACTTTTAGAAGAAAGTATGAATGGGAAGTGCTTTTTTTGCAATGAGCCAAAGGAACATTTTTAATTTTTCTAGTAATCTTCCCTTTCAAATCATGCACCACTAAGGGGCAAGACCATACTTCCCCTATAAGACATCATTTGGATCAACCTCAGGTCCCATAACCAATTATTGTACGACATAGTATTGAGAACAGATGTTGCACCATAAACTGGAATCATTATTTGACATAATGCATGGTTGATAATTCCTCATTATGGAAACCCACAATGCTTTGTTAGGGTCCCACTATAGATCCTCCTTATGAGAGTGTGATAGTCAAGCATGATTAAGTCTTCAAACCAAAGAACTCTAAGGCCACCAGCAAACTTTGGTCTGGCACTCATCCACTAACAAAAAAGATGAATCCTGGAATCCCCTTTCTCACCAAACCAAATGAAGTGTCATATAATTTGGTTAACTTTGTTGATGCCCTACTTTGGGGGGAGGCAACTAACGCAACTTCCCCAACCATAGCTAAGAGAACAAAAAGAAGCAAGTAGAACTTTCCCTTTGCTTATGAGAAATTTGGAGGTCCAATGTTCAAGTTTGTAATCTTCAAATGAAATGTATCCAAGTCACATTATGTCCCCAGACATACATGGGTATTCCAAGATAGGAATCTCCTTAAGTCCCCTGACCAATCCCAAGAGCCTTGCAAATTCTCCCTTTCAAGAGGACAACTGATTTGCCCCAGTTGACAGCTATGCCCAACTCATGGGACATGTGGCCAAGTGTTGTAACAATGGCCTCAACGTGAGGCACCATAGCTTCAATGGCAATGATGGTATCATCAGCATAATGGTTTGCTATGTAAGTGAATCCTTTGATCTTCAATCCTCTAATTCCTTTGGACTTGCAATATAAATTTATGGTAATCCATGGCCAAAATAAAAAGATAGCGTGAAAGTGGGTCTCCCTAACATAACCCATGATTAGAGGACAAAACCCCCCAAAGCTGCCCATTGATGTCAAAAGAAAAGGCTCTTGTACTTTGGAGATGGATACACGTCTACAAATTAAGGGTGGAATCCTTTTCTTAACATTATCTCTATAAGCAATTTCCATTTCACTATGTCATAAGCCTCAACAATATCAAGTTTAAGGAACATACCTGGATATTTTGCCTTGTTTGTTGAATGCATATTCTCATGGATTAGTAAAATTTGATCCTAGATGTATTTTCCCTTGACGGACCCTACCTATTACACCCCTACTAAAGAGCACATCAATGGTTGCCACCTTCTAACAAGAATCTTTGTGAACAATCAAAGGAGGGTGTTGCAAACCCCAATCAATCTGAAAATTGAAGATCAAAAAGGGTTTCTAATTTTTTGTACAAGAAAAATTTTTGAACTCTTAATTTCTCTCCTAATTTAGCCCCACTTAAGCATAAAGTTAAAGAAACATTGTCCCTCATAAGGTCAAAAAATTTCCCTAAAGAATTTGACCTGCCAAACATCAGGCCCAAGGGCATTCCTTAATTTCATGGTGAGAATAGCATCAAAGATCTCCTACTTCATGATGGGGGCAAGAAGCCCATATTGAATAGGAACCATTATGGGGCTGGAATCTCCCCTCCCCCAAATTCCATTCCAACAGCTTTGCATCACCTGGGTTATCTTCTCAGGATCTAGATCATGTATTCCCTGCCCTTCACACAGAGTACGGCTTTGGCCACTGTCACAAAGTTTGCAACAACAAAGAAGAATTTGGTATTGTGGTCTTCCTCCTACAACCATCTAGTTTGCAATCTTTCTCTCTAGTAGGATTCCTCTTCCATTGATATTTGATGAAACTCTTCAAAGGTATGCTCCTCATCCAGATCTTGCCCTTGTTCCTGCAGTTCCTGTACATATTGTAGTTTCCTCTACAACTCCTCTTTCAAAATTTGAATGAGTACATGTCTTGTTTAGCAATGTTTCTTATGCCCTTCTTTAATAGCTTCAAATCATGCTTAAGAAAATCTCATGGATCCTCATGATTGGGGTAAGGCTTCCAAATATCCACCACCATCTATCTCATCATCCCTTATTGACCCAAGTCCTCTCAAATCAAGAAGGTTGGGGAGGTGTATTACAAGTATCTTGAAAAGAGTTACAAGCCAACCAATGCAAAGCTAACCCAAACCCAGTTGATTCTAGACATGACCCTATCCACTCCTTTTTTCCTAGTGCTCCATGTGTATTGGCATCCCTGTATGTTCAAGTCAACCAAGCCAAAGTAATTAAGAAATTTCATGAAATCTTGGCTTCCCTCTAGTTTCATGCATTCACCCCCAAGCTTCTCCCACTCATACAATATTTGATTAAAATTCTTGATCAGAATCCATAAATTATGATTAGAGATTCTAGCAGCAATCTAGTACAGTTCATGAAGACAATCGGTCCAACTTTGAGGGCCATAAAAATTTGTAAGCCAAAGGCCATGGATCAGTAAACATATAGTGATGTTCCAACTCAAACTCCAAAGGAGCTCCACTTGTATTGTGGATAGGGCTGCCAGCCCTTTAGCCTGATCTTTGCAATCCACAAAGTAAGATGTCAAGCCCTCCAAGTGCAAAAGGTCCCATTGCATAGCCTACAACTTTGTCTCTTGAAGGCAAATAATCTCACAATTCCCCTACTTCAATAAATCTTTCAAGGAATTTCTTTTGAAAAAGGTACCCTACCCCCTAAAATTCCAAGAGAGAATCTTCATGGTCTACTGGTAGACTATTTTTTGTAGACCTCCCTCAAGATCCCCTAAATACCTAAATCCAAGAGCCAACTCCTAATTGGTCTTCATTATTCGAAGACCTAAGAACTTGGTCTACCAAGCTTTTTTGTTTCAAGGCAACTTTTGAAACCATGATTGTTCTCCTTCAAGAGTCGCCTTTTCACAAGCTCCAATGGTGGGGTGGAAGAACCCCACAAGGGACTTATCCATCACTCTTAGAAGGAAGAGTCCCGTCTACCAATTTCTCCATCTTCTGACTTTCCCCTTTCTTTGGGTTGGACACCCCTTGATCTTTTTTGTTGGACATAGTGACCAACAATGATGTCACATCCCACATTGGGTGGGAGGATTCCATGAGGTCATGCAAAGGAGAATTTGTTCCCTAACTCCACCAGAACACCCCCAACCAAGTCCCTAAACTTCATGTTCATTGGATCCCTGACCACAATGTTCTGTTTTTGAGTGACATTGGTGGCTCAATTGGTGTTATTAAATCTTTTTGGCATATGTGGCCTAAGAGTAGCTTTACCATTCTTCCCCACAACATGCCTACCACTCTAATCCATTAGATTTCTGATTTTGGGCCTCCTTTTGTATCTAGACCCTACACTCCACATGGTGGTTTGCCTTGCCAAAGAAGTCACACCCAAAACTCTAACATCGAGCATGCAATTTCCCTTTGATAGGAACATTCTCGTATTCCATAGTGAGAACTTCCTCCTCATATGGAAGGACCATATGAACCCTGCACAAAAGATTTGTTGTGTTAAGTGACCTCCAAACACAAAAACGTGTAAAACTCATGCATTCCTACAATGTCATGAATTTATCAAACATAATGAATTCAAGAAAGAACCTGGCTAGGGTTCTGAGAAAGTCTTCTATACAAAACTCCCAAGGGAGACCTAAAACCCTATCCTAAATTATAACCCTAGTGAACAAGTTAGGAACCTTATGGGCCCCTATGCACCAATGTGTCAAGGCCAGGCCACAAGCACCAAAAAAACCATGGGCACCCTTGTAGGGTTTTCTCCTGATCTTCAGCCAATTGAAAAACAAATCACAGTAAATCTCCAAGGAGAAAACAAACCTCAACCTCAACAATCCCCTAAGAGGAAGCCACCCACTGCTTGATGAGATCAACCCTAGGGCAAGACCCAACAGAAATGAACTTCCCAATCAGATTCCGCTAGAGAGTCTCCACGCCCACTAGTTGAACCTCTAGATTCATTTGAATGTGTAGTTCTAGCTATGATGAGCCAATACCTATGTCCCAAGGAGCCAATCCCCAAAACCTGCAGCACCTACAGCTAGTTTTGACAATACTCCCCCTACAACTTCCAAGGGTCCGAGATTCTGGTCATTACACAACTAATTGGGTGCTGATTTGTTTGTTTGATTTTGGGGGATTCTTCCCCTCCATGGAGGGCCATTTCTGATGGCCCACCATTTGTAATCTCTTGTACTATAGTTTTTCTCAGTAATATAATCCCAACTACTTTCTCAAAAAAAAAAGGAAAAAAAAGATGCAGAGGTCATTGAGAGATATTTCATGCAGCCCAGGAATGTGTCAAAGAACTATGGTCACATAATTAATCTCCCACACTGATCAGACGTACAGGATTATGCTTGCACTGCAGAAAACAGGAATAGATAATCCAAGAGATGAGAATGTGCTATACGTCAGAGTAGAGGAAGCATTTCCTTCCCCAGAAGGCATAGTACAAAGCAAGATAATGAAAGATAAGAAGGGAAATGCACCAACATCCAAAAAGTCCCGGGAAAGATGGCGGAAGCTGCAAAGGAAGATGAGAATGACAGATATCAAGACGACACCGAGAAGAAGGCTTGGTGACCTTTCTTTTTCTTTTTCTACAAATGAATTTCTTTATTTTTTAAAAAACCCGAACGTTTTCAAAAATAAAAATAAAATTTTCAACTACAACCAAGAATCTCTTAGGATCTTAACAATCAATCACTATTTATGATTGCAAACAAGACCTGTGAATATAAAAGAACTGCATTTTTTCTTTACTCCATCCTCAAATCAAAAGCTGGAAAACTTTCATTGACCCATTCAGATCAGATCTGCAAACCAGAAACCTTGCCATGCAAATACTCAATGTTTATTAGCAGGATTTAAAAAATATATATTGCTAGGTCTTCAGGCCTGACTAGCTCTATTAATGTGATTCTTAGTTGTCTGCCATATTTTTGTTTGTATAACCATAGAGTTGATATTTTACAGGCCTTCTGCTTAGGGGGATTTTGGTCTGTCAATTTTTGCACATGTTTTGTTGGCCTGGAACCTGTACCAGTAACAGAATGCTCTGTAATCCATGGGTTTAGCCTTGTAGGTGGCTTTGTTGCATTTATACGTGTGCATACTTTTAAACTATGTATATTTAATCATTAATCTACTGGTACGAATATGCTTCCAGAATTCAATTCATAACATCATAACATTCTCTCAAAAAACTTTAAATATATCCCCAAGAAGAAACAGACTTAATAAAATGACCAAACAAATAATGTTCTACCAAAATCAGGATTAGACATCGTCAAACAAAAGTACCTGGTCATAATCAATATACCCAGTTGATTCATCCAATCTGTAAGGCATCGTCTCAAAGAATATTGAAACAGCTGAAATTTTTTTTGTATCTGTCTGGTTAAAGTAAAAATGAAAATGCACAGATATTAGATCAAAATAATCTTTAGCTGGATAGACAGTACCACACACAGCGCAAATATCATATCACCAAAACATGAAAAACATAACAAAATAAAAATAAAAATCCATGCTTCTTTATTTGGAGCAATGAAAATCATTAGTCTGATTCGAGGGTTTAAAACCAGAAACAATTAGAAATCCAGCATAGTTTGGAAAACTGGATCAGATCAGGAATGGGGACCCCTAATCAATCAGATCAAAAAAATTGGAAAACAAAACACTGGACATCAAATCAGGAAAAAAAAGTTAATATAAATATGGAAAAATAGGGAAGTGAATTTTTTCAAGGTGAAAACAGTCTTTAGGGAATTTCCAACATCATGAAGCATACGAGAAAGCTATGTGCTAGCTCATTTAAATATTTAACATTACGCTTTGAACTCTAAACTACCTAAAGGCACATGATTCTGATTCTCATGTTTCATGGTTGAACCATGTTTGAAGTTGCCTGCATATTATGTGACAAGAACAGGTAACGTTCAGAATTATTTCAATTTTATTTCAAATAAATAAATAAACTATTACGGGATACTTCCAACCAGGGTACAAAATTATGCAAAACTTGGAGATTTTACATATCTCCAAGAAACTTACCTAAGAATATTCAAAATATCATGCATGTAAGCGTGAAGCACATTTGAGGAATTTCATCCCTCTTCTGTGCGCTTTGGTTTGCTGTATAGATGGGAGTTGTTGCCTCCACTTTATACAAAGCTATCTCATGTCACCTAGAAATAAAAACTACCTTAAAAAAAGAAAGTTGAGTATGTAAACAGATTGAAAACTCCCCCACATTTTATTTAATAAAATATGTAGGGATGGACAGTAAGGTGTGAAGTAATGACAAATCTCTTCAACTCCATTTCTGCTCTGGAATCTGCATCGTTTAATGAAACTTCCATGTGCAGGTGTATTTTTCAACAAATTATAGGAGAAAACACATCTTTAAACGTAGAAAGCTTTTAACTGAGTACTTTTAGAGGCTTTAGAATAACGTTCAAGTTAACTGACTTTGTAGATGGGCCAAAGTCAAGATTGAAAAGAAAAGCAAAGTTTTGCTTTTTGTGGATACCAACTCGATGTACTCTATAAATGAGCCAATGAGTTGCAAACACATACAACCAAACCCTACATAGCCCCAAGGCTTTAACATGAGCTATAAATACATCACTAGGAATAGGATTAATCAATAGATCTGCTACCATCTAACTTGTAAAGATATGTTACAGGACCACTTCTTTTGCCACTGCTTCATGAACAAAATCATACTTTATGTTGATATGCTTTGTTTAAACATGGTATTTAGAATCCTTTGCATATGAAAAAGCAACCATGTTATCACAATTCCGAGTGCATGAAGGAACCTTCTCAACCAAATGACTCTGTGTAGCTGTTTAAAACACCATAAACTCTGCCTCCATGGTGGAAGAGATGGATAGTGACAATTATGACATTTGGCATTGTAAGATGCAATGTCTTGGATGAACAAGTAATCATTGAGGCTGTCTTTCATGTTATGGAGGAGTGTTCATGTTATGGCTCAAGATGATTGTGTTGCTCAAATCGAGGAGCATGCAAAATGATATCTTTTGCAAGTTTGAATAATACTCAACTAAACATGAAATGTGGGAAACCCTCAAGACAATATTTGGTGCTACCTCCACCATGAGACCTAGAAACTCTAACCATATCAGTTATTCACAAACACCCTAACCATATCATGAAACAACACCTTAAGATAATATCGAGTATCATTCGAGAGTTAAGAGTTGCTAGGAAGAGTGTTCCAGATGAATTGCAGGTTGCAAGCAGTGGTGTCACATAACCATGGGTCCACCCTTTTGTGGGATGATGGATAAAATGAGACGTGTTGAGCCTCGGATCCCCACTCCTGGACAAAACTTCTTGGATGATGCATGTGCACTTGATACAGGCAAATGCTTCCACCATGATATTGAAATGGCCTCCCAAAATGACCACCCTTCAGGCCATCTCAGGTGCCTACGTAGGCACAAATATAGAAAAGGACAAGAACAAGATCAAGAGAAACTATTCCACTCCATCAATAGCTTGGATAGCAGGCAATTCATTAAGTTGCCATCATATATGACAATGTGCTCTCCATGTTTGGGTACACCAGCCAAGCAGCTACGCCAAGTTGTGGATGCAACAAGACCCAATGATGATCCATTATGACCACAAGAAACTTACCTCCTTGTCAATGCCCTAGAACTCCCAAAGATAAAGAGAAAATGAGCCATGTACCATATGCTAGTGCACATGGAAGCCTTAAGTACACAATGATGTGTACTCATCTTGACATATATTTTGCAATAGGACTTGTTAGCTATTGCCAATCAAATCCTTGGATTGCACATTGGAAATAAGGCAAGAGGATCCTCTGTTACCTAAGAGGCACTTTGGACTATATGCTTGGATATAAAGGATCAGATTCCAAGCTCGTAGGTAACAATGATGCTAATTAGGGTGGTGACCTAAACGACTGTAAAGCAACCTCTAGATATGCCTTCTTGCTAATCATGACACCATATCTTGAAACAACAAGAAACAGACTTGTGTGGCCTTATCCACCATGGAGGTACAGTTTGTGAGATGTTTGTCAATAGCACAAAAGGCCATTTGGTTAAGGAGGTTCCTTCATGCACTTGGAATTGTTGTGAATGCACCAAAGAATGACAATCCATTATGATATCATAGCTACTCTTTCATATACGAAGGACCCTAGATTACATGGTAAAACAAAGAATATCAACATAAAATATAATTTTTTTCTTGAAGTAGTGACAAAAGAAGAAGTAACACACAACATATTTCTACAAGTTAGATGGTAGCACATCCTCTAACTAAGCTCATTCCTAAAGCTATATTTATGGCTTATGTTAGATCCTTAGACAAATGTAGGATTCAATTACATGTATAGATGATCAATGCTTGGGACACATTTTTCTGTCATTTATGGACATATTTTTGGAAGCCATCATTTGGAATAATGGTTATGTGTTTATTTCTGAAGTTATAAGGCTTGGGTTTGAGCCTCAACACAGCTACTTGAAAAGAGGTTAAGTTTTTGTTCGCATACTGGCCTTCCTAGGATCCCGCTTGGTGGGATGAAAATCAAGCCTATAGTTGATCTTTTTATACACCCTTTTTTCTGGTCATATGCAGTGTGTTTATTTTGTATGCATATACACATTTAGTAAGTATGGCATCAAGCTTGATTGGTCACTCACACAAATAGTCACCATTAGTGGTACTTATAGAAAAGCAAGCAGTGAATGAGACATTTCATTTGTCAGCTTCGTAAAAGCTACAATTAAGTCTATACAAGAAGACTAAGTACGAATTACCCCATGATCCATAATAGCCTGATTTTAGAGCTGGATGCAAGTTCTTATAATGATGTGAAAAACTCAGGTTATTAAATCTAAGAGGAATTAAACCAAGATCCATATCTTATAGAATATGATTAGGGAGAGACATATGCTTACTTGATAGTTGAGATTCTTTGTTGTAGCATGTATATCACACTACATGTGCTATTTGACCAATAAATAAAGGGATCAATGAATAGATCCATGCTTCCTCACTACTATGTCAATCCTTGTGGAAACATTAGTGTCATTCCATGTGGATGCCCTATATGACCTTTTGACTATGTCATGAGTGACAGGTTAATGTTCACTACCTTAGAATGTTGCTTATGGCAATGAGAGATGCATCTGCTTGGGACATTTCTAGGAAAGCAATTGATCTAGAACCTAGCAACAGTAGAGCAAAGGAAAGATTTTTGAATCACATATATACATTTTATCCATGCTTGACAGATTATCTCACTTTTGAGTAGCAATATAATCATAAATATCATGCATCGTGTGTAACAAATAAGAGGGATTAAAGGAAATTAGACCAAGGTAATCTGATATAACTAGGGCATCTTTGAGTGACTCTAGGGCTGATATCTCTATGCTACCCATAATTGGTTTCTACTGTAGAGCTCCCAAACATATAA
Organism: Gnetum montanum; assembly: GCA_015680685.1. NCBI lineage: Eukaryota > Viridiplantae > Streptophyta > Gnetopsida > Gnetales > Gnetaceae > Gnetum > Gnetum montanum. Next base: position 621,075 of record MNCI01006791.1, on the reverse strand, counting down.
CAGAACTCAACAATTGCATGATGCATTTGCTTGTATGTATGAAAAATGATTAATAAGCACACCTAGGAATATGATGGCATTTCCATCATGGATAAGTGGGATAATGTTAATGCATATGCCAACAACACACCTAGCACCCATGTCTAGGCATGCGTAACACTTACAACCACACGACTTTTGACTTTCTTCAACCAAAACCTGGTCAAAGTTTCAATAAAACGTTTTCAAGGCTCTTAACAGGCTAGAGGCAGCTACCTATTACTTGGATATATTTGTGCACTCTCATTTCATCCAGTTCATAGCACTTGCATGGTGGGAATGTGTGTCCAACTTATGGTAGCCCAACACTCCACCAAATGCTACTGCTAGCTTACCTTATTGCTGCATGCAATCCTAATGTTAGTGCATCTGCCAAAGGCACAACTGACATCCATGTCTCAGCGAACTTAAGGTGACAGCCATGTCTCAGCAAACTTAAGTTGGCTACCTATTGCTTGACTCTATGTGTGCACAGTGGAAAAGTGTGTCTCGCTCAAAGTTGCCTGACTCTTTGCCAATTGTTGCTACTCTCAACTTGCCTACCCTACCAGTTACTATTGCTAGCTTACCTCATCACTGCTCAAGTTGAGGATCTTGTGGTAACTTGAACTTTCGAACATGATCCAACTATCTGGTTGAGCGGCTTCCTCAACCCAATAACAATACATCATAGTGTGATAGCAACCTAAAACTTTATCCATACTTGAGATGACACAGTAGAATTCGGATGGTGTACCCTATGGGAATTGAACCATAACATCCATCACACAGCAATTGCCTCCCAACCAACAGTACTAATTTCATTACCTGAGGATAGCATATATAAATATATACTTGGCTCAAGCCTTTATGGAGCTGTCAATCAAAACCAAACGTAAATCTTGCTTGCTCCTTTAAAAGTCATACAACAATCGATTTTACTAATCATAAAACTTCCTTGTAATGGCATCAGAGGCTATGTACAGCAACCTACAAAGCCCACTGCAATGTGCTCATGGTATCATCTAGCATCACTAGGTTCAACAATAACAAACTAACCAACATCCCAGAAAACTGCCAAATTGCTGGCATCCATGTTTGCATCCCCCACCTTAACTAGCATCACAACCAGCCACCACATCACCAGCATTCATATGTGCATCCCTAGACTAACATCCATCAACGTTGGCTACTAGTGGGCAAGCATGTAGTGCTCATAGTGGAGATTAATGGTTGCACCTACATGCAAGTGTACATGCCTATGTTGAATAGCCAAGTAACGGGCCACCAAGACCTATTGATTTGAGTCTACAAGCTTGGCTTCGTGACCACATACCTAACCCAAAACCTGCCAATGGACATCATCTTGTAGGTACAAGGACTAACTAGCATCATTCAATACGGCAATCATGGTTGGTTCACGGTAGGAAACTGACATCTACATGCATGGTGCATGGCCATAGTTGTCGATGGCATTGACATGGTATCAATGTCTTAGTTGATCCAAATGGTTTTCAAGGATCCCAATCGTGCAATGGATTTGTTCCTAGAATACACCAGGCAGAATATGGAGGATATTTACTCCAATGCAGACAAAAGCAAGCTGGATGGAATGGGTTAGTGGTGGAGCATTTTTGGCAGTTCCAATTAGGGTATGTTGTGAATATAGGGCCAAAAGATAGTGGCAAGTAGCCACTCAGTGTCTACCACACGGATGTTGAAATCTTGCATGAACACTTATCAATGATTGTGCCCAACAAGGTGACATTTGTATGTGGGCTGCTCAACATGATGAACAATATGAACTACAGGAGGATGCAAACACAGGCTGACCATGGCAGCTGAGCAGTCCAATATTGTAATGCAATTTCAAAATCATGATTCTGAATCACATATTTTTCTTGAGGATCTGGATTGCAATCCTGATTTGGTTTAATCTATTTTGTCTTTTTGGATTGCAACACGGATAATGCAATCAAGCATTCTAATCCTACATGAAACTCTCAATGGGTGAAAACTAAAACAATCTATGAAGATTGTTTTACCACCTCTAAAAGTGCTACCCTTGGAGTTCCAGTTGGATGGCTGGTTATCTTCAACTGTTTTAAAAGGTTTAACATCTACCGATGGCATATCAAGAGTTCCCAAGTACATAAAAGGTACACCCCTCAAGTCACGATGAACATGAACCATTCTTATTTTTATGAAGTACCCTATATCATTGAAGAAATATGGTGACCCTATGACAAACAAATATGGACAGGTGATAAAAGGATGATCACCCAGAGCCATAGTATACATCCTGCTAAGCAAGGTCGCAGAAAGGTTGGTAGATTAGTGAAAGCCTAGTGGCTATGCCCAGGCTCAAACCCAAGTCTTTGACTTGAGAAATGAGCACCTTACCATTACTCCAAGTGGTGGTCCCTAAATATGGAAAGGTAATGTGGTTTACAATAAGAATAACCTTTGTAGCTAAAGTTGCTTGGCAGATATAATTGGAATTATGCTTTGAAGATGAAGAACCTTTGTAACTAAAGATTCTTGGCAGATATGATTGTAGTTATTCTCTGAAGATGAAGATGAGCATTTGCAGCTAAAGTATCTTGGCAGATATGATTGCAGTTATGCTCTGAAGATGAAGGTTTCACCATCATCGCTCTAGAAGAACTATGCCAGCTGAGTTCTAGGTTCCAAGTTTATGAGAAGCTTGGAAAGGATGAAACTGCTTTTCAGTGAAATTAAGTGCTCTTTCCTTTCCCACTTGCATACAAAGTCTTCATGACTACATAGTGCCAAGATGAATTCAATTTACAAATTTTTGCTTTCTATGTTTGAAAAGGACTTCCCCACACTAGATTTTTTGTGATATTTGGTCCTCCACTATGGTTGTTGTTTACTATACTTGTATGGAATTCAGCCTGGGCTAAAAGTTTATCATCTAGAAACTCATGAAAACAAGCCTTGTTTTAGATCCATGATTTACCCAGAACATGAAATCACATTTTTCATAACTTTAATTGTATTATATTATTCTCATATATTATGTTATTTTCATCTCCAAAGGTTTTTTTTTTTTTTCTTTTTTCTTTAAGAAAAAGGTTAGGATTCTATTATCATACAAAAGAGTACATCAAAATGGAAAGAGAGATACCCCTCCCTCACCCCTAGCAAGAAAAATAAACAATCCACACAAGGGGGGTATGCTCCTTGAGCACTACAGCGATGCACAAAACAATAAAGCAAGTTAACAGGGAAAAAAGAGTGGGCCAGGATGCCATTTCATGACCATGATCACCAACAAAACCTACAAATCTACAGCAATTGTCTTTAATAAAATGACAAAATGACAAGCCATCATGGAAAGGGGAAGACTCTACAAGTGCAAATAAGCCAAACCTCCCTATGGACTCTATCCACAATATCTCATTCCTCCTTTGAATTGAGGAAATCAGCCACCTACCTCTAAAAGCTTGGTAATCTTGCTCCTACATTTTTTGTTCTCCAACACTGAGGCCTATGGCCTTGTCAAGATGAACAGAGAAAGATGTCCTTCTAATGACAGATTGAAAGGCCTGCATGGACTGTTAATATTTATGTCCATGTTGACATGTAGGTATTCCCCTGCATTCAAACAATCTTTAATGTTTGATTCATGATTTCTCATAAATCTTACCGACATTTCCTCCCATTCTCTCCATTCAGCCTCCAACCATTGTTGCTCAATAGAACATGTCTATGAGTTCTATTGCTTGCAACCATAGGGGAGGCAGTCAAGAGTGAGGGACTTGTCCACTAGAGGTGTGCAAGATGGAGCTTTCAAATAAGGGAACAGTTTCATGCAAACTCCGTGCAAAAGGAAGAACAAATTCGCTAGTGTTTTATACACCCAGGTACTCTACAATGGCTTCTTCAATAAGCATGATCCTCACACCATGGAAAGAGGTGACATTGCCATGCCGGCAGTTGAAGAATTGTGCAACATTTAAGTCTTCTTCCCTTTGCAACATTGGGAGCAAGTCTCCCCAACCAACCACTTCAACAAGCACCCAGAACCTAATGCTTTTCCAAAACTATGAGCAATCCTGCTCAAACATTGGAGTTACTCTCATGACAACTGTTGCTTCATTTTAGAGTCTCTAGGTGATGGCAACAACTACAAATGGCACAACTAGAGGTGTGGATTTAAAGATTAGAGCACCCCACATTTTTTACAAAGTTTAGATGACAAGTGCAACTGGGGAATCATTAGTGATTCTGCAATATCAATCAATCTTGGCAACACCCCACACTAATTTCTTGTAACTACATTTAAAAAAAAACAACAACTGTTGAGCCATTTCCAAGGAACGGTTGTTATAGAGAACACATCTTGCATCAATAGTTATTCCTCATGAATTTAGAAAATACTGAGTTGGGCCAATGTGTTGAATAAGGATCCATGAAAAGACTTTAACATTTTCAGGGAGACCCCTTTTCCTCCATTCAAGATGAAGTTATGAACAAGGTTATTAACTTTGTCAATGACCTTTTTGAGGGCTGACAAACTAAAGCAACATATCTTGTGACGGCTACTAAAATAGAGGTTGCAAGGAGAATTTTTCCCTTGCTGGTTATGAACGTAGTCATCCAATGCTCAATCCAACATTGAATTTTTGGATATAGTCTATCCATGTATTGATTCTCCTCCATTCAAAAATAGGGATCCCAAGGTATGTGTCTTGCATAGATGCGGTGCCAATTCCCAAAAGCCTAGAAGTTCTCCCTCTCATATTGTTTTTTATCTAGATGAAGTATGCTTTGGATTCATTCTAGTTGATTTGTTGGCCAAGTTCCTTGCCCATATGATCCAATATCTGTTTGATAGCTACTGCCTCTGGGACAATTGCCTTAGTAGTGATGATGGTATCATCTGCATAATGGTTAGCAATGCAAGTGAACCCCTCCACCTGAGCCCTCTAACACCTTCAAGCCTACAACAACCATTCATGGTGTCCATGGCAAGGATGAACAGGTGTAGAGAGAGAAGGTCTCCTTGTCTTAGACCTCATTGTGAAGAAGAAAAACCCCTGAGTTGCCCATTAATATAAAAAAAAAACGCTCCAGTTTGTTGCATTTGAAGACATAACTGGACAAATTTCTGATCGAACAACTTCATGGCCATAATGTCTTGCAAAGCTGACCAAACAACTGAATCATATGCCTTAGCAATATCTAACTTTAAAAACAAACCTAGGAATTTGGGTTTATGCGTCGAATGCAATAGTTCTTAAAAACAATAATCTGGTCCTAGATATATCTCCCCTTGACAAAATCAGCCTGCTACTAGCTGACCAAGGTCAGCATTAATGGCTCCAAACAATGAATCAACACGTTTGAGAAGATTCTTAGTAATGTATTAGATACCCCAATTGACCTGTAGTCTAAATGTTGCATAGGTTCTCTAAACTTTGGGACAAAGACAATTCGTCAATAGTTTAATTCCTTTCTAACTTGGCTCCACTGAAGCATAAAATGGAAGGCATCCATGAAATTGTCATTGAGGACATCAAAGAATCCTTTGATGAATTTAAATGGCCATCCATTAGGGACCAACACTCTCCCAACCTTCATAATAAAAATGGCTTCAGCAATCTCAGCTTTAGATATTGGTGCAAGCAATCTCTAGTTGTCCTGAGTGGTGAGATCTTCTTGGATTGATATAGAGATAGGTGAGAAAGCTTCCCGCAACCAAATCCCTTTCCAGTAATTTTAAATGGCCAATCTGATTTGGATTCGAAGTTAAACTTCCTCCTACCTGAAGGATATGAATACGCCAGGCACTATTGTTGGTTTTTGCTCCTATAAAGAAAAAGTTGAAGTTCCTATTGCCATCCGTGAGCCATGAATTTCCTCAAGGATAGCCATCTCTTCCTCCACCACGTTCTATCCCTGCCCTTGCAAAGCATGAATTCAAGTGAGGTTTTGTACACTTTGCTCTTTCAAATATTTAAAGGAATATTTCTCCTACTTAGGATGAGCCTTGATGCTCCATTTAACCTGAGTTAGAGATTGCTTGAGAAAGTTCCTAGGGTCGTTGTAATCAGGATAATTAACACAAGTAGCAGCAACCAAACCCCTTAACCATGGTCTATGTAATCATGCATGTTCAAATCTAAATGTATGTGTTCTCTTCTCCTTCCCAGATTGAGAAAGAAAAGAGAGACTGAGAGGCCTATGATCTGCAGTCCTTCGATCATCAACAAAGAGAACAAAATGGAAATGCAGGAGAAGGGAGGAGCTAACCCAAGCTCTATCAATACAGGAGAGAACTCTATCCAATCCTTTACATCTATTACTCCAAGTAAATTTTCACCCATGTATCTCAAAATACACTAAAGTAAATTGTGAAATAAAAGTAAAGCAGTCTCTACTACCTGGTGGTTCAGTATCTCCTTTTGGGGATTTCTCCCCATTGTGTAAGCACTAATTAAAATCTCCAATAATGATCCATCTTTCATGATCTTGAACCTTCTCTTTGACCTTAAAGAGCTCTCTCATTCTTTCGGCTCTGTCTTGTGGTCCAAAAAAATGTGTAATCCAAAGATTCACTCTAGGCATGTAAGAGGTCTGACTCCTATTAGAACTAGAAAACGTGTGGGTTGGAGCTTGATCAGAAATGCCAAACCACCCGCCCTACTACAAGCATCAACAAAGACAGAGTTCCATCCTTGCCACTTGAGGTATTCTCTCTACATAGCATTAAGCTTAGTTTCCTAGAGACAACAATATCTGAAGCCTCTCAGGAACCATCTCCTTGAGGGTACTTCTTTTGTAGGGGGTACTATGGCCCCCACAATTCGAACTAAAGAATTTCATGGCCTACTAGTAGATCACTTCCTATAGACCTCTTTTAGAGTCCCTTGAATCCCCAGCTCCAAATCTTGTTTGGTTTTCTTAGTTTGCATCTTCTGGATTATCGGTATCCCATCCTTTCGAGAGTCAAGGCAAACTTTGAAACCTATCTCATTATTTTCCATCATGATTCAGGGCTTGACTGGTTTAGGCAGCAGAGAGGCAGTGGATAAGCCACTAATAGGTGTAACACATTATCCTAGGGAAGGGAGCTCCCCTGAGTCTTCATAAGTGAGAATGGCCATTTCATCTTGTGGATCTTCCTGTGCAAGAAGATGTGCCTGCATGCCTTTCCCCCAAGAGAACACTGGGGGTCCAACTTCTCTACAAAATTAAAATGGACCTGGTCCTCCGGAACAGTATCTGCATGCAAATCTTTGCCATCAATAGTAACCTTTTCAATATGCATGTCCTCACCCTCGGCAGGAAGAACAGGCACATAGTCCCCCTCCTAAGAGATTTCTTTTAGGACAGAGAAATGATTGTCTGAAGCCTTTTGCAATCACCAAAAAGGCATTAGCACGAGCCACAGTAAGGGCCTTAGCCCCAATCACAGGAGAAGCTGTTGTCTTGGCCGCTTTCTTGCTGGGAGTTTGTTGAACGCGACATTCCTTCCTCCCAACTGAGGGCACCGTAGCACCTCCTTTTCCTTCTCATCTCCTAAGTTTTAATTTCTCAATCCTCAATGTTTCCAATCTGTACTCATGGGATTTTTAAACCATTTACAATAACCTATAAAAGTATATGGCTTGTATCAAAAGCTTCCGGGTTCTCAACCCTCTACCACAAACAAATGGACACAAAAATAATAATAATAACAAATATAAAAAACAAAAAACTTTATTATCATTTTGCATGTTAACAGCCTAGGCCATTTTTAATGGCATTTCGAAGCATGATACCAACATCATCAAAGATTTTAATATTCAAGATAAAAAAACCAACAAATTAAATATGTGGACTGGGAAAACTTGAACGATCATCAAGCGAAACACTAACAAAAAATGAAAATCCAGCTCTTTATCTGGAACTTCCATTAAGCACACCTGATAACCATGAGACAAATGACCTCCATGTGGCAGATCAAGTGCCATGATTCTCTCATGAGGCTTTAACAGAGCTGTGTAAACTTGAAAATTTGCAGGAGAGCCTGATAAAGGTTGCACATTGACTGTAAAATATAACAACGGTAAAGTTAGTTTTAGCTGTGAGAACAATAGAACTCAAGACTCAATCTATCCCATAAAATGTTTCAAACATCTAACACAATTTTGACAACTTATTATCAAACTTTAAAATTTTAATTACCTGTTTAAACTTCATCTATTCTACATAATGTTCAATGCTCAAGCAATGGACATGCAAGAACAAGCCTTGCATCAAAACTACCATAAAGGCACATGGATGATAAAATTGGAAGCGGCAGAGATTCCCTGGGGATATAGGACGGTATACAGCCACAGATAATGCACTGATTACAGATGCTAAGAAAATTTATTCGAAAAAGCCTTTCAATTATTAAGGGGTGAATCTCTTTTTCAATATATCATGGGGCTCCAACCCATACCACACACCTAGGGAAACAGCAAAAGTGACCTTCAGATTGATGAAAAAATAATCAAATCTTAACTATGAATTTTAATCCAATATGAAGGGCTTAGATTGAGAGGATTTCTAAAACAATTAGCAATCTTCTGCAAGGAAAGATGATTTAGCAATTCAACTAAAGATGACTTCAATCCCACATCAGAGACAATGAATGTCATTACACATAACTCAAGACAGTGCACTTTTTTTTCAGAGGGAAAGTGTAGTACAGGTTATGACTCAGAGAACTTCTGTGTCAGCAACCTCATTGTTCAAGCTCAACTCTTTGGTATCATCATCAGCCGTTTCGTATTTATGAAAAATAGTTTAAACCTTCCAGCAAATGTACCATGGCCAAAAGGTAAAGTTATCGACACAAGTGAATCATTGTTTGAACTATGCTGCCAAAGATTTATAAATAGAAGTTATTGGGCCAAAAATGTCCTTGAAATTCAAAGAAAAATATTAAGACACTACCAACCTCCCCACTTTACTGGATCCAAGCGAAAGGCTTCCAATGCTCTTTTTCGGCACAACGATTCTGCCATATCAATAAATCTGTTTTGACAGTAACACAAGGATGTATATTATCGCCATTGAAAGTAATTGTGAGAACAAAGAAGAAAAATCATATTGCCATAGCAATTTGTCATGTGTGAAGTGGTCTAAAAAGATCAAGGATCATTGCTTTACTCATTCCCTCCATAATATCTTGCACCAGGATAGCCTTCACTATATTTATTGGTCATGACAGATCCAACAGCTTCCATGACTGACACTGAGGTAAAATTCTCTGAAGGAATAAGTTCAAGACCCTGTATATCACAAAGAGAGCCTTTTCAAAACAAAAAAACACAGTTTTTGAAAGATCAAAGGCATATTTGCAGAAACCAACCTCCAACATAAAGAATTAGTTCATCAACATGACACAATGTCTGCTGTCAAGCATAACAGAACATGCAACATGGTGTAAAACAAAAGCAAAAGTATTTCGTAATCAATTTAAAGAAATAGACTCGATAAAAAAGATGAAAATTTCAATGATGCGTTCGTTAAGACATTGCACATTCAATGATAAAAGTCTTCACGCTCAAAATTCATTACTGTTTCACACAAGGAATCCACTAGAGTTCTTTTATTGTATTTTCCACATTAAGAATGCCCAAGTCTCCAAGCGCTAAGCATGCTGCATGAATTACATTGTACTACGCAGAGACAGGCATTTGGCAATAAAAAGTTGGAAATAACATACAGAATGATCAGCAGTAGCAGTAGTGGAGCATTTTACATAAAGGATCATTTAATTATGTTCCTTGCTTGATGCTCAGGATTACAAGGATATATTTCAAGTAATTCAAAACAAAATTCAATGCTTAAATAAAAAAAATTTACCTGTTAAAAAATTATATTACAATTCAATCCTTACATTTTATGTTTTTGGGGGTAAACTTCAAAATTTTTCAATACTTGTGCCCTACCATAAAGCTTATGTGGTATCACAGTACCTAAACATCCAAGGACTCTACTTTGGTAAAGAAGTCTTTAACTCCACATCACCAAGACATTTGTTTACTTATGCAAAAACTATATATGGTGCAAGCAGCTGCACTGATCTAGCAGTTAGTGCACTTTTGTATGCATAAACTTTAGAAACGGCCCCTTGTAAGATGGTTAGATGATCCTGCCACAACAACTCTTGTGGCTAAATTTGCAGTTTTCCAATGTGCTCTTTATTATCAATGATAGACAATCTAATCAGAAAAATACTGAAGAAGAACCTTTACTCAGTTTTGGGTAGCAAGAGTTGCATGCGCATTGCTGACTACTTGCTTTTCTTATTTTCTCCTTCAGTTATTTCAATCCTGTATTTAGTTCCATGTAACTAGTTTAGTTATCTTGTCGTTTCAGACCAACTTTTCCCCTTGTACATCTAGCATTTAAATCATCTGAAAAGCATTCAACAGACATTGAATCTTGAGAATCATTTGAATTTAGCTTGTTTATAAAATTGCCGTAAAGTATAAATGTCCTGAAAATATACTCTTGGTAGGATTTGATACATAGTGAGACCCCTGCTTATAATGAAGTATGGATACGTCAAGCTTGTATAACACCGGAGTTCACTAGCTTTATTACGGTTGCATCAATTTATAAAAAGTAAGATTGCAAATTTCCTTGTAAGGTGAAAAATCTCATGCATAAGAATATGTCTGCTTCTTAAATCCTATTCAGAATCTACTGATGCAAATAACATTTTTGTTTTGTTTTGTGTGTAAAGGTAAGCAAATGTAACATTAAAACAGTCCAACAAGTAATGGGATCTACTTTGCAGTTCCTGCAAAGTATTGAACTAGTGACTTCTTAGAAATATAAGTTGCATCAAATAAAAACAATCTAAAAGCAGATTTCCTTATATCCAATCTCAAAGAGCATAGTATTAAACAATGTAACTCATGTTACTGCATTGGTGCCTTAACATTAGCTGTGTACTTTCCTGAAACCTAATAAGTAGATAAAGAACAGTTTTTCTGTCGTTAAAATAAAACATTGCCTTCTAGCCTAGGTATATCCTCTTTCATCTCTTGTAACCAGTTAGAAGACCTTATTAAATTAATGAAAGCACACCACCAGAACTTTCTAACACAGAATCCAAGAAATGGCCATAGTTGATTATAGGGTTCAAAATAGTTCATCTATGATCATACTTAATGCCCCTGGAGCTCAGAAAGGAAAAGGAAATCCACAATCAAACATCATAGTATCAAAACCTTAGATTTAGCTGGTTGATACCAAAGTAGTAGTCTTGGTTTATGCACACTGAGACATTGAACTTAAATCACAACCTGCAGCTCTTATTTACTAACCACAATGCTACCAATCTGTGGTGATACCGTTAAACTATGGAAACGCAGCTCCAAGAATAACAAAGCAAGAATTTACATATATCATATTTTGAAGGAACATTTTCATCTAACAAAAAACTAATTTTCCATCACTTAAGAAGAACAACTAACATAATCCATTCAAATCCATTGCTATTTCAACATCTGTTAACCCAGACATTTGCAGATTTTAACCTTCAAACTGCAAGAATTCCTAAAATACCGTATAAGTGCATGTCAGCCCAAATAACTTAGTCACTGAACCAAATCAGGCCACTATCTCAGTATCTTTATAACGTCCATCCAAAGGATCTTCTGTTGTATAAAAGTCTTACACTGAAACTGTAGAAACCACTTAGCATGTAACATTTTTTTTTTCAAACAAGTTAAAAGAAACTATATTAATATTGGCTTTGTAACCACCTCCCACATAACCCCCCATCACGCCAACCCCTGCAACACCACCACCCCCCACCCACCCACAAAAAAGAAAAAATCACAAGTTTGATTCTACTGGGCAGCCCTAAATTATATTTTTAAAAAAAAAAATCTCTAAAAGGAATCCTGAAACAGAATTCTGAAACTGATCCAAATTACTGATCCACCACCCAGCACACAGGAGATGAACCAGGTGGGTTTGGGTCCAGTTGTTCAACGCTATTCACCCAGACTGATGCTATTCACCAAGAGCTCAAGGCCAAGTTTGAGACCAATCTGGCTAAGGTTACTAAAGAAGTTTTGATGTAGGTCCATGCGGAAGAAAGAGCTGCCTAGGAGGCAAAATGGCAGAACTGTGACCAGAAGTACAAGAGGCAGGCAGAGCAAGATGAACAACACCACATCGAGGTGTGACCAAGGATGAACAACGTCGAAGAGACCTATGAGAGGCAGTGATCAGATGTGAGATGGAATAAAAGATGCATTATGAAGAGCAAGAACAACAAGAAAGGGCTGCCAAAGAGCAAGAGCAATAGGCAAAAGACATGCAAGAAGAGGAACAAATGCAGAAAGCCAGAATGTGGCTCACGAAGCCAACACCTGTCGATGGCTATAAATGGGTCAATGCTCATACATAATCATGAAGGTGAATTGAAACACCACATGGCATGCCCTACACAAGTGCAGGTACATCAAGAAAATCACAACAAAATTTCACCCGAATGGGACCGAGGACCCAGCTGAGCGCATGCAATGAGAAGAAAAGTATAAAGAATTCCAACAGGCAGCCGCGTTTGACATGACTAAGCATCATCAGGCTATGTTGGATGCTATACATGCACAAGAAAGGGCTTGATGTCCTTGTAGTAGGCTACCAAAACAACTCTAATGTCTATGGGAAAGGTGTGGGGGCCTTTTTGCTTTTCTGCTATTTTGCTGTTTTTAACATGGGTCTATGTGCTGGGTCTGTGCCTAACCCCGTTTTGTTGGAGGGGGACATGGCATAAGTGGTGGGTTTGGGTCCAGTTGTTTGGGGGTCTAATGGTCTGGGGGCTTCCTGGTTTGGATCATCTAGAACGTTTAGCATCCCTAATGACATTAAGGGGCTTCTTACCTCCACACTTTTTGTCCCTAGAGCAGGTCCGTCTCCCCTCCTCTTTGTTTACCTCTATACATACAACATTGCGAAGTGTTTATAATAGATGCCCCGAATTCTTCTAAAAATAATAGATCAAGGGGATCTTGGTGGATGTAAGCAAAAATTTCAATTTCAGTAATAAAATAAGACATTAAGCACAATGAGATTATTCTAGGGATTTTAACAATCAACCAAAAGATAATGGGATAAACTTTATAATGAAAAGTTAAAAAACAATAAGCATATTAAGGTAGCAATCTAATCCTAACTTCAGAAATAAAAATTATCTCACAAACTTGGGCAGTTAAGTCCCATTTTACATATCACATTCTCCTTCCAATTTTTCTTTTACCGCTCACCACATACTCTCATCTAGATTGACTTCTATCCCTTTATAAGTTCTTCAATTTCTTTCCTTACAAATTTGAAAGATGACATGTTGATGAGGAGCTCCTATGGATTCCACAATCCAAGCTCTCTCAATGTCGCAAACACCAAATTTGAACAAGAAATGGAGAGGAAAGCTTTATTCTTGCTCAAAATGGAGAATTTACAACATAAAGAAAGCACACATTCCCAACGACAAATAATAGATTCAATCCAAGTCTCATACACACTCAATCAAAGCAATCACACACACATGGATGAAAACCAAGGCAATTGGCCAAGGTCCTCTCTCTCTCTCTCTCTCTCTCTCTCTCTTCTCGCAACTCTCCACACAATGGCCAATTATGGCTCGCAAACAAGAAGAACAAGAGTACTCAAGATGAACTTCATACTCCCTTTCCCAATACAATCTCTTGAGGATCTTTTACCTTACTCTTGAGACCAACCTTCTCTCTTACAACTAGCCTCCTCCTTTGAGACTAACGTTCTCCCTTCTAATTAGCCTACCCAAACTTGGGCCTTTCATGCCTTTTTATAGCTTTCCAAATGACCCTCCATCTTCCCTCCAAATTAGAATTCAATTTAAAGTCCGTTGGAATTTGTATGAGATGTCTTGGAGAAGCAAGAGATGTCTTTCCCAAAACAGCCAAATCTCATAGGAGATGTCTTGCAAGTAGAGGAGACATCTTGAAAATAGAGGAGATGTCTTGAGCATGAAGGAGATGTCTTGCTATCATAGAAGATGTCTCTCTAGATAAGCCAAAATTTCAAGATACTTATTTTAAAAGTCTGGAACCTCTGGATACCTCCAAACAAGTCCCCATTGACCCTGGAACCTCCTAAACTCATCAAAATTAGCCCCAAACATGCCAAAACTTTAGGGAAAGGTCCCATTATTGGAGAGATGGTACATTGACCTGTTGGATGTCCCCATCACATGTGCTAGGAAATTGCTCAAATTTTATCATACCCCAAGTTCCAACTATCAAGTTCAAGCTACTATAAATCTTGCAAAGATCTTGGCATCATAAAATGCTAATTTGTAGCTTTCCATACTCTCTTCCAAATATGGACATAAGATATAATTAGCATCTTTACAAGCATTTTTATAAAAATATCTATTAACTATCAACCATCCACACTTTAACAACGTGTTTATTGTTAAAATTTTTCATTTTTGTGCTAATTCAGAAAAGTTATGAACTTTAGGGATTAGATTCAGTTTCTTCAACCAAATAACTTCTTCATTTACTTATCTGTGCATAAAATATCATGAGCCTCTACAACTTTATATGAATGTTATTCTTTCATCTCAATCATTACCATTCTAAGACTTCATGCAGTGATTTTTTCATCCATACATGTATTTTTCCAAGTCCTACCCATATTATAACAGCATCAATCATGTGCAATCCTTATAGAAAATCTTTTATGTGGCTCAAATATTTAGCCTTCATTACTTTAAACCTAACTTTCCAGCCTAACTTTCCCAAAAGAGCCATATTCAAACAATTTAAATTTTTTAGCCAAGTCTAACACATTCCAATGGATGACAAACTATACCCTAATCTAGTTGATGATTTTTCCTTCCAAAGAAAATCAAGTTCTAATTTTTCAAGTCTGTTTATAACTCCTTTGAGGTCTAAAGTCATAACATTAAATAAAATGGTACAGAATGAAGACACTGCAAATTAATTGTAATCTTCCAACCATGGTAAGAAGCTTTCCTTGCCAACCAGCTAATCTCCATATCATTCTCTTTAGAACTATTTTTCCACAATTGTAAATATTTCTTCCCAAAAATAAAAGGGATGCCTAAAAATTTACTTGGAAGATGACTGCACTTACAATTTTACATAGCAGAAATGTTTTGCTTCTGCATTTCTGAAACATAAAAAAGAAAAAAAATGCTTTTATTAAAATTAATTTTAATCCTGAAACTCACCTCTTTTAAACATTTTGGAAGTTCATGCCTCAACATTGACCAACTCCTGGATCATATCTTGTAATGTGCATGCATACTACCTAGCACTTAAGACATAAATACATAAAAGTTTTTAATAAGTCAATGTGATCTACAACAGTTCAAAACCATGCAAACTATTTGCACACACTTTTTTCTGGTATTTCTTCAAGCATTCTCTCGTGACATTGCCCAAAGGGTTTTCATCCTGTATTTCTATTATAACACTAACTCCGCCAATGTTGGTCATAAGCCTAGATACAAAAGAAGGAGGGTTAGCATCAGGTTGGCAGTCAACTGTAAAACCTTGTCAAATCTCATGGATGAGTTCTTTTTCAGATTTTGTAGATGCTAGGGCATTCCCCAGATGCGATGCCCAGTAGTCATAGGGCCCAGTTGCTGTAAAAAAACAGGCAAGGGCTTACTGTCGCATCCTCCAAAAATGACGCACAACATCGTCACCTAGATGTTGTGAAAAGTAAACAAGGGTTCCCACATCAGGGATGGGCATGGGTAAAGAAGCAAGTCCAACTATAGAAATTTCAAATGGCAACCTAGAACATTGGTACTCTTAATAAAAAGACCTATAAAATTACCAACACCATGAAAAGACAAAGAATCTACATGATCTGCCTCCAAGCAACAAGATAGAAAGGGGAGAAAGCTAAAGATTTAGGCCAGGGTTACAAACTCTTCTACTCAGAAAAAGAAAATCACCAAAATGGAGTGGGCATCATCATTGATCAATTCATCAAAGATAGAGTGATACAAGTATATTGCCATAATGATCGAATTCTAGGCATCAAACTTATGCTTGGAAAATCATATCATCAATGTCATCAACATATATGCTCCACAAATTAGCCTAAAAAATTCTATCAAACATGATTTTTGGGATTTTATGGATCAGTTGCTTCAAGAAATTCCCTGGCAAGAAAGCATATTCATTAAAAGGAATTTTAATGGTCATGTTGGATCTATGAAAATGGGATATGACAGGATTCATGGAGGGCATGGATTTGGAGAGAGCAATGATATGGGTGACTCACTACTACAATTTGCAAGTGTCTATGACCTTGCAATTGCAAATACTTGTTTCACAAAGAGGACAAAACATTTAATTACATATAAGAGTGATATGAATAAAACACAAATTGATTATTTCTTGTTGCGTAAAAGAGATTGGGCCATGTGAAAAGACTACAAAGTCATACCTGGAGAGTACCTTGCAACTTAGCATCGACTAAAAATCATGGATTTAACAATACAAAGCTTCAAAGGTAGCACAAGAAAATGGACTAAGTGCATAAAATGGTAGAATTTGAAGAAAGATAACATCACCTTATTCAGAGAACAATTGTTCCACAAAGGCACCTGGAATTGGGATTACTCTGCAACTTTAATTTGGGCCCAAATGTAAAGTTGCATTCAAAAAATTGGAAAGAACATTTTGGGTAAAACAAAAAGCAAAAAATACATCCCAAAGGAGACATGGTGATGGAGTAATAAAGTGCAACATCCTATCCAAAACAAGAAAAAATGATTTAAGTGCCCATACCTCATCATGGATGTTAACTGCAACACTTCGTGGCATGCCCTGCAAAGATTCATAAGAAGGACTACATCTAGGCTTATGGGACTCAAGACACGGCAGAATGCATCAACAAGGAGGAGGAATTTAAGAAATTTCAACAAGCTATGGCCTTTGTTGATACAGAGAGGCACTGTGCAATCCTGGATGCAATTCATGGTCAAGAGCGAGCTAACTGTCGATGTATAAGGTTGCCTAGGCACTTGTAGGGTTGTGGGGTGGGGGTGGTGGGTGCCGTGTTGTTGTTTCCCTAGTCATTTTCTTTTTCCCTTGGTTGTTCCTCCTGGGAGGGGTTTTTTGGTTCTTTTGCCTAGAATGTTAAGGATTCTAAAGTAACCCACTAGTGAGTTGGACTATTCTTTTTAATGGTTCTGGTTTTTCGAGGGGCCACTGGGCCTAGCTTGTTTGGTGCTTTCTAGGGGGAGATTCCTCCCCTCCCAATGTGTCCCACCCCCCACCAATTTTGGTTGTACATAGTTCCTACAGATTTTACTTTAATATAACAATCCAAACTCTTCTCAAAAAAAAGTTGTAGCCAAGAAAATAGGTTGATATACAAAATGGCAAAAAAAGAGGCAACCGTAGTAGTACCCAAAGCCAAACATAAGGCCTTGAATAGCTTTTATGAGAAATTAGGAATAAAGGAAGGAGAAAATTTTATTTGTAAATTAGAAAAAATCAGAAAAGAGAAATATAAGAACATTGATCATGTCAAATGCATCAATGAAGAATATGAAAGAATTTTGGTTCATGACAATGAAATGTTGGATAGGTGGAAAATTTATTTTCAAGAATTATTAAATGAAGAATTTCCAAGAGAAGACATCCAAGTCGAAGAACCAAATTTTGATTTGGTTAATAAGCCTTTCTTCTCTGAGGTGAAGACAACCTTATCAAAGATAAAAAATGAAAAAGCTCTTGGACCAAACAACATCCCTATAGAAACTTGGAAAGCATTGGGAAATACAAGAGTTTCTTGGTTGACATAATTATTTAACAAGATTTTGAAGGATGGAGAAAAGCCTAACAATTGAAGAAAAAGTTTGTTATTCCCATTTACAAAAATAAATGAGATGCACAAAATTATGCAAAAAATAGAGAGATCAAGCTACTAAGTCACACTATAAAGCTTTGGGAGAAATTCATAGAGCAATGTCTCAGACTTCAATCAACAAGGTCAGAAAATCAATTTGGATTTATACCAAGGAGATCTACTATAGAGGCTACTTTCTTGATATGACAATTGATGGAGAAATACAGCAAATATAGAAAAAATCTACATATGATCTCCATTGACATGAAAAAAGCATATGATTGCCTAGAGATATTATTTAGTGGGCCTTACAGAGGAAAAACATACCTAATAAATATACTAAAGTGATTCAAGATATATATAAAGGAAATACCACCAAAATTAGAACAACTTGTGGAACAACACTTGATTTTTCAATCACAATAGGTTTGCACCAAGGGCCTGCATTTAGCCCATACTTATTTGTCATTATTATGAATGAATTAACAATACAAGATGAAATCCCTTGGTGTATGCTATTTGCAAATGATATCATGTTAGTGCATGCTGCTTGAGAAAATATTGCTTCTAAAATGGAGAAATGAGGACATGCTTTAGAATCAAAAAACTTAAAAATTAGCAAAAGTAAGACAAAATATGTGGAATGCACTTTTAATAACAACATAAACAATGGTGAAATAAAGGTGACAATTCAAGGCAAAAAAGTCGCTCACTATAAACTGTTCTACTACTTAGGATCAATCCTCCAATCAGGTGGTGAAATTGATAAAGATATAAGAAATAGAATTGAGGCAAGATGTTTAAAATGGAGACAAGATAGTGGTGTTCTATAAAATAAAAGAATACCAATAAAATTGAAAGGGAATTTTTATAAGACAGCAATCAAACCTACTATCTTATATGGTGCTAAATGTTGAGCAATACAAATAAGACATGAACAACAAATCAGTGTGGCAAAAATGTGAATGCTTGGATGGATGTTGAATATTAGTATAAGAGATAAACTATATAATACATGCATTAGAGGAAAACTTTGAGTGGCTTCTATTTCAAATAAGCTACAAGAATGGTAGCTTAGATGACTTGGACATGTGCAAAGAAAATCAGAAAATGAGCCTATAAAAAAATGTTGCTACAGTATTGTTCTAGGAAAGCCACCAAAAGGAAGATCAAAGAAGACACGGAAAAAAAGACTGAAGATGATCTAAAGAAACTGCAAATAAACAAAGATCTAGCTCTTCACAGAGGCAAATGGAAAAATGAACTCATGTATAGCCGGGCCCATTTTGTTGGGACAAGGCTAGCATGATGATGATGATGATTTCTATTGTAACACTGCTGCTCAATGTGCACTATCTCAAGATTTCCTAATTTCTATTATTAATCTTTGCATTTCATATTGGAGCAAAGAAGTTATTCAAGAAGCAGATACCACCATTTCAAAAAGTGCCTTACAAGTGCATGGAGCAAATAAGCACAGAAGAAGGCATTGCAAAAAGAAATTACAACTAATACTATAAATGATTTGTTTCATAACATAATTTCAGTTATAGTTGTGTTGAATTCACTGGAATACTAGAATTAATAGAGAGAGCAAAAATGCTGTCAAACTTGCAAAAAGATGTTGAAAAGAAACCCTAATACTGGAAAAACTGACATATTTAGATTCAATTATATTATATGACTACAAAATTTACAATAGCCCTCACTGAACTATTGGTTTCCACAGGCACACTTGGGGCTTCTGTAAAGGGTAAAAATTTCCACTTAGAGCGGATGTGAAGAGACACCTTTGTCCTTCATGCCTTCATGCTCATGACCAGTCTTTTGTTCTTATGTTGTGGTGACGTAAGACGTGAATAATGCTACTTCAGCAAGATGAAACTAAAAGCAGCAATATTAATGGCACCACATTAATAATGACAGATCAAAGGCAAAGGAATGCCAATTGCCACGTTGCCTATATTAGACTTAGTAAGATAAGGGAGTCCAACATCACGTCAGCTCCCTTTGTTTGACTATCTCAAATTGTTGCATCAACAATGTTCACAAGACGACAAGGAGGCATTTATTGCCATGTTGGAAAAAAGAATTAATTTTTGGCAAAGCTAGTATTGCCGCATAGACGGGCCAAAGAAGGAAAGCACATGGGAAGATTCCACCACATCGACAATTGGGATTCGATCACAAATTAAGTATAATGTTGGGGCAGCGTTTCCCAACAATTGATGGGAAAATTGTCGCTGTTGCGCCTACAGCAAGACAGTGCTTCTCATACGGACAATTCTGCCACGCTGAAAATTTAAGGCAGCAGATGCAAAAGTTGTCAAGGATGGTACAGTGTTGAAAAGATAGATATTACAAGTTGACAGTGTCACCACACCAACAAGGTCAAGACAATCGTAAGATAGATGTTATCAACATGTGGATAAAATGAAAGAGATTAGTACGACAGTTGGGATTGCCACATCAATGATGCCAAAATAATAATAGTGTGAACATGATTGCTATGTTGGTAGTGTAAAAAAGTTACAACAATGGTCAATGCAAAGAGGGCAAAGAATCAGTCATGACCACCACATCAACAACATCAAAGGGATAAAGAACAACAGTCACATCAACAAAATCAAGAGGGCAAAAAAACAATTGATGAGCAATGGGTATTCCCTACACCTAACCATATGAATCACTAGCATGTATGCATAATACAATTGAATTCCATGAACTCCATTTACCTAAGCAACCTATATCCTTAGATGGTGAAAGACATGATTACTAGTTGTTGTCTTCCTAATCACACGTGTGTTAATCTATTCGTATGGTTAACTAATTACTTAACTAAACTATCCTAAACATAGAGCATCCATTTCCACTTTCCGTACACATCCTAAACGTATACTAACCCTGCTAGGTTACCAAGTGTTTACTTCTAGGCATACCAAGTATCCATTGCTAAGATTACCAAATGTTATTATTATGCTTGAAGTGATCGTACTCATGCTAATTATGAATTAGAATATTAAATATTCATGATAAGAAAGTAAATTGTATTTAAAGTAAAATGCTGGAAAATAAAGTTAAACTAATCTTAAGTGCTACAATGGATGGAAGAAATCACAATTTTATTGACATTCATGCAACTGTGTCCAGGTACATATTGCACTCGAACAAAATGTCATATAATCAATTCAATCCACACTACAAGCCCTCAAAGGAAAAAGTTTGCTAAGTTCTACAAAAACAAACTGCAAGAGGCTAGCTAAGGTATCGACCAAACAGTGCCATAAATGGGACAAGCGTGTGCACTTATATAGGCAATGACTGCATTAGCATCAATGCACATGCATCAATGCATATTGAGATGCGTTGACAAGGCTACATCAACACACATGCGTCAACTGGTATGAGTCGACACAGTTGCCTTATTTGACATCTCATCAACAATCCTAACAACCACATCAACAATGTGAAGAAGGCTAAGAGACAATCGCAACTACCATGTTGACAACGTCAAGAGGGCAAAGAGGCAATCACAACTGCCACATCAATAACGTCAAAGTGCAAATGATCTATTACAGCTACCATGTTGATAGCATGAGGGCAACGATAGGGTAATCACAACCACCATGTCAATGACACTTGATTTCTTTTAATTAACTGAGAAATCATGTCACTTATCAGGCTTCTTTATCCTTTTGATATCACTTCATTGTTCAAATTGTCCTTCTCTCCCTTGTTTCTATTTCTCCACCTTATTGTTTGTGTTCTTCATCATCTAAAGCCAAATTTTATCGCCTATAAGACATGAAAGGCTTGCAACCATTCGATGGTCATGACATTTGTCAAATATTAGATAAGATTATTGGTTTTTTTTTTAAGTTTCATGACTAAATTAAGCATTTAATTATATTTTTTTGACGTCTTGACTTCTTTTCTTGTTAATACTTACTGACACAACAATCAACTAGAAAACTTAATTGTATTTCAACAAATAACTATACTTTGTTTGGTGCCCACCTTAAAACCAATCGTCAAAAGAGTTGTTAAATTTTAAGGCCAATATTAAACAAATTAAATTTAACAATAGAGATTAATACAGTTCAGTGATTGCCTCATTCTTCGGCAAACATAGATTATAAATTTTGGTCATTACAGTTTCATCGATTTTCTTTTCTTGATATTCAATTCATCTATCTTGTGTTTGTTTTGCAAATAAGCATACTGAAATTTTAGAGAAAATCATGATTCATTATTACAATTTCTGTAGAGATGTTTACATTTATATAATTAATAATCATACATAGCAAATTTGAGACATTCTCATCCTATGATCTTTTCCTCTAAGAAAAATTATAAATTTATATTCAAAAGCAAACATGGTGGTGGAGTAAGGAAGTGCAATGAAAAACTCAAGATAAGAGAAAGTGTTTCAAGGCATGGCAACAAAGCAAGGGACATAATGACTTTAAAAAGTACAAGGTAGCAAAGTATGTGGCTAAGAAGACAATGAGCAAGGCTAAACTTAATGTTTTCCATTCCTTTTATGAGAAGCCAGGGTCTAAGGAGGGTGAGAAGTCAATTTACAAGCTAGCCAAGGCTAGAAACAAGAGGTGCAATGACTTTGATCATATTATGTGCATCAAGTTTGATAACAAAAGGATTTTGTTCATATACAAGGAAATCTTGGAACATTGGAAGACCTGTTTAGAAAGGCTACTTAACAAAAAATTCCCTAGAGATGAAGTTGAAGACATGGAATCAAATGTAGCAATGACAAATCATATTTTTGCATTTGAAGTAAAGAAAGTCCTTGTGAAGATGAAGAATGGTAAAGAAACAAAACTTGATGATATGCCTATAAAGGTATGTTAGTCTATGGGAGTTATAGAGATTACTTGATTAACAAATTTGTACAACAAGATTTGGAAGGAGGGAAAAAAGCTAAATGATTGAAAAAGCACTATAATACCCATCTTCAAGAATAAGGAATACATCCAAAACTGTGGAAAATATAGAAGCATTAAGCTTATGAGCCATACCATAAAGTTATGGGAAAGGGTTATAAAATAACACTTAGGGCTAGAATCAATTGTTTCAGAAAATTAGTTAGGTTTTATGCCTAGAAAATCAACTATGGAAGCTATCTTCTTGCTACAACAGTTGATGGATAAATTCAAGTGTAAGAGAATGAGTCTACATATGATTTTCATAGACTTGAAGAAAGCTTATGACAGAGTTCCCCAAGATATTATTTGGTGGATGCTAAAGAATAAGGATATTCCTATTGGATACATAAAGACTATTTAAGATATGTATGAGAGAGCAACAACTTAAGTTTGCACTGTTTATGAAGAGACCTCAAACTTTGGGTTACACCAAGGATCTGCTCTAAGCCATTATTAGTTTTCCATTATTATGGATGAGCTAACAAAAGATATTAAAACTGTATACTCATTGTCGATGATATTGTTTTGGTGGATGAATCAAAGGAAGTCTTGGCTGCAAAAATGAAGACTTGGAGAAACACCTTAGAATCAAAAGGGTTGAGAATTAGTAGAAGTAAAACAGAATACATTGAGTGCATTTTTAGTAGGAGAGAGAGTAATGAAGAAACAAAGATTAAAATCCAAAATCAAGAAGATGATCAATGTCAACAATTCAAATACTTGGAGTCTTTGGCTCAAGTGGATAATAAGATTAACAATTATATGACAAATTGCATTGAAGCAGGATGGAGGAAATAGCAAGAAGCTAGTAGTGTACTTTGTGATAGAAGAATTGCTACTAAGTTGAAAGGTAAGATTTACAAAACTGCTATCAAACTTGCAATTCCTTATAGTGAAAAGTGCTAGGGTATTAAAAAAAAACATTAGGGACAATGCATGCATGTGGCAGAGATGCATATGCTAAGATGGATGTTTGGTGTGACAAGGAAAGATCAAATCAATAACACTTTTACTAGAGAAAATCTAGAAGTAGCTCTCATAGATGAAAATATTAAGAAAAATCATCTTAGATGGTTTGATCATGTATTAAGAAGACCAAAGAATGCTCCTATTAGAATAGGCCACTTCACTAAAGTTGAAGGAAACCAACAAAGAGGTAGACCAAAACACACTTTATTTGGCTCTTAATAGAAGTAAATGGTGTAAAAGAACTCATATAGTTGGCCCCATGTATTTCAAATAAGGCTAGGACTAGAATGACAATAATGATGATCCATAGCAAATTGGAGGTAGCAAAAATGAATAAATTAATGTTTGGTAGAAGAAAGTACAATGGAAAAATTCGGGTAAGGACATTGGATTTTTTGGGTTATAGTAAGGAATTCATACAAAATATGCTTTTTTAAGAAACAGATACGGTTATAAGAATAGCAATAAGGAAAATTTAACAGATTTTATATTCAGGTTGCTCGGGAGCTTATGGTGAACAATATTTAGGGCAGCTTCATTATAACCGTTATAATGTCACTGTAAAAGTTTTCGCCAGGATTCACAGAAATAGAAATACAAACTTGGAGAGCTGTTTAGGGACTTTTGCCTGCATATAAAATTCACAAAAGCTTTTATAAATCTTACTTTTCAGGGTTCATATAATATATCAGGTTCACGAAGGAGAAAAAAGTGTACATGTTACTGAAATATACTAAGTATAGAACTAGTTTTTAAAGGCAATATAACAAGCAGCTGCAGCAACAGGAAACCAAAAAGAGAATTACCAGGAATCATCTCAATCTTCCTCATTTTTATTCTTAATTTCAATTCTGCATAATTTCTTTTATTATTCCTTTAACAGCAATGTGAAGCTAAAAAATGGTCGATTTAAAATTCTTCAATCAAAATAGTACCGTCTGAAAAACAAATTCTTGAATAAAATTCCTGTAGAAAGAAAACTCCTGAGTATTGTATGTAAAGGAAATTCTATGTTATTGAGTGATAATTACCTCTGATTGTTCTGTTTCATTGTTTTTGAGACAATAAACATGGTTATTCGCTCTGTTTGAACGAAAATTACACTGTACCTGCTACTTCAGGTAATGTTAGGAAAGGGAACTTTAACATTCCAAAGCTTAAATTTTCCTACTAAAAGAGCCACAAGAGTTTTGAGAGCTGAATGTCACTGAATATATTGGAAGGAAACGTCTCCATGTTGGGTTTTCCTCAAAATCAAACTTACTTTCCCATGCCATCTACATGATTTTGACTTCACCGCAAATCCCTGGCTATACCAATTGCCAACGAATTGTTGTATTCAACAGAGAGAAGTTGAACCGTTTACATGAATTAGTAATGAGATTCTCGCATTCATGGATACTCTTTTTTTTTTAATTAAGAATACCTCATTCCTAAATGCCAAAGGCTTTCGGAGCATCAAAATAGTGAGAGAATCAGAAACTTAAAAATGGTTACAAACAACACTTTGCTTGAGTGTGTTTTTCAATGTTAAATCTTCTTTCAATGGAATAAAATCACTGGTTGTCCAACGTTTTCTTAAATGGATTTAGTTTGTTCATAAGCTTTAAGACTTGCATTTTATATATTGGAAGGTTCGATCCTAAACAGGTTACATCAAGCACTTATAATAAAACACTTGCAAGGACCTAATTAAGAATTTCCTTTTCTATTTTTATTAAGCAAGACCCATCATGATCATAAAGCCTTGTTAAAAAAAGGTTTATGTAAAAAGAATGTGTCCTTTTTGTAGTCTCGCAAGGACGTAATTAAGCATTTTCATTTTTATTTTTATTTAGAGTTTGTAAACTTCCAATATTCATTACCATATTTGGAATTTTCTAAATGATAAATGTGCAGGACGGACCGACAGAGACAATGAAATTATGACAGAAGCGTTAAGCATAAACAATGTAAAATATAGAGTTTAGAAGCCTTGGCAGCATCCCTATAGCTAGTTGCAGGCTACAGAAGCACCAACCTTCCATTGGCGGTTCTTTTCAAGTTCTATAATATCCGAAATCTCCGGATCTACTTCCCCCAGTGATGCATTCAGCTGTTTAGGCCACTACAAAACATGAACATTTTGCATCTTAACGAATCAAATCAAATATTCAGAGCATCGAACAAATCTGGAATCGAACAGCGCAAGATAAGATATTTAAGTGCTCATGGAGAAAAGAACACTGACGGTAACATGCGGTTTAAGAGAAAAATGGCCTTCGCTTGAAAGCGTGCTCTGCGAACAAGAAGAACAAGAACAAGAGGAAAACCAAAACAAGCGTAAGTGACATCACAACCATCATCATCAACATTCGACATTTCATGAAAGAAAGAAAACGTCTGTTGATTGGACCGTGTGTTGAAGGGCTCTCCATGGAACTTGCACTGGCGGAAGAGATGAAGATGAGATCCTACGCAGTGCAGCCATTGCCATAGCCATAGCAATGCCTTGCCTTGACTTAAACCCAGCAATGCCAATTCTAAATACTCAGCATCATCGGTTAGCAGGCTGAGGCGGGGCTGGACAATCACAGACGCTGCTGCTAATGAGCCATTGCCAATGGCAGAACCGTCAGCAACATAACGTAAAAAAGAATGAAAAAAGAAATAGTATTAAGGTTCGGTGAGGGCCCTGGCGAGTGAGATCGTGCGGAGGTTCAAAGTGCTGTTGCAGTGAGCCGTGTCGACGTTCAAGTGGCTATCTCAACCCACCCACCTACCTACCCAACCCGCTATGCTCGAGGGCCCGTCCTCACCTAAGGAATGTTATCTATGGTGCTTAGTGGTAAGATTTTTGATTTTAAATTTCTATAGTTTCATTTTCATTTTGGGTTATAAAGTTTTAATTTCCATTTTGATTACAACTTTTCTCATTAACATTGACCTAATAATTTTAGGATCTTTCATAACAATTCCCTCATTTCAAAATTGGCATTCCTTAACTTAAAAATATATAACCATTATCTTTACTTTGATATGGCAAAATATGAAATAGAAAGAGGTTAAAATAGAAGTGACAATGAGCAATTCTATTTGATTAAGATAATACAATAGATTATTTCCATCATAAAATATCTTCATTGATAAGTAGTGGGTATCCCCCATGCTCACCCATACAAATCACAAGTGCCCATGTGCAATCCGATCAAATTCCATGGATGGAACTAGTGTGGTATTGAAATTGTTAAGCATTGATCATATGTCACTATCTCTTCACTTAGACTAATAGTAGCTTTGTCGCATATAGTTTAGTACAAAGTAAGGCATATGATTATGATGTTGTTGGAACCTTGAACTAAATTAATCTATAACATAGAAATTAATTATTTAATTTAATTAACAATAAAATTAAATTCTAAACTATTATAAGGGCAATGAGTGTCCATTCCCAACTTGCCATACATATCCTAAACTCACGTACCCACTGTTGAGATTACCAAGTGTTATGCTACTTGATGAATCATGAATTGGCTACGCTGACTAGGCCTCATCGACGCATGTTTTGATGTGTTGACGTGGCCCCATTGATGTAGTGTCTATTTTTGCCTAAAAATACACGCTCACCAACTATGTTTATGGCATGTCTTATCATCGTTGTAGTGGAGCTCTTGCAATTTTATCATATGGAAGTTAGAATATTTTTCTAAGTACCCGCAATAGAAGTCAAGAGTGTACGGATCTTTATTCAAGCATTGTTGTACTTAGGTACAACAATGTGTGCAACAATAAAGATGAGCTTTTTGATAAACTTTGCAACACTTAGACATAGATTAATTATTTATTTATGCATTTAATGTTTTATGTGATTTTCTTTAATGCTTTAAATAAGTAAATAATTAATTCGAATAAACTAAGTTAGATTAAGTAGCAATTAATTAAACACATAAGTACGACCACTTCAAGCATAGGCTTGGTGCTTGGTAATCTCAATAACACTTAACGTTTGGTAACCTAGTAGTGCTAAACATGTTTAGGATGTGTACGACAAGTGGGAACAGATGCTTATGTTAGGATTAATTAGACATAGATTAGTTAGTTAGATTAAATTAGCAATTAAATTATTTCATTCATTTCATTCTTTATTTTAAGCACCAAAAACATAAAACATAAAAATAATAAAAATTATACACCTTAATTACACTTAACCATGCCTTTGTACATCACAAGTGTAATTAGGAAAACAACAAATGGCTATTAGGGTAAGTTCACTTGCTAAAGACTAGTGTACCAGAAGACATAAAATCCACAGAGTTCGATTAGATTGTGCGTGAACACTTAATGATTCGTATGGTTGAGCATAGGAGTACTCGTCACTCATCACTATTGGGCGAACCAAGTAATAACGTTGTAAGGATTACCAAGTGAATACATGTTTACGTTCAAAATTGGTTGCACTCATTCCATCGATTGATTAATGTGCATGGAAATGTAATATTAATTAAGTATATCAAAAGTAAATTGCATTAAAAGTAAATCTATTTTAAGTCAAAGTGTTGCAATGAATATGAATCAATCTTGATCTTATTGCCATTCATGAAATGTGTCCAGGTATAATACCACTCAAATAAAATGTCGTACAATTGACTCAAATCCATGTCGTGGGCACTCATTGACTATTTTCTAGTATTACTACATAAAAATACAAGAGTTTAGCTATACTATTGATCAAATGGTACCAAATACACAGTAGGTGCTCACATATTTATGGGCAAATATAGGCATTGCGTCAACTTAGCTAAGTTATAGTAGATGCGATATAGCATCTATGATGTAGTAGCCAATTGAGACATATTAACGAGAATGCTACAACACAGATACAACATAACATCTATGATGCAGCATCTGCAATATAACATCTACGATATCTCAGCTAACTAATACACTTGACAAAATGATGCTTTATCATATCCCCATGACTTAGCTACCCAACATATCAAGTTTCATCATTCATGAAAGGATGAAGAATATGACATACATATTATAAAATTAAAAGGAAATACGCTTTTCACAAAAATGAAAGATTATAAAGTGTTAAACAAACTTCAACATCATAATACTATGATGTCTAAAATTAAAAAAAAAACATCAAATTTACAAACAAGAGATTATTTTTCCAAAAAAATTGGTTCTACACCATGTTTTCTTAAGTAAATATACATTAAAGTCTAACAACTTTTGAAAAGCATCATCCTTTGATACAAACTTCTTTGTTATACTTCCAAATGATGGGTGAATGGCCATTTTAGACTCATACTTTCCATATGGCTTTGAAGTTGTAGATTCTTTTAATGTTTTTATGGGTTGATCCTATTGTGATAGGTAATTCCATTTGGATCACCTCTTAATGATGAGATGCTTGCCTAGTGGTAAGACTCTTGATTTGAACTATATTATAATTATTTTGAAGTTCCAATGCCCCTCCATTTGGATTACTTCTTCATTGGCTTGTGATGAGTGGCAAAGTAGATCCTACGCCTAACCATACAAATCATAAGTGCTCACATATGACCTCGTTGAATTTCATAGACTGAATTAGCATACATATCTAGATAGCTAGGTTATTGATTACTAGTTGTTGTCTTCCTAATCACACTTATGTGGCCTTAGTATCTATGATTAAGTGTGAATAAGATATATGATGTTGATGTTGTGTTGGCCACATTGAAATATTATTAAAATATCATTAAAATATCAATTCAATATAATTGTAGAAGTAAAGTTCTAGTTTAGCCTAAGACAATGAGTATTGGATCCTAGTTTATCATATACATCTTGAATGTATATACCCATTGTTGAGACTACCAAGCATTATGCTACTGGGTGCAACCAAGTAATCACGTTACCAGAATTACAAAGCAAATACATATTTACACTTGAAATTGGTGATGCTCATTTTGCCAACTTAGTAATATACATGAAAAGATAAACATTACACTAATGCATTAAGAAATTAAATTGCAATTAGAGGTAAATTTTAAACCATGTAAAAGTGTAATGGAGCAAAATTGTCTCCATCTTTATTGTCATCGTGCAATGTATTCAAGTACAAGGCACTCGAATAAAAACTTTGAACAACTACTTCATACCATACTACAGACACTTGTTGATAATTCTAAGTCATATGGAAATAAATGGAAAGAGTTTAACTATCAAATAGTGTCATAAATGTGTTTGGTGCATGTATTTATATAGGCATTTATTGTAGTTGCATTAATGCTAATACATTAACACAGTGGACTCTATATCAACACTATTGCATCAATGCATCCAATAGCAACATGACTCATCATACCCCCATAATTAACTAAAAACTCATTCCAAAGTTACAAAATTAGAATAGAGTTTATTACAAAATGTAAGGTTGACTTGACTAACTAGAGTATTGCATTACAAAGACTTATTCAAATGACTTTTACACATTGGCATATGATGAAATTTGGATACATTATCTTTACAAAAATATGTAAATACTAACAAAATGATTAAGACACAGCTTATGATGTGCTTGGGGGTGGTGGCTATTGTGGTGGCTCCTCATGTCTTGGTGTTTGATTGTGGCTACATTGCTATTACTTTGAGTTGGAATACATCGATTAGCGCTTTCATTTTCACTTCCTTAGTTCTTGGATAATGAATGAACCTAGCAAGTTCACCTAAGTTTATTATTGTAGGTACCTCCCATGGACATGATAGAGTTGAAAACATTTCACGGGCATTGACGAACCAACTACTGAAATGTTTTCATTTGATGTCAAATGACTAAATAGTATCCTCTAGCTCATGGTAGTTCAAGGCTTGAACCATAGCTAGAACATTAAGGATAAGAAAGACTAAGAAGAAAGCTTGTCAAAATATTAGTAATCTAATTATTGGGATAAAAATCCACTAATTTTTTACTTGTTTGTGACAACTAGAGGCAAAGAAAAGTAAAGCAACTAAAATATCAAGCTAAAGAAATGAGTTTGGAAGCCTTCACATTTTATAGTGATTCTCTATTGCAAAAAGGAAAGGAGTGCATTGGTGTAAGGATGTTAACACCCATACTTTGATGTAGGGGATACATTAGTACATCTTTCCAAATAGGAAAAATATTTAAACTTCATCACTTATATCTTGAACTTTACATTTCTTACCTCTAGGACCTCATGTAATGTCAAAAATAGCTAAAATCACCACAAATCAATCATACATGCCATCTACGGAGTAAGATAATAAGAGCATTACAACTTACCTTTGATGACATCAAGCATCATGGGAAATGAGCTAATTAATTAGTTTATCAATTCCCATGAATTAAAATATAGGAAAGAGAGGTTAGAATAATAGAAGAATGATTAGAGAATTAAGAATAATGAAATACATGGACAAATGAGATGAACTAAATGGAAATTACTATGATAAAACCTTGAAGCACAAAGAGTTGATACTCACACATGAGTGGAAGACCAATCAAGTATCTTATGTCCTGTAATCTTTAACATTTATGGGAGATAAGCATTAGCCTACTTGTAATGCTAATCCATCATGGATTTACAAGTGAATCCTTTCTAGAGCAAACACTTATCTTTCTTACTATTGTGAAACCATTCATAAGACACTCATAAATGTCCAACAACTAGTAAGATATTAGCATCAAAAGCAATTCCATCCCCTTGGATGACTAGATCTCATCCTCTACTTTACTTGGTTGACTTTTTTTCATACATAACAATGGACAAAGAATGGAATAAAAGAGATGAGGAATAAATAATAGATGAAAGAGAGAAATGTGAAAGTGCAATATCATCAAATCCCTAGCCAACCATTCAATTAGATCATGAAGCACGTGAGAATATCCTGCTTCCCATGAAAGATCATCCATCACATCCATTCACTACTACTTATTCCATACAATAGGGATTGATCTCCATGTCTTCATTTCAAGTCCAAGGTCATATCTACAACTGTTGATGCCATCTAGTCTTGACTATTCCATGGTCCAACCATTAATGTTACTAAACCAAGGTAACCTGCCATTGACTAATCAAAAGTTAAGATTCTAAGTTGGTTTTCCTCTATCCATGCATGTATGCATAACGAGTTTCCTAAATTTCTCTGCTAGAAACCTCTCATCAATTTAATCAATTGTGTTAACTAATTCAACATTCTAACAAAAATTGCAATGCTATGGTCACAAAGAAAACATTTTCAAATTTGAAAGGGGTCAAGGCTATGGTTAAAGGTAATGATGATAGACCCTTAAAAAATGATTAGGAACCTAGGTAAAAGTAGTAATTAAAATCATCAAGGTTCACTAAAAGAGTGACCTAGGAACACATCTTTTGATTAACTTTCCATGTCCAAACAAATAGTTTTTTGCAAGTTTCAAGCTCTGTGAAGATGTCTTGGAGGTCAAGGAAATGTCTTGATTGAGAGTTGAGTCTTCATAGGAGACATCTTGATCAAGCAAAATACATCTAGAAAATTTTGGAGGCATCTCTCTAGGGTGGAGATGTATCCCATAGAACTAGGATATCTTAGTTGAGATCTAAGCTAGAAGGAGATGTCTCAGAATTGATGAAGATGTCTCCCACACCCAAAAGACATCTCTTTTGAAAGCTATAATTTTGTAGAAGACAACATAGAAGGCTTTGAGATGACTTGTATGGACAACAAAATATTTGAGTTGGTAGTTTCAAAATGAAAAATAATTGAAAAGAGATGCAAACATATAAAAAGAGCTACAAATCCTCAAGTGGAGATTGGAAAAAGGTTCTTGTATTGGTTTTCACGTAAATATTAATGTTGTTTTATGTTCTATCACCGTGAGATAAGGTCATGACTTGATGAAAGTTGATAAGAGTTGTTAATAGAGCATATTGATTAAGTGCATGTTGTGTTTGTAGCTCCATGATCAATTGTATATGAATTGGCTTGTCTATCCTTGTAGTCTTTCTTGTGATTTAAGATCTCAATCTTGAGTTGTAGAAGAGATTATCCTTCAATTGTGCCTTCCATTGAGAATAACCAATGTCTAGTTGTAGAACATCATGCTCTATAATATTGTTTGAGTGTGTAACTATGTTGGATGCTTTATGATTAGGAAACCACTATTGTAATCTTCATTTTAATAATTAGAGATATCTAGTTTTCTCATTTTCTAGCATATCAAATTATCTTTTCTAATATCTGGATTTAGTATGTTTGAAAGTTAAAATTAATGGGAGTGAACCTAGTCCAATGTTATTGATATTGAAACCTTAGGTTAATTTTTGCTTGAAAATTTGGTTGCTAATTTTTGTTAAATTCAGATGACACCTAAGAAAAAAATAGGTTCAATCCTTGAAGAGAGGCATGAAAAACATGAAGTCTACCTTTCAATTAATGGTTGTTCAATTAGATGAGATTATTGCCAAGATAGATAGGAATGTAGGTCCTAGTAGTATTTCCAGTTGTAGATATGATGAGCATTCATGTTTGAATGGTGATGAAGAAATTTCTCAGCTAGATGGAGGGAATGATATGGAAGGATGATCCAACTATGGAAGTGTTGGAATCCATCAATAAAGGATTACAATGGAAGGGAATTCACTTCCTCAAATTAAAGTTTTGAGAACTCCATCAGTGGTCACTACTTCTTCACATGGTAAGCTTAATGAGGAAGATGAAGTAAGGCCTGCCAAAGTATTTAGAGATGCTACTAGACTTTTGTATCTAGAAGTGAAGACTTTCAATGGTGTAGATAGCATTAGTGCTTTTTTAATTTGGTTAAAGGTACTTGACAAGTGGTTTCAGTTAAAAGATATGTTAAATGAATTAAGGGTATCTATTATTGAATCTAGAATAAAAGTTATGTATTTTACTTAGTAGAAAAAGAAGTATGAAGCTTTTGAAAGGTAAAATGATCAACCAATCAAAGATTTAAATTTGATAAAATAGAGGTCAAGAAGAGAATTTGAACAATCTCATTAGAGATAAGAGACCGATATAAGGTTCAAATTTCTAAGGCAAGTTAATAAAGATGTTAAGGATTTTTACATTAAATTTTTTTAACTATTCCATCAACCTAAAGTAAACTAGGAGGAGTACTAACTTACTTCAATATTTCTAGGAGGTCTAAAAATGACATTTTAGTAGGAGTTGTTATTTCATGAGTCACAAACTCTAAATGAGGCGTATGATTTTGCACTTAAGAAAAACATTAAGCCAATTTGGAAATAGGGAAAACAAGATTCAAATGAAAAGGAAAAGGTATATAAATCATAGATAAGATCCAAGTCCAAATATGAATACAAGGATAACAACCATAATAAGAAGATAGAGAAGGACAATAAAAAGTGTAAGACTAGGAAGAACTAAGGAAAGGGATGCAAGGATCAATGCAACGACTGATTGAAGATTGAATGCTTCAAGTATGGAGAATGAGGACATAAGTAATGGGAATGTTCACTTCTCTAGATAGCCAAGCATAAGCATCTATAAACCATGGAAGTAAAGGAGACATCCATCCAAGTTCTTCAAAGAGGTAATTCTAATTCTTCCAAGATTAAGAAAGTTTCTAAATTAAATTTTTATGCATTCATGGGGAATGTGAATAAAGGAGACCATCCTACTAAAAAATTGTTATTTCATATTAGAGCTAGATGTTTACTTAGTGAGGAATGGATTCATATTTTGATTGATGGAAGAGCCCAAAAAAATGTTATTTCATCTAGGGTAGTTATTACATTGAGTTTGGTAACTAATATTTATTTAAGACCCTATAACATTTGTTATCTTGGGATTAATCTCAAGAGGTTAGATAGGAATGTGTTTTGAAATTCAAAATTGGAAGTTTTTATGATGTGGTGAAATATGATGTGCTTTTAGTTAATTCTTCTAATGTAATTCTTGGTAAACCTTAGAATTTTAACAATGATTCTCAATTTGATAGAGCTAGAAATAT
Organism: Gnetum montanum; assembly: GCA_015680685.1. Classification (NCBI taxonomy): domain Eukaryota; kingdom Viridiplantae; phylum Streptophyta; class Gnetopsida; order Gnetales; family Gnetaceae; genus Gnetum; species Gnetum montanum. The sequence goes on along the minus strand of MNCI01006791.1, from coordinate 586,266 downwards.
ATGGATTGTAGCTAGACCTGATGGAATCCATGAGTTGATTCCTATGATATTTCAATAAGTAAGGTAGTAAAGCTTACTTAATTCTTCCTTAATCCTTCCAGGAGAGAGAAAATACATTATGGAACATGATGAAAAGAGTTTTGGTTTTAGTATTGTATTAACAATGGCTTCTAATCATCATGATGGATAGGTATAGCTTCCAACATATGTGCTAGGCTTGAAGGAGTAATTTCTTAAGGTGTTCAAGGGGAAATTGGATGAATTTCCATCAATGAGGAACGTATAGCACTAAATTAATTTTATTTTTAATACTACCATTCCAAATGATAGAGCATTCAAGATGCCACTTAATCAATGGATAAAACTGCAAAGGCAAGTAGAGAAGTTACTTTTAAATGGCTTTGGAATGAAATTCATTTCACCTTGTGCAACTCCAATGGTGCTTATGCCAAAGAAGAATGATGATAAATGAAGGATGTGCATTGATTCTAGGGTAATGAAAAAGATATAGTAAGGTACATGTTTCCTATTCCAAGGATGGATGATATCATTAATGTCCTTAACAATGTGAAGGATTTTAGCAAAATTGATTAGAAGAATGGTTATCATGAAATTTGAATTAGACCCACTAATGAATGAAATATAGCTTTCGAAACATTGATTGGTTTTTCTAAAGGATTGGTAATGTCATTTGGGCTCACAAATGCACCTACTACATTCATGAGGTTGATGAATGATGCACTAAAGAACTTGATTGGTAACTATTACATTGTATTTTTTAATGATATATTAATGTATAGCTCTAATGAGGAGGATCATTTTGATCACTTGCAAAGAGTGTGTCTAAAACTGGAGGTACATTTGGTGATGAATGTGAAGAAAATGGATTTCTTCAAAGGTAAAATTACATACTTGGAACATGTGATTGATAAAAACCAAATTTAGATGAAAACTACCAAGGTGTGGGCTTTTAGAAATTAGCGAACTCCTAAGAATGTTGTAATAGAAAAGATCATTTCTTGGTTTAGTAGGTTTTTATCAAAGGTTCATAAAAAATTTCACTTATTTTTCTTGGCCTATGTTTTCTTGGTTGAAGAAAATAAAAAATTTAGGTGGGATGATGAAACTCAAAGGAGCTTTTACTTGTTGAAAGAAAAAACAACTAGTTAACTAATGCTTGAAATTTTAGAATTTCAAAAACTTTTCCACATGAAGGTGGATACAAGTAGACTTACCATTGATGGGGTACTCTCATCAGAAGATAGACCTACTACATTCTTTTCAAAAAAGTTGAATGAGTCAATGAAAAAATATAACATATATGAGAAGGAGTTGTCTAGTTTTCTTTAAGCAATTAAGCATTAGAGGCATTACTTATTGCTAAAGGAATTCATCTTGATGATGAACCACAAAGAACTACAATTTGTCAATTCTTAAAAGAAGTTGAGTCCAAAGCATATGAAGTGGATTATAGAACTACATGAGTTTAATTTTATGTTGTAATAGAAAGGTGAAAAGTCCAATGTGGTGGCTAATGTTTTATCCAAGATGGATGTGGTGAATTTTAGTATGCGTCATGTTGAAGACATAAGTAATTTTGTTGATTTATATAAACATGATTAAGATTTTTGATAGGTATGGATAAGCCTTAAGGAATCATTGTTGAGTAGCATAGACCAATGGAGGGACTATCATATTCTGGATGATCTATTATTCAAGAATGGGAAGGTATGTATTCTTAATTATGATTTTAGAAAAAAATTATTTGAAAAGCATTGTAGTGGCATGACATTTTGTATGGGTAGGGATAAAACACTGGAGCTTATGGCCAGATACTATTTTTGGTCAAGTATAACAACTGAAGTTTCCAAATTTGTGATGAAGTGCTTGACTTGTCAAACATTCAAAAGAGATAAAGGAGTGAATGAACATTACATGTCTTTGTCAATTTCCAAGGGTTTATGAGAAAGTATCTCAATGGAATTTGTAAGTGGTATTCCCAAAATAACAAGTTGGAATGATGCTATTTTTATTTTGGTAAATAGATTCTCCAAGATGGCACACTTTATTCCATGTAAACAAGTGATTGATGTTTCTCATGCGGAAAATTCATTTTTCTAGCATATCGTGAAGTTGCATGGTATTCCTTTGAATATTATTAGTGATAGAGACTCTAAATTTACTAGTCATTTTTGAAGGTTCCTTTAGAAAATTTTATGGAGAAAGTTAAATTTTTCTAGTATGTATCACCTAGAATCTAATGGTTAGACGAAGGTAGTGAGTAAAAATCATTATTGAAAATTTTGCCTTGTTTATGTAAGGGACAACCCAATCAATGAAAAATTTGTTATTTCATATTGAATTTTCATATAATAATGCTTTTCATGTTTTCATTGGTAAGATACCATTTGAGGTGAATTTTAGTTTTTGTTGTAAGATGATGGAAAATTTGAAAAGCTTTAAGGGAAAAGCTCAACTTGATGCTAAATTAGTATAAGAGATGAGGGATCTTCATGAATAAGTGAAATAAAATTTTAAGAGGAAGGCTAAAGATAGAGTTCACAAGAGGAATGAGGGTAAGCAGTAGCCTAATCTTGCTACTACTAACTCGGTTTGAGTGCACTTGAAGAAGAAGAGATTGAGAGATGTCAACTTCTATGTGTTGAAAGCCAAGAAGATAGATCCTTCTAGAATGAAGGCCAAAATTAGTGATAATGCTTTTGATATTGACTTACCCAATAATGTTGGTGTGTATTTTGTGTTTAATATTGCAGATCTTATGTACTACCATGAACCACTTGATGATGTACCATATAGAGAAGCATTGATGAGTTGAAGGAAGTTATTGAGCTTTTCAAGCCTTCAATGGAGAGAAAGATAATCATACTTAAAAATAGGAAAGATTTAACAAATTGGGGAGTGAATAGGCATGAGTACTTGATTCTTTAGAAGAACCAATCTATAGATATGCTATATGAACCATGATACCAAAATTCTTTAGTGAAACATTATCTCTATCCTTACTTCCTTATTAACATGAGTTTACTTTTTGAAAGGTTGTAAGAGCTGGTGCAACACCTCTTTTGATTTCCTTTTCTTCTCTTTATAGATGGTTTTTGTAGGTTTTGGTCTCTATGGAGATGTCTTGGAGGTCAAGAAGATGTCTTGACTAAAAGTTGAGTCTTCACATGAGACATATTAGTCATGCAGGAGACATTTAGTAAATTGTGAAGACATTTTTCAAATAATTAGAACATCTCAAGAGAGACATCTTAGCTAGAAGAAGACATCTTATACTTGATGGAGATGTTTCCAACACATAGAAGATGTCTCTCCTAAAAGCTAGGATTTTATAGGAGATGATCTAGAAAGCTTCGAGATGACTAGTATGGATGAGAAAACTTCCAAGTTGGTAGTTTCAAAATAAAAAATAGCTAAAAAGAGAATGAAAAAAATGGAAGTAGTAAGGGATCCTCAAGAGAACATTTGAGAAATATTTTTGGGTTTCTTATCTTGGTTTTTTAGTAAATATTATTATTTTCTTATGTTTGTATCATCATGAGATGAGATCATGAGTTGATGAGAGTTAGAAAGAGTTGTTAAGAGAGCACATTAAGTAAAGCATATTGTGGTTATAGATCCAAGGTCAATTGTGTGTGTATTTTCCTGTGTGTTCTTGTAGTCTTGCTTGTGAGCTTAGATCTCAATCATGATCTAGGGAAGAGATTCTCTTTCAATTGTTCCTTGCATTAAGGACAATCAATGTGTTGTTATAGAGCCTCATGTTCTATAATATTGTTTAAGTGTATGAATATGTTGGATGTTTTGTGGTTGGAAAAGTATTGTTATAATGTTCATTTTAATAATTAAAGATAGCTAGTTTTTTTTTTTTTTTTTTTTGCTTTCTAGCATGTCCATTTATCTTTCATAATATGTAGATTTAGTGGGTTTAAGTAATGGAAATGAATCTACTCTATAGAGAGACTGTTGATCCTTCATGGCCAAGGGTAGGACTAAGTAATAGATTGTCTTGGACTATAACATTTTGGGAAGTCAAGTGATCTAGATAATGCATTGAACATGAGAAAGGCTTGCATAATTATTGGTTCAATCACTCATTTTAGTTTTGATATGAGTAGTTATAAAATTGATTCAGATGTTAAAAATATCAAGTTTTATAGATCGATAAGATTAAAATTACATTGATATTCTCATAATGTCTTTTCTTTTCATCCTATTTTCTTTGTTTTTCATTTTTATATTTACATAATTTCTTTTTCTTATTTTTCATATTTCTAATTTCTTTTGTAGAAAAAGAATTTTTGATTAAGCTTGAAAGCTATTTGATAATTAAAATGTCAAATCACCATCTGGTGTCTTTGATTTGCACAAACATGAAAATTCATCTTTATAATAGTACATACACAAGTTCATGAAATCATGAACCTTTTTTGACTAGGATGGCTAGGCAAGACAATGCATGTACCTTGGTCAAATCACATTCATTAAATCCATCCAGTGGCCATGGGTACCCTTGATGATACATAATTTTCTTAGTAGTGACCAAGAACTCTTTCAAGATTTCATAGCTCACACACTAAGGTGTGAATCCATCACCTACTGATGGTTCTAATATCGTTAGCTTTGACAACTTGTACTGTGAGCCCTAGCTCCCTGATAGATTTGAGCCTAGTTCACTACTGATAGATAGAAGAAAATGGTTGGACTGAATTTTTTGTAAGGAGATTCCATTGATCAAGGTTCCAATTTGAATCCATTAGATATTCTTGCATTGTCATTGCATCTACAACTCATGCATTCATCATTGGCTTATTGGGTAAGCATTCATAAAGATCATTAACTAGTTTTCCCATACATACAAATAAAAACACTCCCAAAAGAAAATAAAATATCATAAGTGCTTATCAATGAGGCCTAAAAAGTACAAAATTCTATTTAAACATACTAACTTTATTAAATACATAAGTAAAATTAGTAGGAAAATAAATTTTTGACATGGCATGGAGGATTTCTCTCATACAATTGATCATGTCTATCATCTAGAAGACCTTTGAGTATTAAATTTGAGCATTAAGCATGATCAAATATGAAATATATCTATTATGATATACTAGGTATTTCCCATAAAGTACTTTATTTGGTTTGCTTGAATGGCACATACATACACTACTGTAAGATTGAGAAGGATCACAAGATATTATCTTATAATTCATCCTTCTAGTCTTATTCCTTCTACTAGTTTTGAGATAAAGATTTTTGGAAGATCAACTTGGCATTAGAAGCACTTAATTAGGCTTTCCTCATGATAATAGGAAGATTATCTTCCACATTATTTTTTGAAATGATCATCAAGAAATCTATAAGATGCAACTCGATTGCTATAGAAGTAATCATATTACATACCTATCCCATGGAATATGTTTATGATTAATTTACAAGATCTAATAAAATATTAGCATAATGAAGAGGAGGTAGCTCTAATAAAGGTATTGTAGTTAGAAAGAGCTAGACAATAATCATTTTCACCAATTTGGATTTCCACCATGTGATTATTAGAATCTAATCACTCTTTTGAAAATATCCTTCTTTGACCACCCATATAGCCATAGTAGACATTGGAATGATGATAACATCACCATCAGGTATCATCATGTTTTCTATACTAGACCTAGAAGTGGAACTTATCCTTGAAGTAGATATTAGAGTTTGATTATGATCAAGGATGTTTATTGAGATGTCCTAAATATGAGTTCTCATCTAGCATGAATGATTTTCCTCTTCACAAGTTGAACACTCTCTTGTCTCCTATCTTAGTCCTTCTACAATGTGCATTAACTACTCTCTTTGGATAAAACAATGATTAAGATAGTGATCGGTAGCTTTCATGTATCTCTCCATGGTGATGTCAAGAGATTCATTAGTTCCTTGCCTCCATTTAGTCATTTTCTTCTAGATGTTTGAGATTCCAACATAGGTTTGAAGTTTGGTGTAAAAAATTTTACCATATCTATCCATCTTTGAAATGTTTAGGTGGTAACAATTTAAATGAAATTTTTGCATGCTTGATGAAGGTGTAGGGAAACATCTGAAGCTTCTATCAATCACTCATGATCCCTTCAAGATAGCAAGAATTATCAAAGACTTACATGTTAAGTTGGGGATCATCATTGATATATCCTCTGTATGTTCATACATCTATCATATTCATTCATTTGATTCTACTATAACAAACATGCTTCCTTAGAATATGCATAGCTTTAGTTAACTCATGATAGCCACTCTAGTCAAACAAAGAGAAACCAACATCACTACAAGAAGGTCTAAATAAATGCAAATGCTGGAACTTGAGAAGAAGGTTATCATTTAGAGTTTGGACTACACATTGAGTGAAGGTACTTAATCATGGGCCTTCATGATGAATTGGCCCTTTTCTATTCTTATTTGCCATATCATCCTACTCCTTATCTATATGCCTATATAGAAAGTTATGGCTGGCATCCTCTTTCATCATTTGATCATGAAGATCCTACACATATAAAGACACATATTCATCATACATAGATTTATGAACTTTGTATACAACACATTCACTATCTAGACCCATGTTGATTAAGGCCTCCTTAAGATCATCTAGTGTAGCCATGATCAGTTCCTTAGAGAATCTACCATGAATGTCTTTCCGTTGTTCTTAATTATCTTGATGATAAGCTAGGAAAATTAGTGGAAGGATCTTATCCTTTGAATGCTCAAAGGTGAAGAAATCTATTCTTCTTTTTGATGCATTTCTAGAAGTTTTTGGTGGAATCTTGGCATTGTCTACCATCTCATTCATTTTCACAACCTACACACGATACTAAAAGCACATATTTTGTTAGAATAAAAATTAAAATTAAGAATGTATAAGTATTTCCAGTTAATTCATAAAAGTCTTTCTCAAAAATGACACTAATGATAGGAGTCTCATTGGTTTTGGACTAATGGGATTTATCATAAAAATCATAGTGTAATCTTATTGGAAGCTTCAATGACGATGTTGAATGAATTTCCACAAATGCTTATGTATATCATTGTATTTAATAAATATAAAAGAGAATATAATACATATGACATTGTTAGAAATCCACATTTCTATGGTGAAAGATAAAGAAAATATTTATGATTTTATGTTTTACATCTTTTATGGATTTTATGATTATAAGAAATGACACAATAATAAATACACATGCATTACAATTGCTCTTTAGGATAGTGTAATGCTCTTATTGCAATCCTTCATAGGAATAGGTATAACACGACACATAAAGTGCAATGAAAGATGACTCCTAGTTACAACCTCAATGGTCCAAAATCATGTCATACAATTATGACCTTCTTGGGCAAGAATCAAGCATTGCAACTTAAGAAACTAAAAATTAAATACATATTTTTTTAGTGTTTTTAGTGTTTTAAGATTTTTATTATTTTTGTGTTTAAGGCATCAGTTGTAAAATAAGGGAAAATCATAAGCTTTATTCATTGCATAAATGCTAGATTTTGCATTGACCAAATAGTTCCAGGCTACATAAACATGATAGCACTTTGACTAAGTCTAGTCACACTTATGATAAAAATGACTTAAAATATACAAAACAAGGAAGAAGATTAACTTACCCAAGGGAAGAAGAATAGTTCACATGAAACTAAACATCAAAAGTTAAATGAACATGTTTGAAATCAAGTTGTTACTATGAGATCTCATTTCAAGTATTTAGTTTTCACGTGAAAATGAATGGGTTTCATTGGCACCCATGCATCAACAAAGGCTCATCAATGTAAATCAAACTAATCCTAGGCACATGAGAGATAAAGTAGATAAATTAGACCTAGGAGGATGTGTTAGCACCACTGTGTTGATGTTGGAGGTGGACTAATAAAGGATCAACACAACCTTATATCACAAATCACACTTTGCTTTGTTAATTCTGGGTGTAAGCTTGAACTCAAGGAAGCATGCTAGATGGATCCTAGGATACTTGATTAAAGCCAAAATAATTCTAGAGAGATTCAAATTATGAATATGATTTTGGAGTATGAACTAGGGGATATGGATGCATCTCCAAAGGCCAAGAACCTCTACCAAACATTCCAGACTATAAACATAGGGCACATGAAATACTTTCCAATTTCAAGGTGTATAATTGACTTACAAAACGCTACTGGATAACTCATCAATGGAACATGTGAGAGATGTAAATAAGATGCTTATGCTCTTAGCCTTTAGAAATTTGAAAAGTTAATTTAGATCTTCAGAAACCAACCTCATATTACATTTTGAATATGACATTTATAGGCCTAGGATTTCTAAATTTGACCACAAATTTAAGTGTGATTGAATGTTGTTTCTTTTAAGAAATTGAAAATTAAATTGTAGATTGATGACATTTGATAAATTCAAATTTCATCATAATGTGACATCGTAGGAATGATGTCATATCAACAGTGTTGTTGATACGATGTCACCACTCATGCTACGTCATTGTTGATACAATGTCTCGGGATATGTGCATCCCTATAAATACAACACTAAGTCTGCGCAATCCAATAACTTTTGATTCAAACACTTTAGCAAAATTCTTGTAGTTTCATTTTATAATTGTGGTATAGAGTGAATGCTCATAGTGTGATGTTAGATAGTTGATCGGAGTCCTTATTCAAGTAAATTGTGCTTGGACATAGTTTATGAATAGCAATAAATATTGAAGCTATTTTCCATCATTACAGCATCACTTCATTTTCTTTATTTTGACTTAGAATAATTTCTTTAGTTTATCAGTTACTATACTTTTCCAAGTATTTTACTTTACATGCTTAATTAGTAAAAGTGGAATGGGTACAACTAGTTTCGAGCATTAACTGTAGTTATTTAGTAATTTGGTAGTGGCATTGCTTGATTTACTTAGTAGTAATCCCACTTGGTAATCCTAGTGATAACTACATGAATTTAAGACATGATTGGTAAACTAGGAATAGATACCTATTGCCTTAGGAAAGAATAGATGTTTACTTTAGTATTACTTAGACTAAGGATTAAGTTTCATTTTCAATCATGTTTACATCTAGGTGTTATTTGAGCCTTACAACATTAGTTATCATATGCCTCACTAAGAGCTAAGCCATACACATTATACCTCACTAGCTCAAGGTGGGAAGACCGCTATCACAAACTTAAACTTAATTACTAGCATAATTACATTGTCCATCTATGGATTACAATCGGGTCACACATGAACACTCATGACTTGTATGTTTAAGTGTTGGATACTTCACCACTCATCATTGACACCATTATTGGGGATGTGTTAATGTGTGTTGAGTAATTGATTTTACAAAGCTTGTTGTATCAAGAACTGTAATGTCAATCTCTAAATCATTAAAATGATTATAATAACACATACTTAAGTAAGCGTCATACTCATAACATGGCTTCAACTAAAGATAAACTATCACCTACAAGAGATGAAAAGGGACAATGACAAAATAAATGATGAAGAAGATTGGAGTATGCTAATGCAAACAAGAATCTCATATGCTCACAATGATCCCTACTATCTTGATTTCACCTTCATCTTTCACCAAGATGGATAGTTAAGGTGCAGAGACCTACAGGGCAACATTGTTTTGCCTCCAGAGCATTCAACATGCACAATGCTTCAAACAACCTTAAGGGAAATGAATTTGAGCCATGTGTAAGAAGGGTACCATGTGACCAAACACATGACAAGACCTTACCAACCCATAAAGGCACAAGTGTAGAGAGATGTTGCTAGGAAGACCAAACATGCGCACAACAAAGGGAAGTAGATTAACTCTACTGATGTCCTGGAAAAACTTGATGGTGATGCATTTATAGTAGAGAAAATCCATTGGGACCATGAAGTCTATTCTCAAACACCTATTATCCATTGAGAAGAAGCTATTAAAGTGAAGTTACATTCAGCCTTAGTAGAGACACAAAGAAGAGAAGCAAAAAACTCTAAGTACAAGTAGGACTCAAGGCCAAGAGTTTTTCTTGGATCACAAATTGAAGAATATCAGAGTCACATAAGAAGAACTAACTGCCACCATTCTCCCATTACTTCATCTTCATCCTCATGATTGCCAGTGGACTTTGAGCTAAGGGAGCATAGGTAGAGACATCATGATAGGGAAAAATGTTGAAGTCATGATTGATATGATTATCACCTAAGACATTTTGATGAAGCAGTTGAAGAGCATAAACCATAAAGAAACAAGGATTGATGTGAAGAGAGAGAGAGAGGTATGAGTACCAAAGGATGCACCACTACAAAAGAGCATATGAACCCTATGAGCATGATGAGCCCTTGTTGGTAACTCACAGCATGATAAATGTAATGGAAGTTATCTTGATTCCAACCAAGCATGTAAGGAATAGCCTCATTAAGCAGTTAGACATGAGCAACATACCAAGATTTAAAGGTGGATGCAATGTAGATCCACAACACCACATTCAAGCATTCCATGATGCCTGTGCCCTATAGAACATAGAGAGTGACTAGAAGAAACTTAAGTTTTTCCCAAGGACACCCACTAAAGAAGTGGAAAGTTGGTACAGATTGTTGGATTTTGAATTAATCAAAAGATGGGATACTATGCTTGAACTTTTTAATGATAAATATCAAACCTACTCTAAGGTGTCCAATCTTAGGAAACAAATCCAAGGTTGGAAGCAAAGGAACATGAATGCCTTGATGTGGCAATGCATAGATATTATTCACTTTTGCATAGGTGCCTAGGCCATAGATTTTCCCAAAGGGAGCAACTTAGACACATTGTTGATCAGCTATGAAACAAAACTAGGAAAACCCTTGGGATTTATACCCAAGGAAGATTGTTTGAAATGACCATCCATTGTATTCAAAGACTCATCGATCAAGTGGCAAGGAAAGAAGGTGAACTGAGGAAGAGAGAATCAATTGAAGAGTACAATAGAAATCCTTCTATTAGAAAGTGAGATGTATGAGTATGCCATTAGCAAGAAGAGGAAATCTTGGAAGAGGTAATACAAAAAAAGACATTACTTATTTAGAAATTGATTCCCAATATTGCAGCCAAGGTAGAAAAGATGTGGGATTCGATGGATGAAAAGTTTGTAATAGCCTTGAAAATTATGGAGGAAATAATTGAGTAGGCCTTCAACAGAGGCAATTAAAAGAAGAAGAAAAGAGACTTTAGATGGAAAGGAAAGGTAGCTTCAGTGGAAAAATGTTCTAATATAAGCTTAGATGAGAATGAATGATGTATTGTGTGCTAGTATGACCACCTTAAGGGGTGTTGCCCAGTCATGGAACATTTGCAAGAAATGGGGGCATATGCATTGAATCCAAGATTCATTAAGAAGCATATGCCCAAATGATTACCTTACCCTCAAAGTAACTATTGGTAGACCTTCCAACCAGCCTATTACTCTAGTGGAGCTTATCCTCAGCCAAAGAAATAGTATCACCAATAGTGGCAGCAACCACAATCATAGACGATGCCACCACCATGACAATAGTACCCATATTGGCAACCAGACCCTTATGGATACTATGTTTAGTGTCCAATTTCTTTAGGAAATGCAACAGTTTCAACTTCTCAATACTACCCACTAGAGTATTATAGACCTACACCTCCAAGGATGGACTCCAATCCATACGTACATCCACAAACTACTAATTCATTGAGTCAACCTCATAACGCTTTACCACCTGTGCCACCACCTATCATGTAGGGAAAACTACCATAACAACCTTAACAAAAGAATGCTACAAGTGTAGTGAATGCACAACAATACTAAGGATAAATCTATGAAATGTCCTTACTTTAGGATAAGTCCAGAAAAGGTTGGTAAAATTAGGACTTTATTAAAACAAGTTTCTCCTATGATAGATCCTCCTACCAACATCATGCTTTAAAAATAACTAAATCAAGAACTTAAAACTATCATGCTAACAAGTATAGTATTAGACTAGATTAAGGTAAGCACACTTCCTAGGAAAAGAATGGATTTAGGAGTTCCTTTGATTTATTTATGAGTAGTTGAAAATTCACCATGAAAGGCTCTCCTAGACGTAGGTTCTAGAGTAAACTTGATATCTCAAGAAAGATACAAGGCATGGAACCTACTGCCCTTAATGAAGTACAATATAAGGTTAGAGCTTGCAGATCAATCTTTCACCATTCCTTTTGGATAGATAGAAGATGTGGCAATTGCTATCAATGGGTGGTCTATCTAGTAGACTTTTGGGTAATTGACATGAAGAATAATGACAAGGAGTTTTCTATGATAATGGAAAGAGCATGGCTTTGCAAAATAGATGCTAAGTTAGGGATGAGAGATTTATCTATAAAAATCTCTAAGGAAGACATGCAAGGAGCCATACACATGTAGAAAATTCCATGCGTTATTGATGATAATAAATGGTGTAGTTGCAGACCAAAACTTCAAAATGTCAGGATAATCCTTACACCAACTCATAATAGATGTGAGAAACAAGTGTGTGAACAAAAAGAAACATGGGCCACCAAACCAAAAGACACCCAGTGGCCAAAGATTGAGAACCTAAGATTATCTAAAACATGCATGGAAACATCTAATTCACTTATTAACTCCTATCCTAAGAAAATGACCCGAACTAAAAACTAACAAATGAAAATATTAAACCATAATCATATATCAACAAATAAGGAAACTAAGAACTTAAAATATGAATTTAAGAATAAACAAGAAAGTATAATGGGACCTTTTGAGATAGAAAGACCATCTAGTTTGATAGGACATATATCCTTAAATAATTAGAATTCAATTACCATCAAGATTACCTAGGATAATAATCGAAAAACTAAGTCACTAAGGATGCTAAGTCAAAGACCTAGAGTGTATGATCCAGGGGATCTAGGATCCATTTTTTGAACACTCACCCATGAGTTCAATTGTGGGGGGATACCTTATCTTGATCTAGAAATTTATAAGTTATTTTCAATTTTTTATTTTACAATTCTTTTTGGTTGATAATTTCTTGTTATACCTTTTTCATATTTCTTACCAATTTTCACATTCTTTGATATCTTTCCATTCTTTTATACTTTTTCATTTCTTAAAATTTTAATGTTCTTTAATATTTTTTAAATTCTTTCCCTATTTTCCATTTTTCTATAATTTCCATTATCCATTTTGTGCATAGTTTTGTTAATTTTCCAATAAACACATTGAATAAGGAAATATGTAGTCCCAATAAGGTGAAGATTTCTCTATACTATCAATCATACGAGACTGGTTATCTATATAGTGAGACCACAAAATTCATCCACCCATTCCAATAATAATAGGTTCTTACCATGGCTATAATTAATTTCTTCTTGTAATAAAACTAAGAATAAACCCATGATCATTATTCCTAGATAGAAGAGTGAAGAACCAAGTGGGAATGTAAAGGGTGTGACATCAAGGGGTTTTGTGGATTCTCTTAAATCACTATTGTGAGTTCTATCTTGTTGCTAAGAATGTATTATGTTCTTGTAGATCTAACAAAAATGGAAGTAAGAGTACAATAAGTGCTGCCTTACCATGTCATTAGAAAGACATGTTACCCATGCCTGAAGGTAGTTATCTGGTAAGGTTGACACAATTAAAAATTAAATCTATGCATAGAATAAATTTCTGGGGGTTTCACTAGAAAGACATATTACCCATGCCTGAATGTAGGAGGCTTCTCAATAATCTAAAAATAATAAAAAGTGCAATGAATAAACTCCTCCATTGGATAATATGCCAAGTGGTAATACTCTTTGCAATAGTGATAGTTGTATGGTAGTAATTCTTAGAGCTGAAACAATGCGATGTCATTGGAAAGTGGTTTGGACTTAGTTTGAATCTTGGAAAGAAAGGGTAATGATTACCTTCACCACTGATTACACACAAGAATTCATTATGCCTATGGTAAGACATGTCATGCCCTACTTTCAGCAATCCTTTCTACAGTCCATCTTACCTCACTATATATTTAGTCATAACTTTATGGTTTTGTGTAATAGAGTGTTATTTTCCCCAATTTGGTGATACTAATATGTGTGTTTTGCTAAATAGGCGTGTCTTGCATTTAACTGCTTGAGTGCTTAAGAACACTTTTAGGCATGGTTATAGAAGGGCACTAAGGGCTAGAGCTTTCTTTGGGGAGGATCCACTTGTATAACTCTTGTATTTCATACTTTGCAAGTAATTCCACATCATCTTGTGTCTTTCAACATCATCACCCATCTCATAAATACTTCCCTTACTTTCAAAAATTTGTCCATGAGTCTATAACCCTTAATGCATTTTCTATACACTTAATAAACTTTCATAGCTTGAAATTCCTTCTTGATGAATTTTAAATGCCTAATTTTTTATCTGTGAGTATTGTGGATATTGTAGGATCCTATGGAAATGCTTATTATCTTCCAATCATTCTATTTGAATCATTTTTATCATAAAAAATTGATCACAAATTTGAAATTTTTCAAGGTGACATTGTTCATATGATGTACAAACCCCTCATACATTGTTAATATGATGGCACACTAATAAAAATACTATATATATGCATGGGGAGTTAGCAAATTTTTCATTCTTTCCATTTGCAGCTAGAGAAGGTTTTATTATTTTCTTTTTGACCTTTAATAAGCTAACTTCCATAGCCCATAACTTTGTTCCCACAGCTCTGATTTTCAAAATTTTTGAACCTTGTTGATCCTAGAGCATTCAACTTAGTTGTGGGGGGAATGTAATTAGGGAAATTTGAGCAAAAAGTTTTGAGAAATTTTCTAAGATTGGAAGGTAGTCTAAGAGTAAGTACTATGAAACACTAAAGATATTATCATGAATTAAGTAAATTTAAGCCACATAATTTAATGAATCTCTTAATAAACCATTCTAAGTAATTCTAAGGCATTATAAGCAAAAAGCTAATAAGTATGGGAGGTCATGAAAATAAAAAATGCATCTCTTAGGGGGTATCATTTTAAAATTTTTTCTAACTTTGTAATCATCATAAACTAAGAATGTGATCTAACCAAGAGTACGAGAAGGATTATGAACCATTAAGTGCAAATTTAAACACTTTGGTAATCCTAAACTCTTGATTGATTGTAGATGGCTTTTAAGAGGATACTAGAAGGAGGACCTTCACAATCTAGAAGCAAAAGACTAAGAGGCCATTAGAGAGGCCGAATTGGAGAATAGACTCTACTAGTAGAGCATGTAGAGGAAGTGCAATCTTTCAGTATTCATTAGTAGACACTTGCTACTGAGGACTCTGTATACAAAGGTAGAGGTACTAGAAGCACTTGAAAAAAGATAGTATCTCATGCTATCATGAGAATTCCTCTAGGTCATCCAAGAGAAATCAATCATGTGCACAGTCATTGGGGAACTGAATTTTGTCCCTTTCATGGAGTTGGCTCTAGAGGTTGTAAGAACACAAATTCAATCATCTCCCCTATGGCTTACATTGTTAACTAGTGGTGAATGGTATTTAGGGGAAACTCTTTAGTTTTGGAAAAATAAGCAAGATGATGCCACCATTAAAATGGTGGGGGTTTTAGTGTCATACTTTGTAGAGGTAATTGCTAAAGCCCTAAATCTACCAAATGAAGGGGCTAATGTAACACAAATTTCCACAGGGTTTGATATAGATGCCAGAAGATTGTAGCTACAAAGAGTCTATAGCAAGGAGGATAAGAAATATAGTGAGATGACAGCTAATGAAAAGATCTATTTTAAGATTAGAACCTATCATTTCTTCTTGACTAGGAGGCTTAATAAGATATCAACCTATGCAGCTAGAGGAAGTGCCATTTTGATGGGAAAATTCAATGCTAACATCACCCATATCTACTTCCTCAAAATTCAAAGGTGGTTTGAGGAGAAGAAGGTGACAAAACCAACATTGCCATTCCCCTGTCTAATTAGGAAGTTATGCAAACAAGTAGGCATATTGGGTTACACAAATGATGTTTTTAGGAAAGTTTAAAATGCTTCATACATAGAAATGTCAAAACTAATGCCTCCAAAAAAGAACTAGCTGGAAACGTACGTAGATACCGAGGGAGTTGTAGGATCAACTCTTATTGAGACTATATTGGTCAACAACAGTAAGCAAAACGTAGTAGCCAATTATTAGCTGACCATCAACAACAATAGCAACAACAACAAGTTCCACCACTACCGTCATAAGAATATAGACCTTCAATGAGCCATCTGCAACAGATTGTACATACAATAAGCATGGAAATAAGAGAAGCTACCATTATTTATAAAGTTAGAGAGAATGTAGTTAGACCCACAATTTCAATAGACCTTGCAAGTGGGCAAATTTCATTATAGGTAGGAGGAGGGGATGATTAGTTACAATAGATCTTAGGGAATGCTGCATTGTTCCAAGTGATGGTGGAAATAGGTGAAAGAGCCATAGTTATTATTATGCAACATTAAGATGTAGCAAGAGTTGCTAAAGTAATCATAGATTAGATTAAAGAATCATTCAATGTTCCTATTGTGCCACTAGCCAATATTTTTGAAGCATGAGATGCTCAAATGCTTACTGGTACCTTGATGACTCCTACTAACATAAGGATATACTAGATAGACTACTATAGACAGGACAAGTTGTACAAAATCTCTTTGATATCCCTAGTGATATCACTATAGTCTAGTCTTAATTAATCACCACCAAGGGGAAGTTGGTCATGGCTGAGACTAGGGTGAAGCATGCTAATAATGAAGTTCAAAGAATATAGGAAGAGCTAGCCATCCTAAGAGCAGAAAGAAGAGATTTGACGTAGTTTGAGATGCTAGACCAATGTAACCAATTTAGAATAGACCATGTGAGATTCCCCATTGATTATAATATGAAAATGGAGAAGGAGAAGGAGAAGGTGGTATGTGATGCGTTAGTGATAGAAGCTCAGATGTATGCACATGCCAAAGTACTCACCGCCTTGAATTATGAAAATAAAGAATGCTCAGTTGGCTAACATAGAAAGGTAAAAGAACATTCTTGAGCAGAGAATCCAACAACTCCAAGAATAGTTAGTCCACATCAACCAAGACATGAGTCATTTGACCTGTGAGAATTGACCCCTTTTAATGGAAGAAGATTATGCTATGCAACAAAAGTTTGCAATTGAAATCAACACATGGTTAAATGAGGCCAAGAGACATGATGACTTAAGAAGCATTTTAGGGTCTAGGTTGATGTGTACAAACAAATTAATGAGAAAGAGATCCAGATAGAAAAGGCCAAAATTAGTTCAATTTCTACAGAGAATCTTGATTGGCAACCAATTTTGGACAGTCTTACTCATGTCTGCTAGGTACAAAATAAAGAATAAATACCTTGACATTGAGGATATGATGGAATACATGGGATTAACAAACCTCTAGCATACTAATCTAGCCATGTTGACAATAGGTAGGCCCAGAAATGAACTGGAATAGTAAGTAGCAGCTGTATATGCATTATACAAGAAAGAATTTGTAGATAGAAAAGATGCTTTATAGAAATTATATGTTGCAAATACTAAACTCAAGATCATGAAAGCTAGCTACTAGGGCCAAAAAGATGTAGCAGCTAACTTGGCTTGTTGCATATTAGACTATCAAGAGTTAAGAAAGACAACTAGGGCTTTTGAGGAAGAATGATGATAGTTTGTAGCCTAGTATGTAAAAGCCAATTAGATGTTCCTACAACTGCTATGCCCATGGGATGTACTTGCTCCATCACACATTGCTCAACAAGCATGGATGGGACATGATCCTAGGATAGAAGAAGAGAAGCTTCAAGCATTGTTGAACAAATATAAATTCAAGAAGCATTATGACAAGGAAAAGTAGTTGATGGAAGAGCCACCATTGGTAGGCACATAGACTACATCAAGCTACTTAATTTTTTATTTTATTTTGTGATATAATTATGTCAATTATGTAAAAAAGCCACTACAACATTCCAAGTCATGTAAATAGTTAGTAATTCATGTCTAGTCGAATCTAACTCCCTTATTTGTAAGGGATGCTATCCTCATTTTGTTTTATCTCAAGGAAAAGTTTCCAATGAGTTGTAGGAGTATAATAAAGTCAAATTTCTTCATAATGTGAAATCAAAGCAATGATGTCGTATCAATGATGTCACCACTCATACTATGTCATCATTGATACAATCTCTTGGGATATGTGCATCCCTATAAATACAACACTTGGATGCACAATCCAACAATTTTTGATTCCAACACTTACGAAAATTCTTTTAATTTCATTTTGTAATTGTATTAGAGAGTGAATGATTCTAGTGTGATGTGAGATAGTTGACCGGAGTCTTTATTTGAGTAAATTGTACTTGGACACAATTTATGAACGAAAATAAAGATCAAAGTTATTTTCCATCATTGCAGCATCACTTAGTTTTCTTTATGTTTACTTAGAATAATTTCCTTGTTTTCTTAGTTACTACTTTACTTTTCTAAGTATTTTACTTTACATGCTTAATTAGTAAAAGTGGAATGGGTACAACTGGTTTCAAGCATTAAGTGTAGTTATCTAGTAACCAATAGTGCATTACTTGATTGGATTAGTAGGAATCCCACTTGCTAATCCCAATGATAACTACATGAGTCCAAGAAATGACTAGTAAACCATGAACACATACCTATTGCCTTAGGATAAAATAGATTCGTACTTCAGTATTACTTAGACTTAGGATTGAGTTTCATTTTCAATCATGTTTATAACTAGGCATTATTCGAGCCTTACAACATCAGCTATCATATGCCTCATTGAGAGCTAAGTCGTACACATTGTACCTCACTAACTAAAGGTGGAAAGATAGTGATCATGAACTTAAACTCAATTACTAGCATAATAACATATTTCATCTATGAATTATGATTGGATCATGCATGAACACTCGTGACTTGTATGGTTGAGTGTTGGATGCTCCACTACTCATTAACACTGATGCATATTTGACTAACTTAGGTGATGCTGATATGGACATTGAAATGATTAAGTGATGCTAATGAGGATGTCAATATCATTAAGTAACGTTGACACTATGTATGCATGTCCATGTGATCCATTAAGAAAAATTTCATTTTCATATCTTTCAAAGCTAATGCCAATTTTACTAAGATAGGTGATGCTAACATGGATGCTACCATCACCATGCGATGGTGACATTACATGTGCATGTTTCCTTGATCTATCCATATATAAAAACTTTCTTAGGTAAGAAGGAAAAATTATGATACATGCTTAAAAATTCCTTTGGGTAGTGATGCTGATGTTGATGTTAATACTAGATTCAATGTTACTAGAGCATCACTTAGTCAAAACACCTCATTTTAAGACTCTAAGAATTATTAAAACTAGTTAAACTAAAATCCATCCTCATGGGGATTATTAGTGGCTATCATTAAGAGCCTATAAAAGCCAAAAATTTTGTTGTAGTTGGATTTTTTTTAAAAAGTTTTTCTATAAGTGACACTAGTGATGATGTTTATGCTGACACTAGGATTAGCATTAGTGTCATCTAGAGTTAGAAAAATTTTATCTTCTTAGGATCCCAAGATGAACTTAGAATGCTAGAAATTCATGCTTGTGTTGATTAGACTAATGTAGATAAGAGGTTTGAAGTTCTATGGAGTCGAAATGATGGCCTTGAAGTGGTTTTGATGATGATGACATGTAAGTAGTCTAGGGATAATGTTGATACTGTGTCATAATTATCTATGAGACTTTGAAAAATTTTTATTTTTCAAAATTTTCAAGGTTGTCAAAATTAATGTTCATATCCTAGGTTATGAGCTAGGATGATCCTTAGAGGTCTTCATAGATTAAAAATATGCATTGTGATCTTGTTTATTGGGCATTTTAATGCCTAAATTTAATGAAATATTCTCAAAATTAATAATTATATTAATCATTGTGATTGAAAAAATTGGGTATAATAGATACCACATGTGAATTGGTTAACTCAGAAGGGAAATGAATGTGTTTTAAATCAAGTGAATTATATTTAATAATACATAAAATATGCCTAATTGCTCAAATAAAATAAACTCACTGATGTATGTTGTAAAGCTCACCACCTTAAAATCCACTTTAAATTAAAAGCTTTGGTTAAGACTCTTATTATGGTAGATCCTTAGATACTACACACTTGTCATAGGATAAATAATAAGTTTGATATCATACAATATTAAGAACATACTATGATATTCTTATAGGGCATACTAAAATATCCATAAGAGTAGAAGCAAACTAAAAAAGATTTGAATTCTTTAAGATTATAATGTAGATCTTTCTATATTGAAAATCTATGCTCTATAGAGCTTTATGGATTACAATAAAACTAATAGTATAGTGATGAGTCATGTTAAGTTGGTTGCATTGAGAAGGCCTCATTGATTGGGCCTTGTTGAGGAGGCCTAGTTGACCCATCTTACCATGCGTCGACGAGGCCTCATCGACACAGTGTTGGTTTTCTTGATTTTCAGCTATAAATACTCGTTTGCAGCTACATTTATGGATGATAAGAGATTGTAGTTGCAATGGAGCTCTTGCATTTTTTCCATTTGAAAGTTAGAATTTTTTTAAGTGCTTGTAGCAGAAGTCATTGAGTGTACGAATCTTTATTCAAGCGTTATTGTACTTGAGCATGATAGTGTGTGCAACAATAAAGACGAGCTTTCTGATAAACCTTGCAGCACTTTAGATAGATTAGCTATTTCATTTATGTAATTAATGTTTCCAATTATTTCTTAAATGTTTCAATTAGTTTTTTGAATATTTTCCAATTATTACATTAATGAAGCAATTAAGGAAGATAGATTACACACATAAGTATGACCACTTTGAGCATAACATGTGTTCACTTGGTAATCTTAGTAGTGTTATTGCTTGGTACATCCCTTAGAGTAGTGCTTAATTGCCTAGCAGTGGATACGTGGGTTTAGGACATGTACAAAAAGTGGGAATGTATGCTTATGTTAGGATTAGTTAAATGCTAGTTAATTAGTTAATTTGGTTTAGTTAATCCCATTCTTTTTATCTACAATTTGAACACCAAACTATAAAACATAAAATGATAAAAGTCATATGCTTCAGTTATACTTAACCATACCAACGAACATCACAGGTGTAATTGGGAAGACAACGATTGACCTTAAGGTTAGATTCAGTCCCTAAAGTACTAATGCACTGAAAACGATAAAGTCCATGGAATTTGACTAGATCACACGCGAACACTTCGTGATTCATATGATTAGGCATAGGGATACCTTGCCACTCATCATTGGTGCCGTTGTCAAGGACTTTTGTTGTGGAACATGTGCTATTTAGTTCTAGGTGAATACCATTAATATCATTGTACGAACCTCAAGGTCAATATCAGTCCCACCATACATAAAATTATAAAAGCACACTGATAATTTATTTTGTTTTGCAAAATGTCTTCTTCTCCTTGCAAGCATAAGAGTACCAAACAACTAGTTCCACAAGAATGCAAAGTGGTATACACTCATCCAGATGAGTTTGTGTCGAATTTCACCTTCATCCTACATTAGGATGAACAAATTTGATGGTGTGATATGAAGGGCAACATCGTCTTGCCCCCTAATAGATCTATGCAGATCTTCATGAAGAATACATTGTGGATGGATATGACACTTGAAACTACTATCCCATTAAAACACAATGCAAATAAGATCAATGTCAGGAGAAACTCAATGATGCTATGAAGGGGAAACATTTCACTAACCTCTTGTTCCTACTAGATCAAAATGACAATGAGGATCCTCCCTTTGAAGGTTCTCAACATGAAGATTCTCCACCCTCTGTTACTAATGGTGAGGATGTGAAGCTAACCTTTTGATTCACTATTCATAAATTGGATTAAGGAAATAGTAATAGCCAGGATAGGAACTCGGGTAAACATCACAATAGTAAAGGATCTAAGGATGGTGATCACAATAAGTGTAAGAGTGGTGATAGACACCATGGTGTCTGTGGCAGTCCACCTTCCTCTTCATCCTCTTTATCTGATTCTGAACATTCCTCTTCATTTGATGGTTCTTATGGAAGTTGCCATTGAAAAAATTGTGATGAAGGTGATTGGAAAAATAACAATGATTGTAAAGGCAACCAAAATCGAAGAGGTGGCTAAAACCATCATCGATATCATTGACATAGTGATGATGATGAACCACTATTAGAGACTTGAAGTATGCTCAACATTGTGGAGGTTGTTAAAATCCCAACTAGGCATATGAAAGATAGTTGGATCAAGCTCCTAGACATGAACAATATCCCAAGATTTGAGGGAGGATACAACTCTAATTCTCAAATACATCTACAAGCTTTTCAAGATGCATGTGCCTTATAGAACATAGAAAATGAATGATAGAAACTAAAGCTTTTCTCAAGGACACTCATCAAGGAAGCTAAAAGTTGGTATCAGTCCTTGGAGCCAGAATCTATCTGTAGATGGAATACCATGTTAGAGCTATTTAATGAAAAATATCAGATGTACTCTAGAGTGTTTAATTTGAGAAGGCAAATCCAAGGCTAGAAACAAGGAGCACATGAAACCTTGGATGCTGGCATGAACCAATACTATTCACTCTTACACCGATGCCTTAGCCATGGTTATTCTCAAAGGGAACAAGTTCGCCACATCATAGATGGAGTTAAAGTAGAAATAAGAAGAACCCTTGGGTTGTATGCCCAAGGAAGATTGTTTGAACTAAGAGCTCATTAGGTTCAGAGGCTAATTGAGCAAGTAGCAAAAGAAGAAGATGAACTATGGAAAAGGAAAAGTGTTGAATAGTATAATAGGGATCCTTCTATCAGAAAATGAGAGGTTCAATTTTGTGATGAGGAGGAATCACCACTTGATGTAGTGGTGAATATAAAGACCTTGCCCATCCAAAGATTTGTTTATGATATTTTAGCTAAGGTTAACAAGTTATGGGACTCTTTAGATGAGAAATTTCAAACTACTTGGAATATTGCTAAAGAATCCAAAGAGCAAAGTAGTGATCGAACCCGCAGGAGGTGCAAAGAAGCTGAACATGCCTACTAAAGAGGTAAGGGCAAAGCTACTATTGTAGAGGAAGTTGTGGAGTTTGACTCTGATGATGAAACTAAATGTGACATTTGTCAATAAAAACATCCCAAGGGGTGTTGTCTTGTGGTGTCACACTTACAGGAGCCTAGAGTGTATGCATTGAATCCTCACCTAGCACATAGGGAAGCTCTAAGATGATTGCCTTATCCTCAAGGTAGTTTAAGATAGTTCCACCAATAGTAACAAGCTTACTACCCAAGTGGAACTCCTCCACAACCTTAGGAAAAATACCAATAGTGGTACCAACCATAATTGTGGGAAATGCCACCACCAAGGCAACAATATTCTTATAGGCAATTAGATCCATATGGGTACTATGTTCAATAGCCCATCTCCCCTAGAAGCTTTGCAAGTCATAAATCATTCTAGCATCACTATTACCCTCCAAAGTACCACTGAATACATTCACCATCTACTTGAGGGAAAAACCCATATCCATATCCTTATCATCCTTCACATCTCTCTACACCTACAACTCCACCTTCAACCTAATTACCTCCTGCTCTGTCTATGCAAGGTGAGATTCCTACATAGCCATAACAATGAAATGTTACATGGGCTATACACTTACAACTAGTTTTTCAATAGAGTGATTTGGATAATTGATGAAGGAAAAGACCTTTCTTCTGGTTCAACAATCCTCTCCAGTTGTCACAACCTAGTTCGATTGATCATCTTGCATCTCCATTATCCTTATCCTCTGCATCAAATATCTTTGAGTGTTCTTCAAACCAAGTGCTTCCTAGGATCTACACTATAATGTTAACTCATGCTATTTTTGATTGGATCAAGGCTGGAAGTCTTTCTACAAAAAGATTTGATCTAGGAAGTCCACTCATCTATCTACAAATTGTTGGATAAGAGCCATGCAAAGCTCTTCTTGACTCTGGTTCTAGAATTAATCTTTTCTCCCATGACATGTATAAGGCTTGGAACCTACCACCTCTTAAGAAGAGCAACATTAATTTAGAATTAGCAGATCAATCAATTACTATCCCTTTGGGCTTAGTAGAGAACATTATGACCATAGTTTGTGGGTGGTCTTATCCTATTGATTTTCTAGTAATCAAAGTGGACAACTGCAAAAGTGACTTCCCCATCATCATGGAAAGAGTGTGGTTAAGCACACTCGATGCATGAATGGGCATAAGGGATCTATCTTTAAAAATATCTAAGGAAAATGAGCTAGGCAAAATTGAGAAGAAGCACATTGCATGCATTGCATACAGTGATAATGAGTGCAATTGCATGCAAAAGATTTGGTCAATCAAGAGTACATACATTAAGGCATATGATCAGTGTGCACAAGAAATTAACAGTCAAAGGTGTCTGTACATAGCCGCCACAAAGAAAGAGGGCATGCAATGGCTGATGGTTGATTTAGATAGTAGCACAATATGCATGAAGCCAAATGAGAGCTTAACATGTGCATATGTTAAAGGCATGGACAAAATTGAACAAGTTCATTTTCAACTCTCTAATAAAAATGATGATACTGATTGGGGAGAGTTGGAGATCCCTGATCACTTCAAGCAGAAGCCCTTAGAACTAAAAAATTTACTAGTTGGTATGCAATATGTATTTCTAAAGAATGGTAAACTAGTCATAATTAATGCCAAACTTGGTCCTAAGCAAAAATAAAAATTGTTGAAATTCATGAATAAATGGTCAAAAGCCTTTGCTTGGTCATATCTAGAGCTAACTGGAATTGATCCAAGGATATGCTAGCATCTCATTTACACCAACCCAACTATGAAGCCTAGAAGGAAGCTATAGAGGTAGTTGAACCCCAAATTAAAGCAAATTATCAAAGACAAAATGGAACAACTCCTCAAGGCAGGGTTCATCTATCCAATTATGGATAGTGAGTGGGTTAGTCCACTTGTAATTGTACCAAAGAAGGGAGGCAAATGGTAAGTTTGCATTGACTTTAGGCTATTGAATATGGCAACATTTTAAGATCACTTTCCTTGCCATCTATGGATCAAGTGTTAGAAACCATATCCAAGCATTGTTATTATAGTTTCTTGGATGGTTATAGTGGCTATAACCAAATCCAGATTGCACATGAAGATTAGGCCAAGACAACATTCATTAGTCTCTAGGGAACTTTTGCATATTGTAAGATGCCATTTGGTCTATGCAATGCCCCTATGATGAGCGGTGAGGTACCCCTATGCTCAACCATACGAATATGAGAGTTTCATGCATGATCTGGTTGAATTCGAAGGACTAAGTGCCTATGGGCGTGTGTGGAATAATAACGGGCCGATTAATCGTTGTCTTCCCAAACTTACTTGTATGTCATGGTTGTATGGCTAATTAAGCTTGAGGCATATGATTTTTATGGCTTTTATGTGTTTTGTATCTTGTACTACTATTCATTAACTAAGTTCTAAGTACTCCTAACACTAGTATCTATTTCCACTTGCCGTACACATCCTGAAACAGTGCAACACTGCTGGGATTACCAAATGCTAATTGTTATTGGGTTACCAAGTGCCACATGCATGCTCAAAGCGGTTGTTCTGAGTGTATTTAACTAAGAGAGTTATAGGGTGAGAGAAATCATTAATTAACTACGAAAACATTAAATAATAATTAGCACTAATTAATCTATTCTATATGCTGCAAGGTTTATCATAAAGTTTATCTTTATTGCTGTACACAAAGTGTGCTTAGGTACACAATGCTCGAATAATGATTTGTTCACTCTATGACTCTTACTGAGGGCACACAGAAATAATTCTAACTCTGGTGGGAGAAAATGGCAAGAGTTTGGCTAAGGGACTAATTATTAACTATGGAAACCAAGGGTGCCACCTCTTATTTATAGATAAGGAGATAGGCCACGATATCGGGTATTCGATATCGCATGGTCAATCCGATATCGTGGATGCGATATTGCATACGCGATATCACGGTTCATCATACCCTCATGACTGAATGAAAACTCATCCTTGAGTTCTTTACAAAATCTTGGGAAGGTATGGGATTATTGATTGAATGACTATTGACAGTGGAATGAAATGATTGAATCAGCGTGTCTAGTGAATGGATCAAGAATACAATACATGACAGCATTAGTGTTGATGACCAATAAAGTGAACATTGTACATAAATGACATCTAGCCTTATTTGGCAGCTGGAAGAGAAGAAGGAGAGAGAGAGAAGAGAATGAGACGTGTTGCTGCCAATGCCAATATTACGCCTATCATTGTTCATCCATAGCCACACCACCAATCTTGCTCCTTTCATAAATGTTCCAATTTTGGTCCATCTTGAGTGCATCCTCTAGGCCCAGTCCATTGTTGTATGATCGTGATCTATACACACAACACAGTAACAAATGAGCAAGGATAGATAAATCACAATGTAGTTGACACCTTGCCTCGATGTGAAGTGCATTGGCTGAGTTGTGGTTATGGTAGATACTGATTCTGGAGTTTTAACACTGGTGACTACCTAAGGTGTAGGGGTTAGGAAAAATTGAAAAAAGTTTTGTGCCTGGGCCCCCATAACTAAGAGCAAAGCATCGGTAGTGAAAGGGTGGAGAAAGATAAGGAATAAGAGAGGTGGAGAAAAAGTAACAATGGCAACACCAATAAAATGGATGTCATGGATGGGGATGAGACAAAAAATGGTTGATTGCAGGAAATGTTTAAGAGAAAGAAGTTAACAAATGCGCCAAAAAGGAATGTCAGTGGGTCCTCCCCAAAGTAGGCTCATGGCTTTAGTGCCCTGATAGACCCGCAAACCAAAGAGTTTGTAGGCTCTAGGAATGTCATTGGAAAGCAAGAGTTAAAAAACTTACCCATAATAAATTATGAAGGAAGAATAATTCATCAACCATGATACAGAATAATGATAAAATTGGCAATGAGGTGAGAAATGGAAAAGAAAGGTGGAGAGGAGAGAATGGAATGGAAACCCAAAAACAAGGTTGTGTAAAGTCCCTTGTGTGTTTCATGGTTAATGTGATCAAGTAGAACTCCTTCCAAATCTGGACTCAAACCAACCACATTTAGTGACCTCGCATCAACACAATTGACCAACCCATCAATTTAGAGTGAAAAAAATGCCTCTACAAAAAGTCACCACCATTCCAAGGAGAGCAAGATGGAGAACCAGGAAGCAAGAAGGGGCCTTAGTTAGAGGGAACCTTCAGCCATTGGTAACATTTCTATCCAGTTCCATAACCAGTGCATGTAGCCCAAGATCATTATTATGTCTAAGGGGTGTGCTTTAAATTCCCATTGGTTTTTCTTTTTCATGTGAGAACCAAACCATGCAAAGACTTATTTTTATGAACTCAGCTTCCAGTGATTTGATGAATGGTCAAAATGGCGAAAAACCCAAAGAAAAAACATCCAAGCACTCAAGAGAATAGCCAGTACAAATGCATAGAATCCCCTTGAAGTCACACCCTTTTCCTCCTTTGAGTCTTTCGTTAGTCTAAGAAATACCCAATCACCAATTCGTTAACAGTTTCATTAAAGAAAGGGACTATACAGTTCCAACCTAAGGGAGACAATAGGAATTTATGGATGTGTGAATGTTGTGGACTCATTGCCTGTTAATCAAAAGAACCATACCTTAATATTGACATCATACTTCAAAGGTAAATTCCAGACATTAGCAATCGATATGATATTATTCATACCACCATCATGAACACTTATTGGGTGATGAACAAAATATAGCAATCACACAAAGAAATGGTAAAAATATGAACGATGGTGTAAAAAAAAAAAAAAAAAAAATTAAAGAAATGTGCAAAAAAAATGTAAAATAAAAATATGTAAAATAAAAAATGTGCAAAACAAAAACTTAGAAAGAACTAAGGGCTTTCAATGGTTAGCTGAGGTGACCATTTGCTTGGGGTGGTATGGTGTAGTTAAGTTGTGCTCAACCCCTAAGCATTGCATTAGCTTTTCAAAATTTGCACCTGTAAAGTGTGTACCATTATTCAAGATAAGTGCATGTGACACACCAAACTTGTTGATGACTTGTTGTTGAACAAATCGGGCAGTTGTAGATGATGTGGCATCTTTAACAGCAACTGCTTTAGCCCATTTTGTTAAGTAGTCTACAACAACTACAATGTAAGGTTTTCCATTGGACATTGGTGTAATGGGCCCCATGAAATCACTTCCCCAAATATCGAAGGGTTCTAACGGTTGAATCCATTGTTGGGTACCTTCCATTCTAGCAGTCATTTCCCCATCACGTTGACAGCATTCACAGGATTGGACGAAGTGATGGGTGTCCCAAAACAAAGTAGGCCAATAATACCTTGCAAGTAGGATCTTAATAGCTGTTCGTCTCCTAGCATAGTGACCCCCACAAGGGCCCTCATGAGCATCTTGGAGAACTCTCAGTTGATCTCTATCGGGAACACACCATCAAACCAAGCAATCGAAACATACTTTGTAAAGTTGTCCATTAATTTCCATAAAGTACTTGGCTCTGTGAAGAAACTGTTGTTTCTTCTTAAGGTCTGAGTCTTGTGGTGTTTGTTGGGTATGGAGATAGGTCAGAATGCTATTGTACCAGTTTGTCTTTGTGGGTGATTAGTCATTCACTACACCGGTAAAGAGGAACTCATTAGGGAAGTGATTGGAAATAGGATACTCATCCTCTTTGCTGTCCCAGTGCAACCAAGATAAATGATCGGCAACTACGTTCTTGGTGCCTTTATGATCGATCATCGTTAGATTGAACTCTTGTAGGATTACTAGCCATCATATAATATAGGGGCTTACCATTGGCTTATTCNGGATGTTTTTGATCATCTAACTGTGTAAGTATGGCTCCTAAGGCATAGTTGGATGCATCAGTCATGACATGGAATGGTTTGGACCAGTCAAGAGCTTGTAGAATGGGTGTTTCTACTAGCTTTTGTTTTAAAGTTTGGAAGGAGAGTTCGCATTCGCTGGTCCACTTGAAGGGTACGTCCTTTTTTGTTAGCTCTACCAATGGTTTGGAAATCTTCGAAAAGTTCTCTATGAATCTCCTATAGTAGCCAGTGTGTCTAAGGAATGACTGAATGTCTTTGATAGTTTCTAGTTGACGGGTAATTCCTTGGATGACCTTGATTTTGTTCGGGTCTACCTCTATCCTTGCATGTGAAATTTTATGTCCAAGTACTATGCCTTTTTGGACCATTAAATGGCTTTTCTACTAGTTGAGCCTTAGATTAGTCTCTACACATATTTTCAGTACTTGCTCTAACTGGTCCAAGGCTTGATCAAAACTTTCTCCATAACTGGAGAAGTCATCCATAAAGACTTCCATACCATTCCCTATCTACTGCTGGAATATGCTTAGAACTAAGCGTTGAAACATGGCAAGGGCATTGCACAAGCCAAACAACATTTTTTTATATGCAAATGTTCCCCAAGGACTGGTGAACATAGTTTTGGCTTGGTCTTTTGGGGCCATTTGTATTTGTTTGTATTCGCTATAGCCATCTAGAAAACTATAATAGCGATGCCTTGCGATTGTGTCCAAGACTTGGCCAACAAATGGCAACAGGAAGTGATCCTTAAATGTTGCCATATTTAGCAATCTAAAATCTATACACACCCTCCATTTGCCTCCCTTTTTAAGCATGATTAATAAGGGGCTAACCCACTAGCTATTAGCAATGGGGTATATGAACCCAACCTTTAGAAGTTGTTCAATTTCTTCTTTTACTACTTGCTTCAACTTTGGGTTCAATCACCTCTGTGGTTGTTTTTGAGGCTTCATGGAGAAGTCAGTGTAAATCTTATGGTGGCATATCCTAGGATCTATTCCAGTTAATTCTGAATATGACCAAGCAAAGGCTTTTGACCACTTGTTTATTACCTTGAGTAGACTTTCTTTTTGTTGCGGAGCAAGTCTTGCATTGATGATTACTGGTTTTCCATTCTTAAGGAACATGTATTCCATATTAGTGGGCAATGTTTTTAGCTCTAGGAGCTCTATTTTTAAATTTCTTGGAAATTTCCAACTTTCCCTAGTTGATGTTTTCTAAGTTAGCACTGGGAAGTTGGTGGTGGACTTGCTCTAATGCATCAATGCAATTTATATAATTGCGAGTCAAACCCTCAGTTAGGTCCATGCATATAAGTGAGCTAGTTTCTTGATTAGCTATTAGCCACTGGGTGTCTTCTTGTCGTGTAGCTACTGCATACAGGCACCTTTGTATATTGATTGTTTGTGCATACTTATTGCATGCAGACAATGTTAAACTTTGCACAACCCATAATCTCTGCACGCAATTGCACCCTATGTCACTGTATGCAATGCATGGAACCTTCTTCTTCTCAATCTTTCCAAAAGTATTTTCCTTAGATATTTCTAGGGAAAGATCGTGGATTCCTAGTCACGCATCGATAGTGCTTAGCCATGCCCTTTCCATTATGATTGGGAAGTCCCGCTTGCTGTTATTCATTTGGATCACCAGGAAGTTAGCTGGATATGGCCACCCACAAACAGTGGTAACAATATTCTCCACTAATCCCATGGGGACAGTGATGGACTAGTTAGCTAACTCTAAGTGGATGTTGCTCTTTTTCAATGGGGGTAGGTTCCAGGCCTTATACATTTCTTGGGATATTAGGTTGACACTGGAGCCTGAATCCAAAAGAGCTTTGCATGGCTCATTCTTGGAAATTTGTAGATAGATTAGGGGACTCACAGGATTAGAGAATTTTTTGGGAAGGTGTCTAGCTTTGATCCAATTAGTAACGACATGTGTTAACATGACTGTATGTGTTGAATGCGGTGTTAGGTTTGAAGAGGGCTCCAAAGCTTTAGTTGATACAAAGGTGTCCAAAGACTCAACCACTTAGGGTTGCAAAGGCTTGGTTGGACTATTGGTTTTGAAGAAAGATCTTTTCTTCATATGGTTATCAGAAAAAATAGTAGGTTGAGGATTAACAACCCTTGTGGCATTGCGTTGCTGTGGCTAAGTAGGGAGTTCACCTTGCATTGTTGGAGCAGGTGGTAATGGAGCTATTGGTGGGAGAGATGTGGCCAGATTGGAAGGATGGTATACCTGTGGAATGTCACCCCTAGGAGAGAGGGTCCTATAGTATTCATGGGCTTGGTAGTGATGTTGGGGCGTAACGTGACCAACAAAGTCACGTGGAGAGA